>JAECWI010000139.1:0-219120 GCA_018150345.1 Drosophila equinoxialis
AAGCAATCAAAGCGCAACAATATTTTAATCCTTTGAAGAGGATCAATTGTTCTCAAACCACCACCAAATTCGCTACTAATTTCGTTCAGACCACCAATATGGCCCTCACTTCAATCCAGTGGGGGAGGAGTTACCTACCCGGTCACCACACCAACGAATTCACCTTCAACTACACAAACCATGGACAACACATCAAAAAAGGGCAACAAATAACACACATGTACATATATACGGCCTTACATATTTACATACATGTGGGAATGGGTCGAAGACGAAGCAGTCGATTGTACTGAGACAGTTCAGAGGAGCATAATTTAAGAAGAGTTTATCAAGAAAATAGTTTTTATGGCGTCAGAAGTTGTGTCGACCGGTTGTGTTCCTCGTGGCTGCTCGAATAAGAAGAGTGTAGTTATGTGGTAATTAAGTGATAAATTCATAAAGAAATAATGTTAAATAAAACTGATTGATTGTGAGTAAAAACGGCCTAGAAATTCGGGAGGAAAAAAGTGGGATTGCACTAACAGTCCCACAAATTGGTGTCAGAAGTGAGATATGTACATTTACATAGCACATCGAACTTACGTGCAGTTAAAAGATGTTGTTAAATAACGAACACTAATAATTAAAACAAATCGTTCGAAGCGAAAAATTCATTAAAATTGAGTCGCCAAAGACAGAAAGTTCGGAAAAATGTGTGTTTGATTTAACCTTAATGTACAAAGAGCGGTAAGAAAAAAAAAAAAAAAAAAAAAATGCTTGTATGTTAGAGAGAGACAGAGAAACGTCCAAGTTCAAGTGAGAGTGAAAAGTGTGGAGGTGCGAACAGTATAGAACCCTGAAGTTTGCGTGGCAAGAAGGGTGAAAACGCAAAGAGTTTGACGATCGTTGGAATTTTGCACAAATTTACGTGGCAATGAGGCTGGTATGGCGTAATTTTGGTAAATGTGTTGGAGTATCGTCGTGGGAACTATTCACTGAGATGGTAGATTTATGTGGCAAATGGCCTGGAACATAGAATCTATGTGGTGAGCAGCTGTATCTAGAGTGGGAAATTTTTGAGAATTGGCGGCAAGCGAAGCTTGTGAAAATTGGCGGCAAGCGAAGCTTGTGAAAATTGGCGCCAAGCGAAGCTTGTAAAAATTGGCGGCAAGAGAAGCTACAACAATTGGCGGTAAGAGCGAGAAAGCATTAGACGCACGAGTTTGGCGGCGTCACTGCGAAGAGTTTGTGCAAGAGGGAGACATCGGCATTGGCGGCAAGAGCGAGAAAGCATTAGACGCACAAGTTTGGCGGCGTCAGTGGAAAAGTTTGTACAAGAGCGAGGCATCGGCATTGGCGTCACGAGCGAGACATCGGCATTGGCGTCACGAGCGAGACAGCGTTAGTGAGAGCATTCGTGAGAGATCGGCATATGGTGAGTCAACACGAGCGAGCGAGAGGGCAACATAGTGGTGAGCCATGAGTGGTGTTAATTAACATTATGTTTACAGAACGGAAAATGTTATAATTTAAATTGAGTTGATGAAATCATTAAATTAAATCAATATAAATTTATGTCAAAATTATAACTATTCATTTAAAGATTGGCTTGAATAAAAGTAAAGTAAATTAATGTTGATTCAAAAGTAAAGTAAATAAATTTGGAATTCAAAAGTGAAGTAAATAAATTTGGAATTAAAAGAAAAGTAAATGTTGAAAGAGAAATAATTATATTTTGTAATTGCTAAAAGAAGAGAAAATAAAATTACTAACAATAGAGTAAGATTATACTTTTGTAAAATATATTGAAATTTCAGCTGTAACGAGTAAGCTACGAAAATGAGCTCAAAGCAAAGTTGGCCAGTTTGAATTTGGCAATAACTGGTAGAAAGCAATCGTTGCAAGATCGTCTTCTCGAACATTTCGGTTTGGTGGCTGACGAAGTCGAGGTTGAATCCGAAAGTGATGATGCGGGATCATTTCAGTCTACGGCACCAACTGTAGTTAGAAATAATTTTACTTTTGCGCGACATTGAGGATTCTCTTTCTTCGTTCAATGGGTCAGGTCAACCGTCTATAGAAAATTGGTTACGGGATTTTGAAGATAATGCAGAAGCAGTTCAATGGAACTCTTTACAGAAATTTATCTATGCTAAGCAATTATTAAAAGGTGCAGCAAGAGTTTTTGTACGTAGTGAGCGAGGAGTGACTGATTGGATATCATTAAAAAGAATTTTGTTAAGCGAGTTCGGCTCAGAAGTATCAGCAATTGAAGTACATAAATTGTTGCGAAATAGACATAAACGCCCAAATGAAGATTTTCGTGAGTACCTTTATAGTCTGAGGGAAATAGGCAGTTCCATAAATTTAGATGAAGCTAGTCTTATAGAATATTTCATAGAAGGAATACCTGATTCAAAAGCTAACAAAAATAAATTGAATCAGGCAAAGACAGTCATTAAGCTGAAGGAACAGATTACAATTTACGAAAAGGTTTACTTTCGTCACCCTCAAGTGGTAAATAGAAACAGAAATCAAACCGAGAAAATGCTATAAGTGTGGCGAAGTATCTCATTTGATGAGTGAGTGTCCGAAGATTAAGTGCTTTAAATGCGATCAGATAGGGCATAAAGCATCAGTATGCCCGACACGTAAATTAGATACTAAAGAGCAATACAGTAGGGCTAGTACAATGTCAAAAGAAATCAATGTAAAAAGGAAAAGCTATTTTCAAAACAATATCATGTGGAAACGTTAAGCTATCTGCACTCATAGATACAGGATGTGATCTATGTTTAATAAGAGATGATATTATCAGAAAACTTCATGGTATAGAATTAAACGATGAACGAAACCGTTTATTGGGAGTGTGTAAAAGTGAGTTAAATACTATAGGTAGTCTTAAAGCGCAGGTGACTATTGATGGTCTTCAATGGCCCTTAACGTTCCACGTTTATAGAAAAGAGGATATTGACTACGAAGTAGTGATTGGAAACAACATTTTAGAATTAGCTAATTTGGTTATCACAAAAGGAAATGCTACTTTTAAGCCTAGAGAAGAAGAAGTGATGCCAAACACAGAAGCGACAGAAACTGTACACAATGAATACTCCGAAGGGTATGTTACAGGAATTTGAGAGTTTGTGTTTATTAGCTGAAGAAGAAAAGAGTGAAATAGATTTGTGCCATTTAACTAAATCGGACGTCAAAGAAGTCAAGCAGCTTATTCACAGTTATGTACCACAGTCTTCAAAGAAGAGTCCAGTCGAAATGAAAATATTATTAAGTGACGAATGCCCAGTATACGAACGGCCGAGGCGTTTATCTTTCGTTGATAAGGGTATCGTGGACTCAACAGTAGAAAAATGGTTAGCCGAGGGTATCATTCAACCAAGTACATCAGAATATGCGTCTGCTATAGTTCTTGTTCCAAAAAAGGATGGAGGAAAAAGACTTTGCTGTGATTATAGACGTTTGAATGCTAAGATTGTAAGAGAACATTTCCCAATGCCACTTATAGATGATGTAATTGAGAGATTGCAGGGTAATACAGTGTTTACAACCTTGGATCTTGAAAATGGATATTTTCATGTTCCTGTGGAGCCCAACTCAAGGAAGTATACTGCTTTTGTGACACATAGCGGTCAGTTCGAATTTTTGTATGTCCCATTTGGAATTTCGAATTCCCCTCATGTGTTTTCCCGCTACATCTTTGCAACATTTAGTGATTTGATTAGAGATGGCACAGTCGTAACATATATGGATGATCTAATTATTCCTTCAAAGGATATTAAAGAAGGAATTTACAAGCTGAAATGTGTGTTAAATAGGGCATCTGGGTTTGGTTTGCGCATTAAATGGCAGAAGTGTCAGTTCTTAAAAGAAAGTATAGAGTTTTTGGGATACATTGTCGAAAAGGGTTCTATAAGGCCTTCTAAAGCAAAAACACAGGCGGTGAAAAATTACCCAAAACCACAGAATTACAAGAGTGTACAAAGGTTTCTTGGGCTAACTACATATTTTCGTCGTTTCATAGAGTCTTACGCATTGATAGCGAAACCACTGTCAGACTTGTTAAGAAAAGATGCAACGTTTGTGTTCGGTGACGATCATCAAATCGCATTTGAACAGCTAAAAGGCAGCCTTGATTAGCGCACCAGTTTTACGATTGTATAACCCAAAGGCAGTAACTGAAATACACACTGATGCGTCCATGTTTGGTTACGGAGGAGTTCTTCTACAAAAAGATAGCGATGATCAGTTATTCCATCCAGTACAATATCTCAGCCGGAAAACCAAGCCTGCGGAAGAAAAATATCACTCATACGAATTGGAAGTGTTAGCAATAGTGGAGGCGTTGAAGAAGTGGCGCGTATATTTACTAGGAATAGAATTTAAAATCATAACAGATTGCAATGCTTTTGCAATGACAATGAAAAAAAGAGACATTCCAGTAAGAGTTTCGCGTTGGGCTTTATTTCTTCAAGAATTCAAGTATGAAATTGAACATAGAAGTGGCAGTAAAATGAAGCATGTAGATGCTCTAAGTCGTATGTCCTGTTTAATGTTAGAGGATTCAATGCATCACAGACTTAGAACAGCTCAAGCTAGTGATGATTGGATTAGGGCAGTGACAGCTGTTCTAGAGCATCAAACTTATGAAGATTTCTTTATAAAAAACGGTGTTTTGTACAAGGATCCCATTAAGGATTTAATTGTAGTCCCATCACTTATGGAAGAGGAATTAATTAAGATTGCACATAGAAAGGGTCATTTTTCGGCCAAAAGAACTCAAGAGGAAGTTGAGAGAAAGTTTTACATACCGAAGTTGTTCCAAAAGGCCTCTGAGATTGTAAAAAATTGTATCGAATGCATTGTTTCGGAAGGTAAAGCAGGCAAGAAAGAAGGTTTCTTAGCTCCAATAAATAAAGAAGATAAACCTTTAGGGACTTATCACGTTGATCATGTAGGACCTATGGATCCGACAGCGAAGAGTTATAACTATCTATTTGTAGTTGTCGACGCGTTTTCGAAATTTGTGTGGCTCTATCCAACAAAAAATACGGCATCAGAAGCGGTAGTAGATAGACTCAGGCGTCAAGCATCAGTTTTTGGAAATCCAGGGCATATTATATCAGATAGAGGTGCAGCATTTGTTTCTCACCAGTTCGGAGATTATTGTAAAGAGCAAAACATTCAGCATTTAATGATAGCTACCGGAGTACCTAGGGGAAATGGTCAAGTTGAACGTATCCATAAGATAATTATTCCTATGCTAACAAAACTTTGTGATGAAAAACCGACTATGTGGTATAGGTACGTTGAAAGAGTGCAGCAAGCAATCAATAGTACCCCTCCTAGAAGCACAAAAGTGTCACCATTTAAATTATTAACCGGGGTTGAGATGAGGACTAATAGTTTCCCTGAGTTACAAGAACTTTTGGAAGAGGAAGCCATAGAAGAGCTAGAAATTGAACGCACTAACGTTCGTCAAGAAGCTCAGCATAATATTGAGAGAATCCAAGAGGAGAATCGTAAAAGTTATAACACAAAAACGAAAAAAAGGTAGTTGAGTATAAAATCGATGATTTGATAGCAATTAAGCGAACGCAATATGGTCCAGGATTAAAACTTAAGGCTAAATATTTTGGACCATATAGGGTGGTGAAAGTTAAGTCTCATGGACGATATGACGTAGAAAAGGTAGGAGATCACGAAGGTCCTGGGAAAACCTCAACTGTCGCAGAGTACATGAAGTCGTGGAATGGTCAAGTGAATTCATCAGACGATTCCAACATTCGAAGCGAATGATAAGTCAGTCCGGCCGAATGTGGGAATGGGTCGAGAGACGAGAAGCAGTCGATTGTACTGAACCAGTTCAGAGGAGCATAATTTAAAGTTTATCAACGATATCGATGACAAACCATCGATATCAATGGAGAAAAGAGTTTTTATGGCATCGAGTTGTGTCGACCGGTTGTGTTCCTCGTGGCTGTTCGAATAAGAAGAGTGTAGTTATGTGGTAATTAAGTGATAAATGCATAAAGAAATAATGTTAAATAAAACTGATTGATTGTGAGTAAAAACGGCCAAGAAATTCGGAGGAAAAAGTGGGATTGCACTAACAGTCCCACATACATATTTATGCAAAGCAGTAATGCTTGCTCGCTTGGCATTAGTAATTTTAGCATTAATGAAATTTTTTAAACACTGGCATTTTAATTATGCTGGGAAAAAAAAATTTCGTTATTTTTTACAGCATTTATTGTTTTATATTCTATTAATCAGTTTTTCCTTTAACTTCTTTATACTTTCTTAGCAATCTTTTCACAGTTTTCTTTTCACAATTCAATTTTCAGCATTCTCTTTTTACCGTTCGTTGACGAGCGCCCAATTTTGTGGGACTGGGTTCCGATTCCGTAGAAATAAGTAGTCCCACTTAGATTTATATTTGGTTATATGGTAATAGGTTTTATTTTAGATTATAATTAGGTTTTAGTAACTATAAAAATGGTTGAATTGTATGTTAATTGTTTCGTCTTTGGGTTTTTAATGAGAGCGTCGTTTCTCATTCGTCTTTACACGTCTTTCGTCTTTAATACGTCTTTACTTCTTTTATACGCGTCTTTTCGTCTTTAATACTTCTTTACTTCTTTAATACACATCTTCTCGTTAGCAGCCTTGCCACATCGTCGTTTTGTGGGTCGCTTGCCACCTCGTCTCACATGGATCGCTTGCCACACCGTCGTTAAACAGCTGTTCTGAGGTAGTCTGGCCATTCGGCGTTACCAACCCAACCCCACATAAATACACACATATTTTTTCCAGCACTATCGGGCCCTTATTTATATATCCGCCCATATTTATAATTTATATATTATTGTTCCGGCCAGTATTTTTGCGGCCAAATATATGTCCGTCCATATTTATAAATAAATACACACATATTTTTTCCAGCACTATCGGGCCCATATTTATATATCCGCCCATATTTACAAATTATATATATTATTTTTCCGGCCAGTAATTTTGCGCCCAAATATATATACGTCCATATTTATAAATAAAAACACATAATTTTTCCAGCACTATCGGGACCATATTTATATATCCGCCCATATTTATAAATAATATATATAATTTTTCCGGCCAGTATTTGGGCACATATATGTATATCCAGATCCAGATTCATATAAAAACGTATATTTTTCTTGGCCCATCTTTCTTTACATACTTCATCCGCGTTTTTGTCTTTTACGTACTCCCGCTTGAACTTCGTGTAATTTTCGATCTGCATTAGTGCGTTCGCATATTGTGTCCGCATATATCCCCTTCAAAAAGGGCTCCGTTTCTGAGCCATGCGTGAGAGAATTCTTCCGCAATCGTGCGGGCACATTGAGAAACTTCTCGCGCCCTCATACAGTCCACTTCTCTTTCTTTTTTGTTAGCTTTCCGGAATCAAAAAAAAAAACGCCCAACCGCGGTCTTCGTCGGTAAGGTCGTCCCCTGAGTATGTCCACGGAGCCGTCCAAGACTACGCCGAAGTCTAACAGTCTTTCGTCTCCCTCTGCAACTCCGGAGAACGTTCGGCCTCCGAGGACTCCGGTGATCGCGAAGCGTACGCACATCCCCCGTCCGTCTTCGTCCAGCCTACCTAAAGGGCGCATAGTCTCGGCTAAAGACGCCAGCGAACACAAAGGGCGTTCCAAGCTTTCAATAAAGGCTCAGATTCCGCACGTTATTGTGACGCGCGTTCCCGTCACCCGATCCGTATCCCAACAGCGTAGAGAACAATCGAGAATGTCCCTCTCCGATTTCGTTCTGGCGTGCGACGCTTTGACTCTGTTCGAAGCTCGTGAAAGTGAAGCACTAACTTCTGAAGTGCCCTTATTTTCCATTAAAATGCACTTGGAGCAGCTCAAATCCCTTTGGTCAACTGTAGAGATGGAATACTCCCGGTGTCACAAGGCCTTGTCGACCCAACCAGACGAGGACAGCCTAGCCAACATAAGCCACATCAAAGCGAAGCACGAATCCGCTTACGCGGCGTATGTGCGATGCAGGACGTTGTTCGGAGAGCGCATCGAGCAGCTCTCGGCAGAGATGGCGAGTCTTAGGCGTCAGCCTCCCGCTCCGTCGGGACCTCCAGGTCATAGAGTTTCTCCGTGTGAGGTGGAGACATTTGATGGCGACAGCCTAGCATGGCCCACATTCCGCGATTTGTTCGCTGCCATTTATATCGCCAACCCGTATTTGTCTCAAGTGGAGAAGCTCTATCACTTGAACGCCAAGACTCGTGGGGAAGCGAGAACCATCGTGGCGAAGTCCCCCCTGAAAAATGAAGGTTTCCAGGCTGCGTGGGAGAACCTCACCGCACGGTACGAAAATAGCCGTCTGCTTGTCATGACTCAAGCCAGACAGCTCCTTCAGATTCCCGCGGTGGCGCTAGAATCGGTCAAAGCATTGCGAGAACTGCAGACCGCGTTCCAAGGGGGGTCTTACCGCTCTTGAGCGTTCGGGTGTTAGCACTGAGAATTGGGATGTCTTGCTTATCGCCATATGCACTAGCAAATTGCCGAAGGCCACAATCCTCCTGTGGAACAATCAGTGCCAAATAAGACTGTCGTCTCCACTTGGTACGATTTTAACCAATTTCTCACAGATCGGTATCGTGTCCTGGATGCCACCGAAGAACATAAGTCGGTGCCGAGTGTTCAAGCCATCCCCAATGGCACCCGCAAGTCCCCTGCGACGATGAAGGTTCAAGCGTTTCCCGCGAAAGCTCAGCGCAAACCAGCGTCTTGCAATCGGGAGAATCACCCAATACGACTCTGCCCTTGTTTCCTTGACATGCCTGTTCAGAGGCGTGTGGAAACCATCAGACAGCAGGGACTCTGTTTAAATTGTTTTGCCCGCGGTCATCAAGTGAAGGGATGCTCCAGTGCGCATAATTGCCATACCTGCAAGGAACGTCATCACACCCTGTTGCACCCTAGTGACGTGTCGCCGTCCGCCGCGCAAACCACACCATTCGGTGCTACAGAGCGTCCGTCCACGAGCAATCAGCTCACAAATGCTCAAAGCTATTTTGCATCTACTCCAGGCAGAGGGCTTTTAGGCACGGCGATTGTCACTCTACACCATCGCGGGGTGGAACATCATATTCGGGCCTTGATCGACTCGGGAGCCGATACAACCTTCCTATCCGAACGTGTCTTCAACATGGTTCAGCCCCCTTTTATCCAGTAGACGCCGCAGTTACTGGCATGGGCCAGAGTGATGGAGGATGCGCCGACAAGGTGTGTCTGCTGATGCTGTCTCCCTCCGTGTGACAGGCTGGACAAGATTGAGGTCTCCGCCCTGGTCGTATCCAAATTATCGGGGGCCATCCCGACGGCTCCATTTCTTAACACGGTTCCAACGCAGTCCCTCGACCGCCCCCTGGCTGACCCGTATTACAACAAGCCCGCGCCTATTGTCATGATTATTGGTGTAGACCTGTTTTCACACATCCTCGGAGAGGGGATCAAAAAGAATATGGGTGATTTCGTCGGACTGGAAACCATCTTTGGATGGGGTCTGTGTGGAGCGATCATGCCTGACACTCCGGTAACTGGATTTGGTTTCGCGGCACGGACGCGAGTCAATCCAGAAGCAAAACTTGATGTACTTCTCACCAAGTTTTGGGAGGTGGTCGACCTTCCTGCCTAGCCGGAAAAGGAGGATGATGTATTCTGCGAGCGGAATTTTCAGGGGACCACCCGAAGAGGGAAGGACGGCCGATATATTGTGTCCGATCCGTTCAAATGTCCGAATAGCGTCGATTTGGGTCATTCAAGACCGATCGCGCTAGCTCAATTCCTGCGGAATGAAGCACGCCTTCTCAAGGATCCCGTCCTAAAAACACAGTACGATGACATCATTCAAGAATACGAGGAATTGGGCCATATGAGTCGGGTGACGCCGCCTAAAGATGATAAAAACTTCTATCTCCCCCATCACGCTGTGTTTAAGCCCGATAGCACCACCACCAAGGTACGCGTGGTATTTAACGCGTCAAGCCCCTCCACACAAGGCGTCAGTCTTAATGCCGTCTTGCACACCAGGCCTACCCTTCAGGCCGATCTCACGCTTCAGGTACTGAAATGGCGTTTCTTTCAATTCGTTTTCAACGCTGACATAACACAGATGTATCGACAAATCCGAGTCGACCCCAGGCATACCCCCTTTCAGCGGATCCTCTACCGGGATCGCTGCGGCAATATTCAAGACTATGAGCTACAAACCGTCACGTTTGGGGTTAACTGCGCGCCATTCTTGGCGATCCGAGTTCTTTTACAACTAGCCCAAGACGTGCAAGCGTCTACATGTATGTTGATGATGTCCTTGCCGGCGCTCACACTGAAGACGACGCCCGTCTCGCCATACGAGAGCTTCAAGCTGCCCTCCAATCTGCGCGCCTCCCGCTTCGGAAGTGGACTTTCAATAAGAAGGAAGTACTTCAAGCTATCCCGAGAGAGCACCTGCTACGAGAGGACTTTCTCGAGCTGGAAGACGCGAGCACGGCAAAAACCTTGGGAATCCGCTGGCAAGCCGCCGAGGACGTCTTTTTCTGCACCGTAGCGGACCCACCATTGCAAGAGTCGATCTCCAAGAGGCAGGTTCTGTCCCATATCGCCAAACTCTTCGACCCCGCTGGCTGGGTAGCCCCATTTGTTATCCGAGCGAAGATATTTATGCAGCAAATCTGGCTAACCGGACTGGGCTGGGATGGCGAACTGCCACCTCTCCTGCTGCAGCAATGCACGAATTCCTGCAGGATTACCCTGGCCTCAGTCAACTCCGCATCCCCCGTTGGCTAAACACCAGCGATACGCTCTCGTGGGAGCTTCATGGCTTCTGTGACGCATCCCAGAAAGCGTATGGAGCAGCGTCCATTTATTAACGGCTAAGACCAGCGTGGCTCCAGTCAAAACAGTCTCGCTGCCTCGGCTGGAGTTGTGCGGAGCGGTTTTGCTAGCCGATCTCTGGGCGTCGATCGTTCCTGAACTCCCGATCCCACCTTCTACCTCCCAGTTTTGGACCGACTCCACCATTGTGTTGGCCTGGCTCAACAAACCCCCATGTAGTTGGTCCACTTTCGTGGCCAATCGGGTATCCAGCATCTCCAAAAGCACCGGTGGCCAAAGCTGGTCACATGTACGTTCCGAGGACAACCCTGCTGATCTGGCAAGCCGTGGGACCTCCGCGGCCGAGTTATCGGCCAGTAGCCTTTGGTGGCATGGACCGGACTGGCTCCAGTGGGACCCCGAGTACTGGCCAACTCTCCATAATGAACTTCCAGACACCCAGCTGGAGCAACGAGTCCAGTGCCACACCGCCGCGACCACCCTACGCGATGACGTTAGCGAACGTTTCTCGGACTATGGTAGGGCATTACGAGTCACCGCGTACATCCTACGCGTCGCCACCAAAAGGATTTCGACGCCTTCCACGGTCCACCTCACCAATGACGAGTTGCTCTCCGCCGAGCGAGCCTTGATTCGAATCTCTCAGCGTAGAGAATACGTCGCGGAGATACGGGCCCTGGGTGAAGGGCGACCCCTTCCAACATCCAGCACTCAATTTAAACCCTTTCCTCGACCAGCATGGGATACTCCGCGCCTGCGGACGACTTTGGGCCGCTGAGTCCCTCCGGTACGACGAACGTCACCCGATTCTTCTCCCCTACAATACGCCCTTCACGCGCCTGCTTGTCGAATTCGCCCACCGCATCAAGTTTCACGGCGGCAATCAACTGATGGTGCGGTATCTGCGCACCAAGTTCTGGATCCCACGAATCAAGAACCTGGTGAAGTCCCACATCAAGGGGTGTAAAGTCTGCACCGTGCATCGTCGACTACTGCAGACTCAGATGATGGGTGATCTCCCTCGAGAGCGCATCACGTACTCCAGGCCCTTCACCCACACGGGCATTGACTTCGCAGGGCTTTTCGAGATCAAAAAATTATACCGGCCGTGCGTGTCTCATTTCTAAGGGCTATGTCTGCGTCTTTGTGTGTTTCAGCACAAAGGCGATCCATCTCGAGGCGACCTCCGACCTCACCACGGAACGATTTCTCGCAGCCTTCTCCCGGTTTGTCGCACGGACACAATGCCCACAGCGCATTTACTCCGACAATGGCAAAACCTTCGTAGGGGCCTCAAAGGCGCTCGAAAAGGATTTCTTGAACGCCACCAAACTTGGTATAATGAAGGCATTTCCCCAGCACATTTTATCCTGGCAGTTCATTCCGCCGAGCGCGCCCCATATGGGAGGACTATGGGAAGCCGGGGTCAAAAGTTTTAAGACCTTGTCTTACAAGTCCTCTTCTGCTGTCAAGTACACGTTCGAGGAACTATCCACTCTCCTGTGTCGGATCGAAGCGTGCCTAAATACCAGGCCAATTTCTCCCATGAGCGAGGACCCAGAGGATCTGCTGGCACTAAGCCCTGGGCACTTCCTGATTGGAGGACCGCTCGTATCCATCGCGGCACCGGAGATCCTGGTCGAGCCTATGTCGCTGATCAATCGCTGGCAGCAACTGAAGGCAATCCAGCAGACTTTCTGCCGCCGCTGGACGATTGAATAGCTCAAGAAGCTCCACAAGCGTAATAAGTGGAAATCACCGGCTCGCAGTCTGTGGGTTGGCTGTGACCAAGGTCTGGGTCGACCAAGCCTGCACGGCCGTCCTCGAGTCAAGGTCCGACCGTACGTTCCGGCGGAATGTCATCTTCCGGGTCGAGGAGGACCTGCACATCCGCACTCCCATCCGGGAAGTGTCGGCACCGGTTCGGGAGAAATTCGCCACTCTGATCCTGGCCGACCCCAACTTCTATCGACCCGCGTCGGTATCCGTAGTGCTCGGGGCAGACCTCTATCCTGAGGTCATCCAACCAGGCTGTGTGCGCGGTCATAGCGGTATTCCCACAGCCCAGAGCACCGTGTTCGGTTGGGTCATCTCCGGCTCCTGCGGCATCTAGGCGCTCCCGGACGCTGCCGTCCCCCATCCTACATATGTCCATGGTGGCAATTGCAACATGTTCCAAGTGGGGCGGTATGTTCACGCCACCGGTTGAACAGCAGTGAGCGGCGAAGAGCAGTGAGGAGTGAGGAGGGTTTTTTGATCCTCGGCGTCTACAGTCACACCTGGAGGAGTGACTTAATTTTCTGATGGGCGCCGCCATTTCACTCCCGTACGAGATTTTCACCCGAACACCCGTTCTTGTGTCTTCAATTTCCTTTTTTTTTGCGATTCAAGTTTTCTTTAAACCGAACCATCTACGTGTGTGTACCAGTATTCCTACAGTGAATAAATCCATTTTAATTTAAACGAAGTTATCGCGCGTTTTTAATTTCACCCCAAACTCACCAGACCCAGAAGAAATTGGCACCCGCCAACCGCTGAAATTTGATTGGAATCCTTCCGACCCTCCACGAACAGAACGCGTACCATTTCCTAGCGATTATACGGATATATTTATTATGTCTTATAGTATTGGTATTTTTTCTAGATCAATGTATCACGAGTTTGTTATATATCGCAAACCAATTTTTAATGAGAGAGTGCATTTTTGTATATTCAACTTTAGATATTTGGTATAACTTTAATTACTCACTCAATTCTCAAATAATAACGGAAGCGTCCCAATGCCAGCTCAGTGATGGCAGAAACCACACATAGAGCAAAAGGTCAAATGCTGACTTGATCTCGGTGTTCAGTACACACAGGGACAGCAAAAGCTCGGTCTATCGATCCTTTTGCTTTGACTAGAATCGTCATAATGTAGCCAAATGATTTGTCATTTATTGAGTGACACAATATATATATTTGAAGAGAATCCTACTGTCCCTATTAAAAGGGGGAAAAAAGGTTATATATGTATATAACTTAAAAAGAACAAAAACGGCGATTTCAACTGTGATCGTCATAATGTAGACAAATCATTTATTTAGTGACACAATAGATCCCTTATACAAGATATATTTATATCCTTGCAAAAAGAGTATATTAATTTTGGTTAGAAGTGTGCAACGCATAGAAGGAAGCCTCTGCGACCATACAAAATATATATTACATATATATAGCACGACGAGACGAGTTCAAATAGCCATGTCCTCCCGTCAGTCCGTCCGTCCGTCTGGACCGACGCGAACTCCTCCTAGACCGTTAGGGCTTCAGAGCTGAAATTTCGCATTTCAAATTCAGCCGGATCGGACCACTATATCTTATACCTCCCATATAAACGGCAGTCACGAACAGTGACTTTTCTCAATAACTTCGTTATTTTCTCAGCTTTTGTCACACATATAAACCACTGTGCCAAATTTGATCAAGATCGGGTGACTACATCATATAGCTCCCATAGGAACGATCGGTCAAAAGCAGTGACTTTTGTAAATAACTTCGGTAATTTTGACGTATTTGCTTTCAAATTAAAAATTTGGTAGTTTAATATATCTGTTAATGACAGTGCCGAATTTGATAAAGATCGGGTGACAATATTATACATATAGCTCAATTGGGAACGATCGGTGGAAAACAGTGACTTTGATTGATAGCTTCTTTATTTCCTATGCTATGATTGTAAGCCATTCTTTGGCAGACATTAGCATTTTTAGATAAAACGTTTTTCTACGTTGATAACTATAGGTGAGGAAAGAGTTACGAAAAAAATTGCAAGGGTATATAGTCTTTCACGCGGTCGAACTTAACCCCGGCCCTCTGGTTTTATTATGTTGTTACAAACATTCTTATATTTTTATTATTTCACAATATTATTAAACATATTCAATTCATACATTCATTATATGCCATAACGTATAGGATTTAAGGAATATTGCCCATTTATATGAATATTTCATATCGGAATATTTCAAAGAATAATTAGAAATGCAGTGTTTTAAGGATATAGGAATACAATTTCTAGTAGGACTACGGGTTCAATAGCTCAGGAGAGTCTATTTCACCTATTAAATGTTTGTGAATGAAGATAGCATCACGCATTACTCTACGATTAATTAAAGAATTAAGATTGTTTAAAAGAAGTCCATTGGAGTATGATGGCGTCTTCTATTGAGGTGACCATATAAGAGATCCGCAAGATAAGCAGGCAAGAAGACGATATGTCTGTTAAACTGAGATAAAGCGTGTCACTACCAATGGAAGATTATTTATAAAAAGAGTTAATAGCAATGGACCCAAACGACTACCCTGAGCTACTCCACTTGGATTGTCTTAGAAAATTAAGACTTAAAGAGAACCTTTTGTGTACGATTAGAAAGATATTGAAAGTGCCAAGTGCATTCAACTTATATAAGAGCAGAGTATGATTAACAGAGTCAAAGGCCTTGGTGAAATCAGTAGAAATGCCGTCAGTTTGCAAGGCAGTTGTTTGATCTGCCCAGTTGCAGATGGTACAAACCTCCAATGCTCAATAGCATGTGGAGTGGAGTGAGTAAAAATAGTTCTTCTCCTCTACGAATTCCAGAAAGGAGTCATTTTTATATTTGGTTTCATGAGTTAGAAGCTCTTCATGAGCCATGTAACAGAAACTTTTAGAACATGTTAATGTAAATACAGTGGTAGAAATTCCAATATAATAATAATATAAGAAATTTTAATATATACAAATCTAAATTAACGATGACGTTTCCTCCAACATACTCTCCAATTGAAGGATGAAGTATGACTCCTTCAATTTACATAAACGTCATCTCTCAGAGGCAATGGAGCAAGTTTGCAGATTGGGCGGCGAATAATTCATCTCTTGGTGCGAACATCGGCTACTCCGACTCTTCCATCTGCATCATTGCGGTGGAAGATTGTCTTCATGGATAAGAACTAGTTGATCCCTTGCTATGTTGTTTTTGGGACGCAACCACTTAGAGCGTTCTTGTAATCGCGCTTCCAGAGTTCGCAGAATCGTTGCCAACGAGATAGATAAGAAAGTTTTGAGTCATTTACTACCGGTTCAAGGATCGCTTGCAGTGAACATCCGATCAATAAGATCATCGCTGTGAACATAACAATTTTTGGCTTTTCGCCATGCGGGCCAATGTGTCATTATCATTCCACTTCAGTGGAACGGAAAACTTTCATTTCGTTTCCTTGTTCTTGTTTGCCATCTGCATTTGCAGATTTTTGTAATATTTCTTTGGTCAATCTGATTTGATGAAGCCATTTCAGCTGACCACTATGTTTAATCTTAAGCATTCTGCTAAGGGCCGCCAAATGCTTCGTTTTGTTCTTTATTTTTATAGTTAGTTGTCTTATACAAATTATTATTAATACTAGCTGGCCCGGCAAGCGTTGCTCTGCCCGATTTTTTACTTGCTGGCGAGTATACAATACTTTTTGTTTTGTTTGCTGGTGCATAAATAAACAAATTATTTGGTGCTCCTACCCCGGAACATGCCACATATAATTGTCCGTGAAAAAGCACGGCTCTTCTAAATTTACTCCACACACTTGAAGGGTTTGTCCTCGCGCTTTATTTATCGTCATCACAAATGATAAACGCACTGGAAATTGAAGACGTTTCAATTCGAATGGCATGTCAGTTGATATCAATGGAATCCTTGGTATTAATACAACTTCTCCTCTTTCTTTGCCAGGCATTAATTTTTTATACAAAGTCTTGTTCCATTCCAAAGTTTTGGTGCATTGATATTTCTTAATAGTACGATTGAAGAACCCACTTTCAATTTTAAAATATGTGGTGGCATACCGGGTAGCTCTAAAGAATTTAGAAATTCCACAGGATAATTTACTGCGACTTCTTTTGTTGTAGCAGTATCGATTGATATTATGTCACCTGGTAATTTCTGTTCAATTTGATCATTTATTTCATTCACATTTGAGTTCGTTGGTACTAAAATTGCGCGTTCCCTCAGCCAATCCTGTTTTGTATAGTTTTGAACCATGTTTGGAAACACGTGATCAGTTCTTCTTTTGATGGCAACATTATGCAAAAGTTGTTTGGTAACGTGATAAAGCCATTTAAATCCCGTTCGATTTCGCCATCGCCAATCTGAAGAAGTTGCTCCGAAAACTCTCGTGCTGCTGGATTATTTTGAAGACGCACACTCATATTTATCTTAAGCGATAACTTTTAAACATTTCTCCAAATAAATGAACTTTTCAAACACGCATTAATTTCATCAGCTGGAGTTGATCTGGGAATGACGGACAGCGTTTGTCGAAAATCACCAGATAGCAATATTAATACACCTCCAAATAATTCTTGATTGCCCCGTAGATCCTGTAATGTTTGATACAATGCTTGCGAAAATTTTTTGTGGGCCATCGGACAAGACTTTTGCCATTCCTGAATTTCTGGAAATATTACACGTTGGAGTCTCAACTGTTAGCATGTTTAATGGCAATTTTAAAGCGAAATATTTTTGTTCACCAATGCACTATGGGCGATTAGTTGATTTTGGCGGCATAAAGTCCACACATAGAGCTAGGCGCTTAATTTTTTTTTAAGTGTTACTAATATTCTAGTTTGATTTCGGATTTTTTTTTAGTCAATTTGACCACTCCTTTATTTTCCGCCCCTTTATAACCCCGGCACCTGTACAAAAATTTCAATTTTTATTATAAAGCAAAGCATAAAAATAGAAAAAATAAAATTTTACCATGTTTTAACAATATTCCAAACTCAAAAAATCAAAAAGTTAATAATCTTCTTCATCCAAAACAAAAGAATTCTCATGTTTGTCATCGCTTTCGTTGTCTGATTCGGTGTCTTCATCATTTCCAAAATTGTATGAACTCAGCTCTGAGTTTTGGAAGCGGTTTCTTTTTCAAATTTTGCAGCCTCTTATTTATATAGTAGCTTGATATTAATGGATCAGATGAGTCCATGGCTCTATTAAAAACGTCAGCCATATTAATCTAGAATTTGTTATGGCATGAGAACGTCGGTCCATTTTATAATGTTTGTTACGAGCTTCTGATGCATTTTCACCCAAACATCCAACTGGAACTATACATTTATACGATTTAAAGAATCAATTAGACGTATTGGTATGACAGTGGATACGAACAGCGATTGATCTAAGAAATCAGGTTCATCTGAATCAAATTTATGTTTATAGCAAATCCTGCAGAGAAACCTTTGCCACAGTTTCGGAAATACTAATTCCTGACGGTCTGCATTGCAATTTTGTAGATCTTATTAATTCGTACCCGGGACATATATTGCAGCCGTGCGCCTTGTTGAGTTGTGTAAAACTGATATATTGCTGCTTTGTTAAATTATTCTCCAATAAAAAAAGCTAATGCTTCAATATTAGAAATGCGATCTGGTCCCGCTTGATTTGTTATTTCGGGATTTACAACATTTTCCTCAGTCATTAAATTTCGCAATACGCCAACCAATTTATTTTCATTACTTTTACGGGCAGACGCAGAGGCGGCCTGCAAAAGTAATGCAGTAGAGCAGTCATTTCTAACGGCAACTTCTGATGCCATTTGCCTTCGTAGTCTAGGCCCGGCCTTGGCATATCCTACTTTTGGACGACCCATCTTCGATGGTGATGGCTTAGCAGTATCCTCCACTTCAATTTTTATTTCCATACATTTTGCAAACCATTCTGTGTGAATTGACTTGAATCGCTCAAGATTTCGATTGTATTTGCGCAAGTATCGTTTTATATAATATTCAAAATTAGTCACTTTTGCCTTAATTTGCTGTATGTTTGATTTGTTCAAATTATCTTCATTTATTTCTTCCATTATTTACGCTGCGACAGCATCAGCATTGCGATTGTTGTTGTTCCAAATATCCACAAGCGTGTTGTTGTTGAACGTAAAGGAAACTTCAAGTGCAATTTTTTTTAAAAGGAACAAAAATGAGCAAAAAAAATGATTACTACAATAAACTATACACATTCGTTAGTAGCTTGCCATTTTTAGTTGCATGTTTTGATATGCAATTTTCAAGAAATACTCCACGGAACACAATTAAAATTGTTAGATTTTCGCTAAAAATACAATCAACAATAACACTGGACATTAAAAACACCACGAACGTTTATACACATTGAGCGTAAATAAAAGATTCTAAATACCTTGAGCTTTGCTATCCATATTACACTTATTTATTTAAACGAAACCAATAATAATTTAAGCACTTTCAACAGCATGAAATTTTTCGCGCCAATTTATATAATTGCGAGCTTTAACAGATAAGGTGGTTTGAAGGGCTGCCACAAAAAGAGAGTTGCCACCCCATAAAAAAAAAATTGTTTTTCAGCTAACTGAAGTGTTTACTATTAATAAAAAAATAACATTTTCTTAATATTTCACCATAAATTTTTTGAATGTGGTTTCTATACAATTCACTTAATTTTTAAAATTCTAACCTCAATTTTCTTATTGGACGCAAAAAATTGACATATAAAAGTCACGAATGCAATGATCTGGCAACGAATGCCATATAAACAATACATCAGTCATTAAATGTATGGCAGCACCACTGGTATATTAAAGCTATATGTTATACAACACTATACGTTAATGGTTTACATTGTATTGAAATGAATTCTTTTTATTCATTCGTTTTAAAACGCCTTAAGTTAATTGGTTAAATTCAAAATTAGCTTTCTTTCGGAAAAAAACACTTCTTTGGGCCACAACGAACATTTCCAAAAAAAAAAAAATGGTCAAAGTTGGTTGATTCCTGAATGACTTATTAAATTACAAAAAAACGGCTTACAATTTTATATATATAGATTATCATAAGTAAGATAACTATTGTTAAAGAAGCATGACCAGTTACATGATGGATGTTCAACCTAGTCAATCTGATGTTCCTCTACGATTGTCACTGACGTCTCATTCTTACCGATTCTCCCGTATGTATTAATGAGTTGGCTTCTACTGGTTTTTTCTGTTTCGGGATATCTACCCATTCCTGATGTGCATTACTATGCTGATTTCTAGCCTTTTTATAAAATGGAGAATTTAAAAAATAACTACTTTTACTTTTTGACTTGTTCCGACGTGATCGCTCCACTATTTTTAAATATCGCTGGTTGCTAAAATTTGATTGGTGATTCTGGTTACCGTTAAATGTTGTCTTTCTATAATTATTTTGCCATATCTGCATTTTTGGTACTACACTTTCTTACAATCTGTTACCGGAATCTACTTTGATATTATTTTTTAGATAATCATTATCTTATTAAATATTGCCTTCTGAATATTCTCATTTTTACCGGCTCTGGGTAGTACTTTTTCTTCAATTTTTTCACCAATTTTCACTTTACCTCCAATGGTAGGTCCTGCATTGTATCTATTTTCTGCATCTGCAAGTAGCTGTGTTAAGGAACTGCCGTATAAGTTCTGCCAATTAAGAAGTGTGCCGGAGACAGGTAGGCGATCTCAGTATCCGATGTTGTGCACAATGGTCGCGAATTAACGAATGATTCTATTTGCGAGAGCAGTGTGTGCACCTGCTCAAAGGTGAGGACGGTGGTTTCTATTACTCGTCGCAAGTGCAGCTGTTGACTCCCACTTACCATCCCAGTGTGGTGAATATGGGGGAATGAAATTCCATTTAATGCCATGATTTGCAAGGGCTTCCAAAACGAATTCACTGTGCTCGCGTGAAGCGAGAAGATGTACCATATCATCTAGTGCGCGTTTTGCGCCAACAAAGTTGCGACCGTTATCGCTATACATTTGGGAACATTTTAATGCCGCCAAGAATGTATCTGTGCTGAGATCAGTGGCTAGCTCCAGATGAAGAGCTGAAGTAACCATACATACAAACATACAGTGCTTGGCGTCTGCAGGCAGATGTGACTTTTCTAAACGTCCACCCACGCGTATAATCCCATCTTCGTCTACGAAGGGAGATTAAGTTGATCGGCGCTCCAAAGACTGCTTCCTCAAGAGCAGCTGTCTATCGTCATTGAATCGATTTTGTGCCTGTCGTAGGCAAAACTTCTTTGCCTTGGTAATTTCATCAAACTTTAGAGGTCTAGAATATGTAGGCTGGCTTGATTTGATTCGATGAACAAAGCGAAATGCATATGCGACCACTCGACTCAGTCTGGTCCAAGATGATATTCTTTCGAGTATCAAACAAATGGGGAATCTTCAACATCCTTGGAAATAGTTGTCAAGATTTTGGATTTGAATTCGAGTTCTGCTGCTGGCTTTAGAATTGAGCAGCAAGTTTGTGGTCTATTCATTGTCTCTGAGTATAGTGTACAGTCGTGCAGCCAAGATGGTCCCTTCCACCATAAATCAAAGTTCATTAACTCACTCGCTAGCATGCATCTTGATGCACAATCCGCAGGATTTTCCTTAGTGCTGACATGTCTCCAAGCGCTACGTGGTATGGTCTCTAGTATTTCTGCCGTTCGGTTGGCAACAAATGTTTTTAGTTTACAGGGTTGATGCGAAAGCCATGACAAAACGATTGTAGAATCTGTCAATGCGTATATCTTAGCATCCTTCTGGCGCAGACCATTTTACTGCTTGGAACAAACGAGCTAACAGCAGAGCTCCGCAAAGTTCCAATCGTGGTAGTGATTTCTGCTTTAGTGGTGAAACTCTTGTTTTAGCTGCAATGACTGCCACTCCGAAGCTTCCATCTAGGTGTGTCACACGGTTGTAAATGACAGCATAGTTAGCCTTTAACGAAGCATCTAAAAATCCATGCAGTTCGATGTCATCGGGTTGATTGTCTACAAATCGTGGTACCTTCAGGTTCCTTAACGTGAAAATGTCTTGTCTTAATGTTTGCCATAAGTGCGCTTGCCTTCTTGGCAGTTCCGAGTCCCAATTCAGATTAAGCAGCCACAATTCCTGAAGCAGGATTTTAAACTTGATCACCACTGGCGCCAAAATACCGAGTGGGTCAAATATGCGTGCCGTGTCAGACAGCACTTGTCGCTTAGTACAACTCATACGTTCCGATACGCCCAAGCACCTTGGCTGCCATCCTTGAGAAATCAATTTCTTTGCCCTCGTTGTTGGCAATCCGTTTACTATTCGAGACCCATTTGCTTAGCTCCAGTTGTGACCGTGACATAAGAAGTACCAGCTCTTCCTTTATGTCGAGCAATTCATGTTCGTTCATGACTCCTGTCAATACGTCATCGACGTAGAAATCATCCAAAAGTATCCTAGAAGCCCTTGGAAACTCGTGATCAGCTGCCAGTTGTTTCAGCACTCTAACTGCCAGAAACTGTGCACATGCCGTGCCATGGGTGACTGTGGTCAATTTGTAATGCTTCAATGGTGCCACAGGGTCTTCTCTCCAAAGGATTCGTTGAAAAAATTGATGTTTCGGCGCTACTGAAATCTGTCTAAACATCTTGACGATGTCCGCAGAAAATACGAATCTGTGCATTCGAAAACGCAGACAAAACTTGAACAGGTTGCATTGTATACATGGGCCAATATGAAGTGCATCATTAAGGAATTGTCCATCTCGATCTTGAAATGAACCGTCGAACATCACCCGCAGCTTGGCACCTATGACTGGATGGTGTGGCAAATAGAATGACATCTTAGAGACGTTTGTAGCTTCGTCTGCAGCCACTTCCTGCATGTGACCCAGCTCTCTCATGAACTGAGTATATTTTAACTTCAGGCTGGCATCCTTCATTAGACGACGCTCGACTGCGAGAAAGCGCGATCTCGCTCGCTTAAAATGTATCCGCAAATTGTCGGTTTTGTTCCTTAAACGGCATACCGATAATGTATCTTCCATTCAAATTGCGGGTGTGTGTGCACCGGAAGTGCGTCTCGGCCGTTTCATCCGAGTTGTGCGTGATGGAACTTTCTCTAGTTCCCAGAATCTTTGCAGTAGTCCATCTATATTGACCGTAGTCAGCAATGACGTAGATGGTGTTGGCAATCTTGAAGTGTACACCGATGTAATTACCCATCCAAATATGCTGTTGACCGCAATAGGTGCCCTTGACTATCGCATAACTTCTCCCAGGTGAGAACTAACCAGATGTGATCGTTCCCCAGCAAAATGTCGATTAAAGCGTTAGTTCTGAAATCCGGGTCAGCCATTCGGTATCCATTAAATACCGACAGTGATGAAGCATCAATATTTTCACGTGCCAATGGTGAGGTGATCTTTCCTAAAACGTGCGCATTAATATCGATGGAATGACTCGACACACGAGACATCATTTGAAGAGAGCAGAAACCTCTGGTTATTTCCTCTCTGACGTCTGAGATGCCCGATGTGGCAACTCGAAATGGCGAACGTGCAAGCCCCAACGTCTGTACGCACCGTTCCAAAATGAAAGACAAGTCTGAGGCGCTATCCAGTAAAATACGGCACGTATGCAAGGCTCCTTGGGAATTTCGCACGTGTACCAATGCAGTTGGTAGAGTACTTCTTCTTTGCCCGCTGGTGCTTCCTCAGAGGCCTGGCTTGAGTTGCCTTGGTGCTGCTCTGCGCTCTTATGTTGTGTAGAATAGCCCTCAGGATGCAGCATAGAATGATGGCGGCGATTGCAATGCTTGCAAGAAGATTTCGAGTCGCATGCGGATACTCCATGTCCACTCCTCAAACAATTAAAGCACAGATGCTTCTCATTCGCGAATGTGTAACGTTGCTTGACAGTCAAGCTCTAGAATTTAGGACAAGCCGACAGTGTGTGCTCAGTACTATGACATTTCATACAATTACCTGTAATGGCAAGCATGGTCCGCGCTTGCCTTTTTCCCTTTTCATCCCTCTGTTACCTGATCGATTAGCAATCTCTCAACCAATAGTTGCTGTTGTTCCATTTGACGCTGCATCTGCAGTTGTTGATGCTCCATTTTGCATCTGATGAAGAACTTCCTGGACAAGCGAACCACCGGTGCCAGCCGCACCGCATTCTTCCAACTTGCCAGACGATGCCAAATCAGCCCGTAAAGCCTTAAGGCGAGCATTCGCCGTTTCATGTTTATCCTAGAATACCTCGTAATCATCAGTAGGGTCGACGTAACCCTCAAGTTTCTCATATTTTGCCAATTCGTCACGATGGCCTTCCACGTATTGGACAAAGTTTCCAATTTGGTGTCAATTTTAGCGGACGTTGACTATACTATGTGGCCCCTACGACACCAGGACAAAGCCAGTTACGCACGAGCACAAGCAGATAACTGCACACCTCCCACCCGACCGACCGAGGGGTGCAGCCGTATAACGCACGGCACGAATTGCGTGGACAAATACACAATAGAAAAAACAGACAAACAAATAAATAAAAAATACTATAGCTATCTATTAACTAAATGGGATAGGATGATAGAAGTTTTATTCATATTAATAGAAAGCTCTGAGCCAATTACAGGGAATAGAAGGTTGTAATCAGAGCAGAGGACCCTAAAAGGTTTCATGCAGGGCATAGTTAGAAGAACAACGACTAAGGGATAAAGGTATCAAAGGATGTCTACTCCGTCTACATGGTACCGACAGATTTACCTGAGCTAATAACTCAGGCGAGTCGATATCACCAATTAGGAGCTTGTGCATAAAAATAACACCAAGCATAATTCTACGGTTAGTTAGGGAAGGAAGGTTAATCAAGAGAAGTCTACTAGAATACGAAGGCAAATTGACATTGCGATCCCAGCTTAAGCCACGAAGAGCAAATAGCAAGAACTGCTTTTGAACGGATTCAAGTCTAATCTGGTGCGACTCATATTGATGTGACCAAATGCAAGATCCATATTCTAAAATAGGACGGACAAGCGAAGTAAAAAGAACTTTAGTTGTATAGGGGTCATCAAATTCTTTTGACCATCTTTTAATGAAACCCAGGACACTCATGGCCTTTGCGACCGTGGTGGAAATATGGGTGTTAAAATTTAACTTATGGTCCATAAGTACGCCCAAATCATTCATATTATTTAGACGTTCTAAAGGACTATTGTTTAGAAAATAAGTGACCAGTTGAGGAGAGTTACGAAAAAAAGTCATTACCTTACATTTGGTAGTGTTAAGATTTAGTAGATTAATGGCACCAGGATTGAAAGTTATTAAGATCAGCTTGTAGCCGACTAAATGAATCTGTATCTTTATAAGTAAGACAGAGCTTGACATCGTCAGCATACATAAGCACATGCGAATGAACAATGACTGATGGAAGATCGTTAATGAATAATGTAAAAAGCAGAGGGCCAAGATGACTACCTTGAGGTACACCAGAAGTCACAGGAATGGAATCGCAAAAGAAGACTTAAAAAGTACCTTCTGTTTTCTATTTGTTAAATATTCTCGAACCCAAGAGAGGAAAAGGTGTGGAAACCCCATGTCGCTCAGCTTAGAAAGTAATAGGGTATGATTAACGGAATCAAAGGCTTTGCTGAAGTCAGTGTATATAACATCAGTTTGTTTACTATTTTTGAACCCCTTAATAATTATTGATGTAAATTCTAAAAGGTTAGTGGTTGTAGATCTACGTTTCACAAACCCATGTTGGGATGGCGAAATAATAGAACTGCAAAAATGTTGCAATTGAGAAGTTATAATTTTCTCAAAAGCTTTCGGAATAGCGGACAATTTTGAGATACCTCTATAGTTCGAGGCTTCGGACTTTTTGCCATTTTTATGCAGCGGTATGATATACGACTCCTTCCAAATAGATGGAAAAGAAGAAGATTCGACAGACAATAGAAACAATTTTAAAATGGGTTTGCATAATGCGTTTGCACAGAACCTGTGTACACATCCAGGAAGACCATCTGGCCCCGGAGAATAAACAGGTTTAACTGATTTAAGTTCGCTAAGAATAGAACTTTCATCAAACACTGGATTGAAAATGCAATTAGCCTTTTTTAAATGATAAGGATACGGACTTGCTCGATATTCCGTTGAGGAATAAGTTGTTTTGAAAAAACTCGCAAACATATCGGCAATTGCCTGATCAGTGCTCGCTTTTTTATTTTGAAAAGACAAAAAAGATGGGTGCACGGAGGTCTTACGTTTAGAATTGACAAAATTATAAAATTGTTTAGGGTCAGAAGAAAACTGAAGCTTACACCGCTGAAGATAATTCTTATAGCATTGTGTATTAAGCATCATGAATTTTGAACGAGCGACTGTATACAGAGCATAATCTGATGAACGACGTGTTTTTTGAAACTTCTTATAATATCGTGTCTTCACATTTTTCAAATTGGATAACGCACGAGAGAACCAGGGAGGTTTGTTAAGCCGCTCCAGCCTACCAAGAGGCACACAAATATCAAAGAGTGAATTCAGAGTATCATAGAAAAAACGAACAGCTGAGTTCATATCTCTACAATTGTACAGATAAGACCAATCGGTATTAGTAATGTTTTCGTTAAGGGTGACAAAGTCAGTCTTACGAAAGCACCTAGTTAGAGGAAACTCATTTGAACCAAGTAATAGTGAAAGCAAGGGCAGATCAATTTTTAAATTTAATGTAGGATGAAATTTGTCTTCTGGAAGAACAAATGGTTCGATCCTAGAAACCTCACAATAAGAAGTATCCAATACAAAAATAAGATCTAACGATTTTCCATTAGAATTTAAGACAGGATTGACTTGGGATAAAGATAAGCCTAGAAGGCCGTCAATAAAGTCATGTGACAAAGAGGGCAGCAACATGGTAGATTCATCTGTTAGTGACCATACTAGAGCGGCTAAATTAAAATCACCTACAGCTATGAGCATGTCTTGACTGGAAACTAAAGAGGAGACAAACTGAACTGCCTCTAAATGATTTAAGTATACCACCATGTCTGACAATGGTGGAATATAGGAACAAGTAATAAAAGCATTAAAAGATTTAAAATTTACTTTAACACCGACAAACTCAATCTCCTAGGTACTAGAAAATTGAATCATTTCAGATAATAAAGCAGCATCAACAGCTATTAGAACGCCACCGCCTACGCGAGAAATCCGGTCACGTCTGAATATAGAAAAGTTTGTGGAAAACACCGATGCATCAGCAATGTCAGGTTTTAGCCACGTCTCTGTAAAAGCTAGAATGTTATGCTCAAAAGAAAGACTATCTACATAGAGATTAGGAAGTTTGGATTTCAGTCCTCTAACGTTCTGGTAACCCAGGTTAAGGGACGAAGCTAGTTTTTTTGACACACCAGCAGATGCTGATGTGGCAGGAATAATATTAGTTGTTGTTGTTGGCAAGCGAATCGGTTGCCGATTTTTCTTTTTTACAGTATATTCCTTACCTATTATATGTTTCGGCCAAAAATCTTCTCGACATATAGTGTCGAAAATATTGGCAGAAACACTAATTTTAAAGGACGAAATATCCCGAGAATAAGAAAATTTAAACTTCTCCACCGCAATATTCGAGACGTTAACTTTCTTCCGAATATAGGCTATTACATCATCAGATGTGACAACAGGGTCTAGCCTAGAAACAAATATATGTTTCTTTGGTGGTATGCCAACGAGAGGCCGCGGTCCCGAAGCGTCAGCCGTAGCAGTAACGTTGGACAAGTCACCCACTGCAGCAGTCAACTTGTTTACGGGGCCCTCAATACTTTTAGAACTATCGGCAATTTCCATTGGAATGGGTAATTGCCCGCACACATCGGACACTACAATAGGCATCGTTTTTAAGAGATCATTCCCAGGTGATACCGGTAATTCCTTACTAATAGCATTCACAACCGGGCTCTTAAACGATATCAATTGCTGTACATTAGGAATGGACGGTGCATGAGACCGGTCGGGGACGATAAGAGACGCTGGCGGATCTACAGATACTGAAACACCCCAAGGACTGGTCCTTTTACGTTTCGGAGACTCATTCATAAGCGATAAACTCCTGAACTGAGTCTCCACCGCATTAAACTCCGCTTGGAGTTTATTAAAACCTGCCCTTAAAGTGTCAAAACTATCTCTAGTCCGCCTCATGAAAGAGCGCATCTCATTCTCGACCCCACGGCAAGCATCACATCCATATTTTAAGCCACCGCCTTTAGCAATAGACTCCTTGATTCTGCCTGTGTAACCTGCACACTTAACGTGAACCGCATTGTCACACAGCCAACAAAGAATATAATCAGGGGAGTCAACCGGATGAGTGGCCACTATGCAATTATTTTTTGAGCAGACAACCATTTTATCAAAATTTAATTAATTTAATTAAAAAAGGAAAATACAAAAAAATAAAAATTCTAAATTTGAAAAATCTGTGTATAAGAATATACTGACACAAGGGTTAATGTGCAGAGTAAGCCTTCACAACTAAAGAAAAGAAATTACAAAAACACGTATCACAGAGTCGCGGGTAGGCAAAAGACGAGAGCGCAAATCAAACAAGAATAGGAAAGAGCGGGAGAGCGCGTCAAATTGAAGACATGCAATAACAATTTGTACGCAAGAGCGCGAGAGTTAGTTAAAACGGTAACGACACAAAAGCAAAAAGAGATAAACAAAACAACAACACCGCTAACGCAAGTATTGCTGTAACAACACCGCTAACGCAAGTATTGCTGTAAGTTTTGATTTTATTTAAATTTAAACAAATGCACAAAAGCGACAGCAAGAATTCGCGAAATGAAAATAAAATTCGGATGCTGGAAATATTAGCCGGTAATGAATTTATTAATAAGTTATAGAAAAGAAGTTAATCGCGAGAAAAAAATAAAAATTGATAAGCGCAAAAAAAAACACGTCGATTCTCTGCAACGAGTGAAAGTTGATCAGAATGAGAAGCTGAGTCGATATAGCCATGCCCGTCTGTCCTTCCGTCCGTCCGTCCGTCCGTCCGTCCGTCCGTCTGTGCAAATCAACTTCACTCTGGCATCTTAAAAGCTATCGGAATGAAGTTTTAGAGTTGAGCTACTTTTAGCCCGGAGATGATAAAGTATGAAAATTGTCAGGATCGGACTACTATATCATATAGCTCTAGAACAAACATTTTTGCAAAAATTGGAGTATAAAATCTCAGATCCCAAAATTTGAATCTGATCGGATAAATAGAACACAAGTTACAGTCATCTACTACTACGTCATCATCAAATCAACAGAGCACATGCATACACACACACAGACGCAGCGGTACACAAACTGTATGTGTATGCGTGCCGTGCTTTGCTTACGGAATGATGCAAGAAAAAGAAACAATTGTAGTAGAGTAGAGTAATAATTTGAATGTTTTGTTTGTGTTTTGATGAATTGAGGGAAAGAAATTTTTAAAATGTAAAAATGTTATTTCCAAGGACTGCAAGGGTATAAAAACTTTGGCATAGCCGAAGTTAGCTTCTTTGATATTTAGGTTTCAAGCAGCCTTGGAGTTTTTCTTTTCTTGGGGACAATTTGTTTTATTGCACCGCAGCCAAATCGCTGATATTTTCGTCGTTTTTTTTAAAAGCATATGCATACTTATTAGTAATTCTGCTATTTTTTCTTCCTTATACCCTTGCAAAAAGGATATATTAATTTTGGTCAGAAATGTGCAACGTATAGATGGAAGCATCTCCGAGCCTTGCCATGTCTCCTCCTAGTTCGTTAGACCTGAAATTTTGCATGTAGGCGTGAATATACTGCACAGTTTATCTCGGATTCAGCCGGATCGGACCACTATATATATATATAGCTCCCATACAAACGGCAATCATTGAACAGTGACTTTTCACAATAACTTCGTTACTTTTTAAGCGATTGCTTTAAAATTAAAAATTTGCTGGTTTAATATATTTGTTAATGACTGTGACGAAATTTGATAAAGATAATAAGGATAAGGAAAAGAAAGGAAAGAATTATTAAAAAAGTTTCAAGGGTATACAAACTTTGACGCGGTCAAAGTTAACCCCGGTTCTCTGGTTTGTTTTGTTCCACCTCGGCAACATTGTTTCACATTTTTTACATTTTTTATTAATGTCGCCAAAATGTATGTAACAGGCAGAAGGAAGCTTTTCCGACCCCATAAAGTATAAATATTCTTGATCAGGATCAACACCCAAGTCGATTTAGACATGTCCGTCCGTCTGTCCGTCCGTCCTTTTGTCCGTCCGTCCGTCTGTCCGTATGAACACATAGATCTCAGAGACTATAAGAGCTAGAGTCACCTAATTTGGTATGCAGACTAGTGTATTACCTACGGTGGTCAAGTTTATTTCAAATTTTTGGCAAGCCCCCTTCGCCACCGGAACTTAAACAAATTTATGTATATTTGCTTAATAAATGCGCATATTTTGTATATGCAAAGATTATGCCACGCCCCTTTCCACCCCCGTAATTTGGAAAAACTCGATTATCTCACGTAATTTTTTACCTATTGTAATCAAATTTGGCACACTTGAATTTGATACTAATACCCAGCAAAATTTGATCAAAATCGAACTAAAAATAGCCAAGTTATGCATACAAACATTTTTCCAGTTGGCCGTTGGCTGGTGGGGGCGCTAGAATGGTCGTAACCTTGTGTGAGCGATATATGCTTCTAAAGAGCATGTAATCAGAATTTTTTTAAAAAAAACGTTAGTGCATTTGTTATTATATATTTGAAATATTTGTTTTACTGGTGTATGGTATACCTAAGTCGGCGAGACGACTTATTTACTTCATTTTATTAACGTAAATTTTACTTATCTAAAAAAAATTTAAATGAATTATTAGTTTAAGTAACGTAACGAAAATTTTGAGATTATTATTAAATTTAAGTCCATATTCTGTTCAGTAAAATATGTTTTCCTTAGTACAAAACCTAATGGGTAGGCAATTCGTTGAGATTGACTTTGTTGTATTTCATTTACTTAATACCTAAATTATACAGCAAGTCCCTGCAGCATCGATGGGCCCAGAGATCGCACCGTTAGATAAATCGTGAGTTAAAATACGTAAGTATATACTTTAAATATTTGTTCCATTGCCAACTGGCACACGCGGCCACATAACCTAATGCCTTTTGAATTATTATAAATTTTTGAATCGATATTTGTTCTAATTATCGTATCAAAATTTATATTGCTATATCTTTTTGCCTATCTTTATTTTGTAATTTTTTAGAAGATAATGTCATGAAAACCGTTTTGTTAGCGAGTAACACCTTTAGCTAATCCGCAGAGAAGTCGTCTGCACAATTAATAGTATCCCCATTTGGTTTAACATTTTGCTCTTTACATCTCTTTAGTTCCGACAGTGCACTTATTTTTTTTCTGTATGATCCGTGAGTATGCCTAGGACAGGAAACAAACCACCCTCATCCAACGAGCTAAGCAAGAGCAACGCTAGAATTGCACGACGCCGATCTTTAGCATACACTTGGGTTATCGTTAGCAAAGTAGATAGTTTAGGCAGCTAACAACTTCATGTGCACATGATATATCACTACAATACTTATTCTATACTTAACTAATGTATTGTCTAAATTAACTAACATATCATTCTTAGAAAGCGATAATTATTAACATAGTTGTATCGTTATACAACACATACAATCTATTTCCAACAGATAGACGTCTATATTCCCCGCATGCTCCAACAAGCTGTCCAACGACGCTCTCGCGTCTCGCATTCATTTTGCCTTGCATGCACAAATTCGCTACCCTTTTTCCCGATCATAGCCCTCATATTATTTCGTACAGAGCACCCTACACCCAGCACCCGTCTCTTAGGCTTGCTTCGCCGTCACTTTTACTCTCTCTTGCTTCTCGGGTTTCGGTCTCTTACGATGAACCTTCGTTCGGTTTGCATGAGTCGCGCAAGCATCTTCACCCTTGGACAAAATTGATGGCGGTTGCGTGTGATTCGTTCGGCCATAACTATGTTTGATCGTAAATGGTAATCTTTGATCGTAGGTCCAATGTTGCTACCGATGGTTTGTGTCTCGGCTGTATCTTCTGCTGTGTATCTTGTATTCGTAGTTTTTATATTATTTAGCTTGTCGTGTGGAACATCAATTCGTATGTTCCTCACACTGCCCCCTACTTCGTGAGAGATTTGCCCTCCCCTCTCCCTTGTACCTTGTGTTTTTTTATTTTTGACTCCTCTAGTGCATATATACACATTTTAATTTTTTTCCTTTTCATGGCTGCATGTATGTGTTTTGGCCTTAGTTTGCCATTTATTTCTTTTTTTCTCCTTGCTTGTTTTCATGCATGTGTTTCATTTTTTTTTTCTGCATTCAGCTCGCTCTTTTTCTTGGGCGTTTGTCATCTTTTCCCGTTGGCGACTACTAGGTATCTTTTCAATGATGGTGGCAGATTAGGGTATCTTTTCCATGTTTGTAGTTTTTTTCTGGGTTTGCAAGATTTAATGAACAACCCCCTTTGCGTACTACGCACATGTCTTCACTTGGTACGGTTCTTACTCTCATTTCGCACACCGAACACAAAGCGTATGCAAAGAAGAGAGCATGGAAAAGATCCGTTAGAATTCGTTCGCATGCATTGCATTCGCTTAGAAACAGAATTTTTGGTACAGGCTTTTTCATTAAATTTTATACTTGATTGCGAACAGACGTGAATATTAATATTCATAGAAAAATATATGTACTTATATGTATATAAAGTGAAAAACGTACAATTACGTCATTATAAAAAAAAAAAAAAGTTAACTGCACAAGGCAGTAATATACATACATATTTGGCTAGAGTAAACAAAAATATTAGTGAATATTCGAAGAATAAGGTGATATAAAATTAACTTTAGAGAAAATATAAGAAAATAAACCTCCTTATACTGCAGTTAAAATTTATATTGCGGTCGCGTGGCGTCGGTCAAGCAACTTTTTATACTCTTGCAGAGGGTATTATAAAATTGGTCAGATGTTTGTAAAGCACAGAGGGAGACGTTTCCGACCCCATAAAGTATATATATTCTTAATTTAATTTAGCGGACGTTGACGATACTATGCGCAGTACGTTTAAGTGGCCCCTACGACACCAGGACAAAGCCTGTTACGCGCGAGCCCAAGCAGATAACTGCCCACCTCCCACCCGACCGACCGAGGGGTGCAGCCGTATAACGCACGGCACGAATCGCGTGGACAAATACACAATAGAATAAACAGACAAACAAATAACTAAAAAATACTATAGCTATCTATTAACTAAATGGGATAGGATAGAAGTTTTAATCATATTAATAGAAAGCTCTGAGCCAATTAGAGGGAATAGAAGGTTGTAATCAGAGCAGAGGACCCTAAAAGGTTCATGCAGGGCATAGTTAGAAGAACAACGACTAAGGGATAAAGGTATCAAAGGATGTCTACTCCGTCTACATGGTACCGACAGATTTACCTGAGCTAATAACTCAGGCGAGTCGATATCACCAATTAGGAGCTTGTGCATAAAAATAACACCAAGCATAATTCTACGGTTAGTTAGGGAAGGAAGGTTAATCAAGAGAAGTCTACTAGAATACGAAGGCAAATTGACATTGCGATCCCAGCTTAAGCCACGAAGAGCAAATAGCAAGAACTGCTTTTGAACGGATTCAAGTCTAATCTGGTGCGACTCATATTGATGTGACCAAATGCAAGATCCATACTCTAAAATAGGACGGACAAGCGAAGTAAAAAGAACTTTAGTTGTATAGGGGTCATCAAATTCTTTTGACCATCTTTTAATGAAACCCAGGACACTCATGGCCTTTGCGACCGTGGTGGAAATATGGGTGTTAAAATTTAACTTATGGTCCATAAGTACGCCCAAATCATTCATATTATTTAGACGTTCTAAAGGACTATTGTTTAGAAAATAAGTGACCAGTTGAGGAGAGTTACGAAAAAAAGTCATTACCTTACATTTGGTAGTGTTAAGATTTAGTAGATTAATGGCACCAGGATTGAAAGTTATTAAGATCAGCTTGTAGCCGACTAAATGAATCTGTATCTTTATAAGTAAGACAGAGCTTGACATCGTCAGCATACATAAGCACATGCGAATGAACAATGACTGATGGAAGATCGTTAATGAATAGTGTAAAAAGCAGAGGGCCAAGATGACTACCTTGAGGTACACCAGAAGTCACAGGAATGGAATCGCAAAAAGAAGACTTAAAAAGTACCTTCTGTTTTCTATTTGTTAAATATTCTCGAACCCAAGAGAGGAAAAGGTGTGGAAACCCCATGTCGCTCAGCTTAGAAAGTAATAGGGTATGATTAACGGAATCAAAGGCTTTGCTGAAGTCAGTGTATATAACATCAGTTTGTTTACTATTTTTGAACCCCTTAATAATTATTGATGTAAATTCTAAAAGGTTAGTGGTTGTAGATCTACGTTTCACAAACCCATGTTGGGATGGCGAAATAATAGAACTGCAAAAATGTTGCAATTGAGAAGTTATAATTTTCTCAAAAGCTTTCGGAATAGCGGACAATTTTGAGATACCTCTATAGTTAGAGGCTTCGGACTTTTTGCCATTTTTATGCAGCGGTATGATATACGACTCCTTCCAAATAGATGGAAAAGAAGAAGATTCGACAGACAATAGAAACAATTTTAAAATGGGTTTGCATAATGCGTTTGCACAGAACCTGTGTACACATCCAGGAAGACCATCTGGCCCCGGAGAATAAACAGGTTTAACTGATTTAAGTTCGCTAAGAATAGAACTTTCATCAAACACTGGATTGAAAATGCAATTAGCCTTTTTTAAATGATAAGGATACGGACTTGCTCGATATTCCGTTGAGGAATAAGTTGTTTTGAAAAAACTCGCAAACATATCGGCAATTGCCTGATCAGTGCTCGCTTTTTTATTTTGAAAAGACAAAAAAGATGGGTGCACGGAGGTCTTACGTTTAGAATTGACAAAATTATAAAATTGTTTAGGGTCAGAAGAAAACTGAAGCTTACACCGCTGAAGATAATTCTTATAGCATTGTGTATTAAGCATCATGAATTTTGAACGAGCGACTGTATACAGAGCATAATCTGATGAACGACGTGTTTTTTGAAACTTCTTATAATATCGTGTCTTCACATTTTTCAAATTGGATAACGCACGAGAGAACCAGGGAGGTTTGTTAAGCCGCTCCAGCCTACCAAGAGGCACACAAATATCAAAGAGTGAATTCAGAGTATCATAGAAAAAACAAACAGCTGAGTTCATATCTCTACAATTGTACAGATAAGACCAATCGGTATTAGTAATGTTTTCGTTAAGGGTGACAAAGTCAGTCTTACGAAAGCACCTAGTTAGAGGAAACTCATTTGAACCAAGTAATAGTGAAAGCAAGGGCAGATCAATTTTTAAATTTAATGTAGGATGAAATTTGTCTTCTGGAAGAACAAATGGTTCGATCCTAGAAACCTCACAATAAGAAGTATCCAATACAAAAATAAGATCTAACGATTTTCCATTAGAATTTAAGACAGGATTGACTTGGGATAAAGATAAGCCTAGAAGGCCGTCAATAAAGTCATGTGACAAAGAGGGCAGCAACATGGTAGATTCATCTGTTAGTGACCATACTAGAGCGGGTAAATTAAAATCACCTACAGCTATGAGCATGTCTTGACTGGAAACTAAAGAGGAGACAAACTGAACTGCCTCTAAATGATTTAAGTATACCACCATGTCTGACAATGGTGGAATATAGGAACAAGTAATAAAAGCATTAAAAGATTTAAAATTTACTTTAACACCGACAAACTCAATCTCCTAGGTACTAGAAAATTGAATCATTTCAGATAATAAAGCAGCATCAACAGCTATTAGAACGCCACCGCCTACGCGAGAAATCCGGTCACGTCTGAATATAGAAAAGTTTGTGGAAAACACCGATGCATCAGCAATGTCAGGTTTTAGCCACGTCTCTGTAAAAGCTAGAATGTTATGCTCAAAAGAAAGACTATCTACATAGAGATTAGGAAGTTTGGATTTCAGTCCTCTAACGTTCTGGTAACCCAGGTTAAGGGACGAAGCTAGTTTTTTTGACACACCAGCAGATGCTGATGTGGCAGGAATAATATTAGTTGTTGTTGTTGGCAAGCGAATCGGTTGCCGATTTTTCTTTTTACAGTATATTCCTTACCTATTATATGTTTCGGCCAAAAATCTTCTCGACATATAGTGTCGAAAATATTGGCAGAAACACTAATTTTAAAGGACGAAATATCCCGAGAATAAGAAAATTTAAACTTCTCCACCGCAATATTCGAGACGTTAACTTTCTTCCGAATATAGGCTATTACATCATCAGATGTGACAACAGGGTCTAGCCTAGAAACAAATATATGTTTCTTTGGTGGTATGCCAACGAGAGGCCGCGGTCCCGAAGCGTCAGCCGTAGCAGTAACGTTGGACAAGTCACCCACTGCAGCAGTCAACTTGTTTACGGGGCCCTCAATACTTTTAGAACTATCGGCAATATTCATTGGAATGGGTAATTGCCCGCACACATCGGACACTACAATAGGCATCGTTTTTAAGAGATCATTCCCAGGTGATACCGGTAATTCCTTACTAATAGCATTCACAACCGGGCTCTTAAACGATATCAATTGCTGTACATTAGGAATGGACGGTGCATGAGACCGGTCGGGGACGATAAGAGACGCTGGCGGATCTACAGATACTGAAACACCCCAAGGACTGGTCCTTTTACGTTTCGGAGACTCATTCATAAGCGATAAACTCCCGAACTGAGTCTCCACCGCATTAAACTCCGCTTGGAGTTTATTAAAACCTGCCCTTAAAGTGCAAGCATCACATCCATAGCCACCAAGCCAAGCCACCGCCTTTAGCAATAGACTCCTTGATTCTGCCTGTGTAACCTGCACACTTAACGTGAACCGCATTGTCACACAGCCAACAAAGAATATAATCAGGGGAGTCAACCGGATGAGTGGCCACTATGCAATTATTTTTTGAGCAGACAACCATTTTATCAAAATTTAATTAATTTAATTAAAAAAGGAAAATACCAAAAAATAAAAATTTTAAAGTTTAAAAATCTGTGTATAAGAATATACTGACACAAGGGTTAATGTGCAGAGTAAGCCTTCACAACTAAAGAAAAGAAATTTACAACAAAAACACGTATCACAGAGTCGCGGGTAGGCAAAAGACGAGAGCGCAAATCAAACAAGAATAGGAAAGAGCGGGAGAGCGCGTCAAATTGAAGACATGCAATAACAATTTGTACGCAAGAGCGCGAGAGTTAGTTAAAACGGTAACGACACAAAAGCAAAAAGAGATAAACAAAACAACAACACCGCTAACGCAAGTATTGCTGTAAGTTTTGATTTTATTTAAATTTAAACAAATGCACAAAAGCGACAGCAAGAATTCGCGAAATGAAAATAAAATTCGGATGCTGGAAATATTAGCCGGTAATGAATTTATTAATAAGTTATAGAAAAGAAGTTAATTGCGGGAAAAAAATAAAAAATGATAAGCGCAAAAAAAACACGTCGTTCTCTGCAACGAGTGAAAGTTGTGTTTGTTGTAAAGACGTCTGCATCCTGTGCTGGATCCTCTGCATATGTATATATGGGGCTAATTGTTGACTTCAATCTTCCTCTGGCCTTGATCAACGTTTTCATTTTCTCCATGATTAAATATCAAGAAATTCCACTGCTTGTGTGGACAAAAAACTTCAAGACGCTTGATTCTCCTTGAGATGTGTTCTCTCACGATCTCGTCGATTATATCGATAACAGATATCGATAGGCGTGTGGCACCACCGTCTGAATCCGCGCTTTTTCCAATAAGCACGCGATTGCCTATTCGATAGTAGGCCAGAACTATCGACTACTAACTTTGAGATTAATATTTAATTGCCCCCGAATTGCAACAACTTATTAACCAATGAGTAACAAACAAACAATGCCCAACGATCCGGCTCGAAGGATCTCATAAGAACTTAACTTTATTTTTACTATAACTGTACTGAACTGTGTCTGCCACTGCTAGAACACGTCTTGATCGTTCGTTTGCTTGCTTATTATTAAATTTTCAATTTTCTTACGCATCTAGGTAGGTCATATACATAGGTTCTACAGCGAATTCCAGAAAAACTTATAAAATACAAAAACAAAAGCATTGTAAGATGTGCAAGATCAAGCAAGAATCTGCACCGCTCGAACGAGGCCATCATTTCATGCCGATGGAGCCGCGTTGGAGTCCTTGATCAGTACAAGGTTACCGATTGCAATGTTTAGTAATTTGGTGGTCCTTTTCGGGCGCTGCTGCAGCGATGTCAAATATTCTTGCTGCCATCGCTTCCAAAATCCTTGAAGCAATGCCTGTGAGAGAAGTGCAGGTTAACCGAGCGCACTGTTGACTCCCACTTACCACCCCAGTGTGGTGAATATGGGGGAATGAAATTCCATTTAATGCCTTGATTTGCAAGGGCTTCCAAAACGAATTCATTGTGCTCGCGTGAAGCGAGAAGATGTACCATATTTTGCGAATTCGAGTTCTGGTGCTGGCTTTAGAATTGAGCAGCAAGTTTGTGGTCTATTCATTGTCTCTGAGTATAGTGTACAGTCGTGCAGCCAAGATGGTCCCTTACACCATAAATCAAAGTTCATTAACTCACTCGCTAGCATGTGAATCCTGCACAATCCGCAGGATTTTCCTTAGTGCTGACATGTCTCCAAGCGCTACGTGGTATGGTCTCTAGTATTTCTGCCGTTCTGCCTCATTTCTTATTATAATGTGAAAAATATCCTTTTACAAATTCAAAACGTTGAAATGTGCGATTTCTTTTGTTGCCGATTTTAATGGCATATATGTATGTATGTACACTCACACATACATACATACATATGTAAGTTAGCTCATATGACCCACGAGTATTGTTGTCGAAAAATCACGTTCGCCTTTACACGGCGGAAGTATGTGAAAAGTGGTGAAAAGTAACGCTGACTATAAACTCAATGTATGACTTCTCAAACTGGGCATGAAGACAACTACAATAAATATAAATTTATAATTGCACTAATCTACATATCTTCGTATATAAATGCTTTTAAATTTTTGAACTAGAGCTGGAAAACTATCGATGACACAATCGAGGTATCGAACTTTGGCTTTTTTTATACCACCATCGACAGGTTTTTTTCACTATCGATAGTGATGGTCATTTTAAATGAAGGAGAACTTAAAGCAGAAATTTGGTTTAAAAATAAGCTATAATAATATAATTTTAATAGATTTTAACTATTTGATATAACTATAAATATAAATCGTCGAAAATTAGTAGGCCTATAAAAAGTTGATTTTGCTTCACAAACTCAAGCGACAATTTGTAGTGAAACAGACAAGAATCAAGTAATAGAAATAATAATTGCAAAAAAATGTATAAGTAAATATGGATATGTATTGCTGGGGTAATAACTCGTGTCATCTCGGGCAAGAAATGAACTATGAGTTAGAAGATGAAATCTTTGATGGAATGACGCATATGTCAGATGTACCATGGAAAGGCGTTGAACATTTGCGAGACATTGCATTTGAAGATCATTACTCTTTATTTCTTACCGCCAAAGGAAAGGTATACGAATGCTTCACTATTAAGCATCATGAGTTTTGAACGAGCGACTGTTTACAGAGCATAATCTGATGAACGACGTGTTTTTGAAACTTCTTATAATATCGTGTCTTCACATTTTTCAAATTGGATAACTCACGAGAGAACCAGGTAGGTATGTTAAGCCGCTTCAGCCTACCAAGAGGCACACAAATATCAAAGAGTGAATTCAGAGTATAATAGAAAAAACGAACAGCTGAGTTCATATCTCTACAATTGTACAGATAAGACCAATCGGTAGTAGTAATGTTTTCATTAAGGGTGACAAAGTCAGTCTTACGAAAGCACCTAGTTAGAGCTAACTCATTTGAACCAAGTAATGGTAAAAGCAAGGGCAGATCCATTTTTAAATTTACTTTTAAATTTTTAATGTAGGATGAAATTTGTCTTCTGGAAGAACAAATGGTTCGATCCTAGAAACCTCATAATAAGAAGTATCCAATACAAAAATAAGATCTAACGATTTTCCATTAGAATTTAAGACAGGATTGACTTGGGATAAAGATAAGCCTAGAAGGCCGTCAATAAAGTCATGTGACAAAGAGGGCAGCAACATGGTAGATTCATCTGTTAGTGACCATACTGAAGCGGGTAAATTAAAATCACCTACAACTATGAGCATGTCTTGACTGGAAACTAAAGAGGAGACAAACTGAATTGCCTCTAAATGATTGAAATATACCACCATGTCTGACAACGGTGGAATATAGGAACAAGTAATAAAAGCATTAAAAGATTTAAAATTTACTTTAACACGGACAAAGTCAATCTCCTGGTTACTAGAAAATTGAATTATTTCAGATAATAAAGCAGCATCAACAGCTATTAGAACGCCACCAGCTATGCGAGAAATCCGGTCACGTCTGAATATAGAAAAGTTTGTGGAAAACACCGATGCATCAGCAATATCAGGTTTTAGCCACGTCTCTGTAAAAGCTAGAAAGACTATCTACATAGAGATTAGGAAGTTTGGATTTCAGTCCTCTAACGTTCTGGTAACCCAGGTTAAGAGACGAAGCTAGTTTTTTGACAAACCAGCAGATGCTGATGTGGCAGGAATAGTATTAGTTGTTGTTGTTGGCAAGCGAATCGGTTGCCGATTTTTCTTTTTTATAGTATATTCCTTAACTATTATATGTTTCGGCCAAAAATCTTGTCGACATATAGTGTCGAAGATATTGGCAGAAACATTAATTTTAAAGGACGAAATGTCCCAAGAATAAGAAAATTTAAACTTCTCCACCGCAATATTCGAGACGTTAACTTTCTTCCGAATATAGGCTATTACATCATCAGATGTGACAACAGGGTCTAGCCTATAAACAAATATATGTTTCTTTGGTGGTATGCCAACGAGAGGCCGCGGTTCCGAAGCGTCAGCCGTAGCAGTAACGTTGGACAGGTCACCCACTGCAGCAGTCAACTTGTTTACGGGGCCCTCAATACTTTTAGAACTATCGGCAATTTCCATTAGAATGGGTAATTGCCCGGACACATCGGACACTACAATAGGCATCGTTTTTAAGAGATCATTCCCAGGTGATACCGGTAATTCATTACTAATAGCATTCACAACCGGGCTCTTAAACGATATCAACTGCTGTACATTAGGAGTGGACGGTGCATGAGACCGGTCGGGGACGATAAGAGACGCTGGCGGATCTACAGATACTGAAATACCCCAAGGACTGGTCCTTTTACGTTTCGGAGACTCATTCACAAGCGATAAACTCCTGAACTGAGTCTCCACCGCAGTAAACTCCGCTTGGAGTTTATTAAAACCTGCCCTTAAAGTGTATAAATTATATTACAAAGAATATAATCATGGGAGTCAACCTGATTAGTGGCCACTATGCAATTATTTTTTGAGCAGACAACCATTTTATCAAAAATTAATTAATTTAATTAAAAAAGGAAATACAAAAAAATAAAAATTCTAAAGGTTAAAAATCTGTGCATAAGAATATACTGACCAGTTCTGACACAAGGGTTAATGTGCAGAGTAAGCCATCACAACTAAAGAAAAGAAATTACAAAAATACACAAAAACAAAAACACGTATCACGGAGTCGCGGGTAGGCAAAAGACGAGAGCGCAAATCAAACAAGAATAGGAAAGAGCGGGAAAGCGCGTCAAATTGAACACATGCAATAACAATTTGTACGCAAGAGCGCGAGAGTTAGTTAAAACGGTAACGACACAAAAGCAAAAAGAGATAAACAAAACAACAACACCGCTAATGCAAGTATTGCTGTAAGTTTTGATTTTATTTAAATTTAAACAAATACACAAAAGCAACAGCAAGAATTCGCGAAATGAAAATAAAATTCGGATGCTGGAAATATTAGCCGATAATGAATTTATGTACAAGTTATAGAAAAGAAGTTAATTGCGGGAAAAAAAATAAAAGTTGATAAGCGCAAAAAAAACACGTCCGTTCTCTGCAACGAGTGAAAGTTGTGTTTGTTGTAAAGACGTCTGCATCCTGTGCTGGATCCTCTGCATATGTATATATGCGGCTAATTGTTGACTTCAATCTTCCTCTGGCCTTGATCAACGTTTTCATTTTCTCTATGATTAAAGATCAAGAAATTCCACTGCTTGTGTGGACAAAAAATTTCAAGACGCTTGATTCTCCTTGAGATGTGTTCTCTCACGATCTCGTCGATTATATCGATAACAGATATCGATAGGCGTGTGGCACGCGATTGCCTATTCGATAGTAGGCCAGAACTATCGACTACTAACTTTGAGATTAATATTTAATTGCCCCCGAATTGCAACAACTTATTAACCAATGAGTAACAAACAAACAATGCCCAACGATCCGGCTCGAAGGATCTCATAAGAACTTAACTTTATTTTTACTATAACTGTACTGAACTGTGTCTGCCACTGCTAGAACACGTCTTGATCGTTCGTTTGCTTGCTTATTATTAAATTTTCAATTCTTACGCATCTAGGTAGGTCATATACATAGGTTCTACAGCGAATTCCAGAAAAACTTATAAAATACAAAAACAAAAGCATTGTAAGATGTGCAAGATCAAGCAAGAATCTGCACCGCTCGAACGAGGCCATCATTTCATGCCGATGGAGCCGCGTTGGAGTCCTTGATCAGTACAAGGTTACCGATTGCAATGTTTAGTAACTTGGTGGTCCTTTTCGGGCGCTGCTGCAGCGATGTCAAATATTCTTGCTGCCATCGCTTCCAAAATCCTTGAAGCAATGCCTGTGAGAGAAGTGCAGGTTAACCGAGCGCACTGTTGACTCCCACTTACCACCCCAGTGTGGTGAATATGGGGGAATGAAATTCCATTTAATGCCTTGATTTGCAAGGGCTTCCAAAACGAATTCATTGTGCTCGCGTGAAGCGAGAAGATGTACCATATCATCTAGTGCGCGTTTTGCGCCAACAAAGTTGCGATCGTTATCGCTATACATTAGCGAGCATTTCCCACGACGAGCCATAAAACGTTTTAATGCCGCCAAGAATGTGTCTGTGCTGAGATCAGTGGCTAGCTCCAGATGAAGAGCTGAAGTAACCATACATACAAACATACAGTGCTTGGCGTCTGCAGGCAGATGTGACTTTTCTAAACGTCCACCCACGCGTATAATTCCATCTTGGTCTACCAAGGGATATCAAGTTGATCGGCGCTCCAAAGGCTGCTTCCTCAAGAGCAGTTGTCTATCGTCATTAAATCGATTTTGTGCCTGTCATAGGCAAAACTTCTTTGCCTTGGTAATTTCATCAAACTTTAGAGGTCTAGAATATGTAGGCTGGCTTGATTTGATTCGATGAACAAAGCGAAATGCATATGCGACCACTCGAATCAGTCTGGTCCAAGATGATATTCTTTCGAGTATCAAACAAATGGGGAATCTTCAACATCCTTGGAAATAATTGTCAAGATTTTGGATTTGAATTCGAGTTCTGGTGCTGGCTTTAGAATTGAGCAGCAAGTTTGTGGTCTATTCATTGTCTCTGAGTATAGTGTACAGTCGTGCAGCCAAGATGGTCCCTTACACCATAAATCAAAGTTCATTAACTCACTCGCTAGCATGTGAATCCTGCACAATCCGCAGGATTTTCCTTAGTGCTGACATGTCTCCAAGCGCTACGTGGTATGGTCTCTAGTATTTCTGCCGTTCTGCCTCATTTCTTATTATAATGTGAAAAATATCCTTTTACAAATTCAAAACGTTGAAATGTGCGATTTCTTTTGTTGCCGATTTTAATGGCATATATGTATGTATGTATGTACACTCACACATACTTACATACATATGTAAGTTAGCTCATATGACCCACGAGTATTGTTGTCGAAAAATCACCTTCGCCTTTACACGGCGGAAGTATGTGAAAAGTGGTGAAAAGTAACGCTGACTATAAACTCAATGTATGACTTCTCAAACTGGGCATGAAGACAACTACAATAAATATAAATTTATAATTGCACTAATCTACATATCTTCGTATATAAATGCTTTTAAATTTTTGAACTAGAGCTGGAAAACTATCGATGACACTATCGAGGTATCGAACTTTGGCTTTTTTATACCACCATCGACAGGTTTTTTTCACTATCGATAGTGATGGTCATTTTAAATGAAGGAGAACTTAAAGCAGAAATTTGGTTTAAAAATAAGCTATAATAATATAATTTTAATAGATTTTAACTATTTGAAATATAAAATATAAATCGTCGAAAATTAGTAGGCCTATAAAAAGTTGATTTTGCTTCACAAACTCAAGCGACAATTTGTAGTGAAACAGACAAGAATCAAGTAATAGAAATAATAATTGCAAAAAATGTATAAGTAAATATGGATATGTATTGCTGGGGTAATAACTCGTGTGATCTCGGGCAAGAAATGAACTATGAGTTAGAAGATGAAATCTTTGATGGAATGACGCATATATCAGATGTACCATGGAAAGGCGTTGAACATTTGCGAGACATTGCATTTGAAGATCATTACTCTTTATTTCTTACCGCCAAAGGAAAGGTATACGAATGCTTCACTTACGGACACTCGTATTATACGCGTAAAAGGTCACGCTTGTCTCCATTTCGGCTAGTTAAAGGACTTCAGGATACTGAGGTTACTGCCATCGCTTGCGGTAGCAGCCATTCACTGGTTTTGCCAAAATCAGGCTTTGTCATAAGTTGGGGTGCCAATGATTGTGGTCAATTGGGACATTCTACGAACAGTCATGTTATTCGTGTGCCCACTATGGTAAAAGTCACAGACGAAAGTGCGCTTTTTGTGCAGATTGCCTGTTTTAATAATCATAGTCTGGCTCTTACGAGTGAGACTACGAGTGATGGTACGATATATTCTTGGGGTTCCAATAGTTGTGGCCAATCGGGAATGAGCGAGCCGGAAGATTTGGCCGACTGTAATTATCCGATGCGTATGACTTCGATTCATGACATTCCCATAGCTAAGATTGCATGAGGCGGCAACCACTGCTTCCTGATCTCCAAGTCGAGCGCTGTGTATGGCTGGGGACGCAATAATCGCGGTCAACTGGGACTTAATGATGTGTCTGATCGTGCCCTTCCTACTGAATTGAAAACACTACGTCCACACGGTGTGCGATATGTGGCTTGCGGTGATGAGTTTTCAGTCTTTCTGACCCATAAAGGTGGTTTATTCACTTGTGGTGCTGGTATGCATGGCCAGCTTGGGAACGGTTCTCTGTTGAATGTTTTAGTGCCGCTCAGGGTAATGAAGCTACTGGATATCCCGCTTACACAAGTTGCTTGTGCTAAACATTATACTTTGGCTTTTGTACCATCCATCGGTCAAATTTATGGATTCGGTCAGTTGGGTAGAATTACTACTTTACCCCGAAAAATCAATGGTCCCTGGATATCGCCCACAGCAAAAAATTGTGCTATAACTGTAAATTTCCTACTCTTTTTGACTATATTGTAATAATAAAACAGAATGCGTGTGGTTGGTTGTGCAGTTTATTCGCGACTAACTTCTATTTGTCTCTCATCGAGTCATTGTTCTCTTTAACGCTTCTCGTGAGAGAGCATACATAGTTACATATACATATTCATATGTGTGTGATCATGCATGCATTGAGTTGAGAGATAATTATTTCAACACCCTTCCTCAATGCAAGTATGTCCACAAATTTATTTTATACTTAACAAATTCGTAAACTCTACATGCTTCTTCTTCGCAAGATTCTTGGTTAGGATATCAGCTATCATTTCATTAGTAGACTTATACTTAAAAATAATTTGACCATCATTAACTACTTGTCTAACAAAATGATATCTAATGTCCACATGCTTCGTCCTTGAATGGTGTACCGGGTTCTTAGCCAATTGCTGGGCGCTGAGGTTATCGCCATACAAAACGGTAGATATATCTTCTCCGCAACCAATCTCAATAATTAATCGACGCAATACAATGGCTTCTTTGCACGCTGTTGATAACGCCATGTACTCTGCCTCGGTACTGCTAAGAGCAACACTCTGCTGCTTCTCCGATTTCCATGATATCGGTCCTCCAGCTAGAAAATATACATATCCTGTATAAGACTTGCGATGCCGCATCCGACTGCTTGTAATGAATTTTGAAGCCAACTGTCGAAGCCAGATATCGTAAAACATGCTTTATGGCTGCAAGATGTTCATTATGGGGGTCCTTGTTACGTTGAGCCAATTTCGATACTGAGTGGAGTTTATCTGGTCTAGTAGTCGACGCAAGCCACATTAGCTCGCCTATCATTGACTGATAAAGAGTTGCATCAACCCTTTTACACTCCATTTTATCGCAGGCTACCTGATACCCTGCTTCTAACGGTGTTGCAGCTGGTCTGCACTGATCATAGCCATATCGCTCCAGTAGATCCTTGATGTACTGTGAATGACCCAATGATATTTCGCCAAGTTCGCCATCACGGTGAACCTCCATGCCAAGGAACAAACGCACAGGTCCCTTGTCAACACATTCAAACGCTGCCATAATAGATGACTAAATCCTTTCAAGATCCGATTTCTCCTGGCATCCTATAAGAAGATCGTCTACGTAGACCAGGATTAGAGATAGATTACCTTTTGCTTGCTGTTTGTATAGACATGGTTCATTGTCGCAAGGTATAAAACCATTAGCTCGCAAAACACTATCGAGTTTGGAGTTCCACTCCCGTCCAGACTGTTTGAGTCCATATAACGCCTTTTTCAACAGAAGTACCTTGCTTTTGTCTTCAGTTGCGTATCCTTCGGGCTGCCTCATGTGTACGGTATCGCCCAAATCACTGTTTAAGTAAGCAGTGCATACATCCATCTGGTGTAAATACAATTTTAACTGCGCTGCTAGGGCCAAGATGAAACGAACACTCTCCAAGCGACATACAGGCGAGTATGTTTCATTGTAGTTCACTCCATAGCGTTGTGAACATCCTTTTGCTACTAGTCTTGCCTTAAAACGCTCGACTTCTCCCTTTGCATCACGCTTTACACTGTAGACCCACTTGCAACCAACGGGTTTATACCCTTCCGGTAGCGTACTAAGCTGCCATGTGTGATTTAACATCAAGGAGTCATACTCCTTTTGCATAGCCTCACGCCAATGCGAAGCAAACGGACTACTAAGCGCCTCATCATAGGTCTCTGGTATGATCACCTCACTTGTAATCAATGCGCTTAAAATGTTGAACTGCTTTTTTGGTCTGCCAGGCCTTCCAGTTCGAATCAGCTTCGGCCTGCCGGGTCAAACACGTTGTTCAACCGCAGGTTCTGGCACTTCTTGTTCAACTGCCATGTCGAAATCTTCGCTACTGCTGCCCTTTTCACTGACCTCTGCATCAGACTCGTCTGTACTGCTTAACTGATCTGCTGCATCAACAGATCCTGAATCCTGATCATCCATATATGGAAAATCAAACTTGACGATATCACCAGTCGAATCGCCATTGCCGAAACGCTCGTCGAACAAAACGTCTCGCGTCGTACAACCGATACCCTTTCGCATTTCGAGAATAACCAACCATTCGGTATTCTTTGCCCTTTGGATCAAACTTGCCCTTATGATGTCCTTTGTTCAGTGCCACTGCAATAGACCCAAAAACTTTTAAATGGCTTATTGATGGTTTCTTACCATTCCATGCTTCCATTGGAGTCATGTTAACCAGGGCTCGAGTGGGTGACCTATTCCGCAGATAAGCAGCTTTATAAACTGCCTCAGCCCAAAGAGATTGATGTAGACCAGACTGGATGAGCAAGCATCTTGACATCTCCACAAGAGTTCTCCACAAGTGAGCTGCCGTAATATTCCATTGCCCTTGAGAAACTCGTCAAACGATTTATTGACGTACTCGCGACGATTGTCGCTCCGGATGCACTTTAGCTTCTTTCCAGTTTGCCGCTCTGCCATGTTTTTAAACTCGACAAACTTTCCAAATACTTCGTCCTTTCCCTTCAGGAAATATACAAATATGCGACGTGACCTGTCGTCGATGAATGTCAAAAAGTATCTGCTGCCTCCAAGGCTTTTTGTATCGAACGGACCGCAAACATCTGAATGCACCAGCTCCAAGATTTCCTTAGCTCTGTTCTTGGTCGAATCGAATCCTTCTTCTCTCAGCTTTATGCATAAGATGTCGAAACTCGGCAAACTGTCGCGCGTCTCTATGGCGACAACGAAATTGCCGAATTCGTCTGGAAGACTGGAAAGCAAAATAATCGTTACAAGCTCGTCCAATATTTCAATTCCAACGCCAGCAAGTTTGTCCAAGATTTCCTTGAAATCCGACAAATAACTCGATATGCTTTGACCCTCCTGTATGCGTTTACTTAGCAATTTCTTGAAAAGAGCTACTTTTCTAACGGGTCCACTGGGTTGATGAGCTTCCTGAAGCTTCTTCCAAGCCTCATGTGCACTTGCACAGTACTTCACATGTCTCAACTGTGAAGTCTTGACGCTCAAGGTGATCATTGCCAATGCCTTTTGATCCAGCGTCGTCCATTTGGTGTTCTCCCCGTAGTTGGCCTTGCCAATACGCCTGACGAAACATTCCACAAATCCGCATGCACCAGCACACTTTTCATCTGGATGCACCACGAGTCATAATTACCCTCCTCGAGTTTATCAATCTGATATAACGCCGACATTATACTCGAATATATATATATTTTGTGAAAACAGTCTAGAACACAGCGCGAAAACTAATTTCTTCCAGAAATTACCACAGCAACCACATAGGCACGTTGCCTGGGTCCATAACCTATTGTAATAATAAAACAGAATGCGTGTGGTTGGTTGTGCAGTTTATTCGCGACTAACTTCTATTTGTCTCTCATCGAGTCATTGTTCTCTTTAACGCTTCTCGTGAGAGAGCATAGTTACATATACATATTCATATGTGTGTGATCATGCATGCATTGAGTTGAGAGATAATTATTTCAACAGACTAGTAGCGATCGGCTTCCTATTCAAGGCATGCAGGCAATAAAGGTAGAAATGAATTTTCAAAAATATATATCTATTATATTGATTTGCATTACTTATAGATTAAAATTCAACCTATATGCAATGATCGTAATCTACCGGCGGCTCACACATGATTCAAAGTCTTGGATTTGCCTCGCTATAAAAGTAAAAAGATACTGAAAGAAAAACTGCTATTGTCCCTACAATATAGTCAAGCATTTGGTCTCATCTAAGGCAAATATTATGGGCTATTTTTTCCACCATTTTCCCATGCAATTAAATTTGTCTATTAATCATGAACTACTTTCGTTTTACTTGTTTATTGTCATAAATAGTTTTTGCAATTCATTTCACAACTGTCAATCTGAGCAATGTTTAAAAATTTTCTTTAAATAACACCAACTATCAATTCAGACTGTTCATAATTTATTGTTTTTATTTTTTCTTCCATACGCATATGTATTTGCATTTGGAAAATTCCTTTTGATTATTCTGCTTCTTAAAAAAATCCACAACATCGACCATGAGAATTGCAGAATTGCAGCGTTGTTTATTAGTTTAGTTTTTGAAATTAAACGTATTTGCATGTCACTCACATGAATGTTGTCAAAAAAAAACTTTGAAATGGCCAACATAGGAATATTTGTATATCTGTATGCAGTTTTTATTTTGTATCCTTGCAAATAGCCATTCCTTTTGGTCAAAAGTTTTCCTACACACAAGAGTATATTATAAGCAACTTGAGTTAGATGCAAAGTTTTAATGAAAAATGTAAACAAATGGATTAGTATATGTGTCATGGAATGGACAATGATGAATAATAATGAACACTCCTCAACGTAAATATGTAAGTATTAACCTTTGTCATTAAATTTTGTGCTTTTTCATCGCTTCGTTATGATGCCATTTAGAGACAAAGATGATTCTCTCTGTGTATTTTTGTAGGAGTTTGCAAATGTTATAATATTGTTGCTTTATGCCTTATGCCAGATCTTGCTACTAAAATAAGCTACGCCAATAAATTTAAACCATGGCTACCATCCAGACTATTTACTGCATGATCAACACGAGTGGTCAAAATGCGATGATCTGGGGCCACCAAGCAATGCTGAAGTCAGGCATAGCATTCTCTTCATCGACAACTCGCCGATGGAGCTAAAACTTAACGCGGAATATTTTTCCGACTGGCGCAGGCTATATCGAGCTTTAGCCCACTTTATTCTCTATATTGAGAAACTGAAGGCGAAACAAAAGAAGGAATCGCCTCCTTCTTACAAGATGATTCAGCACGCACACTCCTACTGCGGCATGCGTAATCGTCTGTATTCAATCCATAAATTCGCAGCTTAACGAGAGGTTAACCTTAAAAAACGAATTTTAAACTGATATGTTTGAATATCTTCCTAGACGGAAAGCAGCTCCTAAACGGCCAGGACCAAATACTGCTCCCATATGGGCACCATATTACTCGGCTCATAGTAAACTGGTATCATCAGGAAATACACCACACATCCCATGAGACGTGTATTAACAGGATTCGAGGCATGTTTTACATACCACACCTACGAGTCTTATACAAAGGCATGCGGAAGGCTTGCCAACGCTGTAAAACTCAGAGCGCCATGCCTCAAATGGCTCCCTTGCCCATCGCCAGGCTGGCTGCCTACCAACGTCCCTTCACTTACGTCGGCATTCCTTCCTGGCCCTTCCTGGTTACTGTAGGATGGCGAAGCGAAAAAGATGGGTCGTTATTTTCACCTGCCTAACCATACGGGCAGTGCATATAGAACTGGCGTGCTCTTTGGACACTGTCTCGTGCATAATGTGCATCCGAAATTTCATCAATCGGCGGGGGACTCCTAGAGAAATTTACAGCAACAATGGCACTAACTTCAAAGCCGCCGAAAAGATTATCTGCGACAAAGCGCAGACCATCAACTTCAACGCCGGCGTTTGATGACGTCAAATGGAAATTTAATACACCAGCTGTTGCCGTTGAAATCCGCTCATAAGAAGATATGGGGTCGTTCATAAGAAGATATTTTACTTTTTTCAAAGGATGAAATATAATGTGGGTCGTTTATGTTAATTTTAGCTGATTTCTTTAATCCAAGATTTACAGGTTTTGCAATATGTGCAAAGTTTGGTATGAATTTCCGGAAGAATCCGTATAAACCTAAAAATGATTTTATTTCCTTCTGAGTCTTTGAAATTGGAAAATTTTAATTGCTTCTATTTTATTTGGATTAGGTTTTATACCTTCCGTTGTTATTATATGACCAAGGAATTTTGTTTCTTTTTTCATAAATTCGCATTTGTCGAGTTGGAGTTTAAGATTAGCTTCTCTTAGTTTCTTAAATACCTTTCTGAGTGATAATATGTGTTCCTCCAATGAAGTGGAGTACACTATAATGTCATCCAGATAAACAAGAAAATCCTTATAAATAAGGTCTTCCAAAAATTGTTCATGCATCTTTGGAATGCACAGTGGTCGCCGCCATAGGCCAAAAATAAAAAAAAAAAAAGTTAAAATTTTTACTTAAAGTGTGGCAACGCTGTTTTATAATAGATCAAACTTTTTAAATCAGCTGTTATTTTTGTTTTGTTCCCGCTGTCCTCTTCAAGAATAACTGTTAAACATAGAGAAAAAAAATAGACTGGGTTTGAAGCGCACGCAACTTGCAAGTGAGATTACAAGTAAAGTAATTAAATCAATTTAAATTGAGGTTGATCGAACAATGGAAGTCTTTAATATTTTAAATAAAGGTATTAACTACTATATTAAATTATTTTCATCAACCCAGTGTTTTATGTATATTTTTAATAATTAATTTAATATAGGTTCAATTTCACTAACAATTTATATGTTAACTTAAATTTTACTTAGACTTTTAATTGTGAAGTTAATCGAAGTTAACGATCAAACTTATACTGAAATATTACCTTATATTTACAGATTATTTTGAGCAAATTTCAGCTGCTAGTTTTTGCTAGCCGCTGCGTAACCTTGAAAAAACCAAAGCAGTCTTGCCGTTTTCTCGTTACTTTTTTCGTTTGTGTAACTGTGCTTTTTGTGATGTGTATTGCAATTATCGTCTTTGTCTTCGCCTTCGTATCTGTTTTCGTCTTTGTGCGTTTTGTTGTGTTGTTTTGTGATTTTCATTTTTATTTATTTGTTCATTTTCTTTTATTTATTTATACATTTTATTAATTTCAATTTATGTTATTACTTATTACTATATTTGTATAGGAGCTTCATACGAATGCGAATTTAACCGTATATATATATTTAATAAGTGGTGTTCCGAGACAGGTGCAAATCCAATCAGGGTTCAAAGCATTTTCCAATCTTTGAAATTAAGAGTAGAGAATGATGGATATATAGTGGGAGCTGAATGTTTGGACCACTTAGAAAAACGCATTGATTACTGCTGCAAGAGAATTGCTATATTTTGGCGTGACTGCAAGCGAAATAAAGCATTCGTTTTGGAAAAGCATACGGATTGGCTTTCGACAAATGAACAGTTTTCATTTAAATCCGATGTACTTATTACACCTGATCGTAGCATTGAACGTGGCCGCCCAAAAATTAGTTTCTCCGAGTGTTCAACCCGAACCAAGAGAAGACGGATTGCCGAGATTGCTGATTTGGATGAATCCGCTGCTGAATATTTGCGTTCCGCTGCTGTTGAAGAAAAATCTTGCCTGCAAGTGCTAATGAGGTTATTTCGCTTATAATGGAAGCGAATTTAACAAAGCACCAATACATGCTCATTAGAGAGTTTGTTAATAGCAAAATTTCTTCTGAGCTGTTTTGCAGCTATGATAATGTTTTAAAAGAAAAAAGAAATGTTATCCGGAAAAAATTACAGTTAGTGAAGCACATGCAGAAGTGGAGCTTCAAAGTTTATTGGACCATACAACAAAGCGCATAATCGAGTTGCAAGAAAGTGTTATAAGTGATGTAGTCGCCGATCCTATATGCAACCTAAAACTAATAGGGAAATGGGGCTTCGACGGCAGCTCTGGGTACAGCGAATACAAGCAGAAAGTGGAGAACAATAATTTGGAAGACAGTCACTTGTTTGTCACGTCATATGTTCCCCTTGCCCTATTAGCAACTGATGATACGTCCAAAATTGTATGGAAAAACCCACGACCAGCATCCACACGATATTGTCGACCTGTGCGATTTCAATTTATTAAAGAATCAACTGAGTTAAGTATAGAGGAGGAAAAATATTTCAAGTGCAAAATTAAGAACCTTGTTCCGACGAAAATAGCTGTTGGCAACAAAACATTATTCGTTGAGCATATTTTGCAACTTACAATGGTTGATGGTAAAATTTGTAATGCCTTAACCCAAACATCATCCTCAAAATGCTATATATGCAACGCCAAGCCCACAGAGATGAACAATATTCAGAAAAGTTTGCAAAGAGAAGTTCATCAGGATCGGTTTCAATTCGGGTTGTCACCACTTCATGCATATATAAGATTTTTTGAATATTTCATTCATTTAACCTACATACTTGATGTTCAAGTCTGGCAAGTTAGAGGGGACGAAGGAAAACGTAAATTTTTGGAAAGAAAAAGAAAAATTCAAACAGAATTCCGTATAAAAATGGGATTGATTGTTGATAACCCGAAGGTTGGTGGATGTGGAACATCGAATGATGGAAACACTGCCAGAAAATTCTTTAGCAATCCTGGGTTATCCGCCGAAATAACAGGCCTAAATGAAGACCTTATTGAACGGTGTGCAACAATATTGCAAGCACTTTGTTCAGGATACAAAATTAATGTGGAAAAATTTAAGACATTTGCACTCCAAATAGCGACTGATCTTACAAGGACATATTCATGGTATTATCTACCGCCGACTGTTCATAAAATTTTAATTCATGGACCATCCATAATTGAAAACGCTCTGGTGTCGATTGGGGAGTTGTCAGAGGAAGCTGCTGAGTCGAGAAATAAGGACATTAAGAAATTTCGTCTAAATCATACGAGAAAAATTTCTCGAGTGGCAACAAATGAAGATCTACTCAATCGATTACTTCTTTCTTCGGATCCATTCATAACGGGACAACGAAAGTTACCCCCTAAAAATAAGTCTGTTTTTAGTAAAAATGTTTTTCATCTTTTAGAATAATATGTATATTAAATAATAGCGAACCATATGTGAAAAAATTACAAAAAAATCATTATTTTTTATTTTTAGATAGGGAGCAGAGTGTATAACTTTAGTAGGGGGCTGAATATGAATGATATTTTTTGAGTTTTTTATTTATTATATTTTTATTAAATTTTAGAAAAAGTTTCAGATTTTTAACACCACTAGAAGTATTTTTGGCCGCTCGCTCCATACAAGCCCGACCACTGTGGAATGTTGCCGGGACATTTTTAAGACCAAATGGCATACGTGTGTATTCGTAATGTCCATGTTTAGTTAAGAAAGCTGTTTTTGCAATAGATTCAGGATCCATTTGAATTTGATGAAATCCCTTACCTAAATCAAGGGTGGCAAAGTATTGGCATTTTCCCAGTTTGTCAAGAATTTCATCCATGACTGGAATTGGGAATTTGTAATCTATTGTGACTTCATTCAATTTTCGGTAGTCAATAATGACTAATCTGAATTTTTGTTTGTTGGAAGCATCTCATTTTTTTGAAACGATCCAAATGGGTGAACAGTAGGGTGAGCTTGATTTTCGAATGATAGCCTGTTCGATCATTTCATTTATTTGTTTGTTGATTTCAGGGTTTGAAAACTGCGAAAACTGTCAACAGTTTTGCTGTGTGCTGTTGCTTCTGCTTCGGAAACTATAAACAGTCGAAGCAAAAGCAACAGCAAAAAACCGAAATCAGAAAATCTGACAGCAAAAGCAGCAGCGCATAACCGAAATAGAAAATTTTGACAGCAGCAGCAAACAGCAAAAATCCGAAAGCAAAAACCCGACAGCAGCAGCAATAGCAAAAATCCGAAACAGATTGCTTTGATAGCAACAGCCAACTTATACATTTTAATACTAGGAACTGTTCCGATTTTGCTTTTAGCCGATTTCGGAAGTCGACGAAAGCAGCAGTCGGAAAAATAGCCGCAGCAGAACTGATTTTTGGCCTACTTTGATTTTACCTTTACATACATACACATCAAAGTACACATACTCAATACTCTTTCATTAAATGTCAATTGTCAATGTCATTTAGTTTTTACTAGAACGGCAACCAGACCCCTCGCGTTGTGGAGATTATTGAAAAATGGCAAATAGCAAAGAAATATGGAAGTACTTTGATATTAACTTAGAAGAAGGAGTCGCTGTGTCTAAAACGTGTAATAGTGTGCTAAAAAATAATAGAGTGTTTAATTTAAAATCACACCTATTGAAACTGCATAATATTACAGTTAACTCTAACGCTGACAAAAGCGTTTCAGAGGTGTCAAAAAATTCCAAGTCAATTCGGAAAAAAAATCAAAGTGGAAGTTAATAAAAAAGACCTATTACGAGCCTATATCGGCTTAGTTACGGAGGACTGCATTCCTTTCAATGTGTTGAATTCGCCAAACTTAAAAAAAGTTTATAGACCCTTTATTCGAAGGGCTTAAAGCCGAGGGTGGAAAGGACTGAGTAGGACCAGAAGGTTAAAGCCCCCAGACATCAAAAAACATTAAAACTAGTGGCAGACAATATAAAAAATGACATAACGAAAGATGTGAAAAATCTATTGATCTCATTAAAAATAGACAGTGCAACAAGGTTAACGCGCAACATATTCGGTGTAAGTGCACAATTTATGCGCACAGCATAAAATCCGCCATTTTGGGAATGGTCGAACTGAAAGGTGTATGTTCAAGTACTGCAAAAATCTTGCAACTGAAATACTGAAAGTCCTTACAAATTATGACAAAGTATTACAAAGTAGACCTGTAAAAATGAGGAATATTTAAAAAAAATTGAGTTTATAGAAGCAGTGCCTAGTTTTCAAAGAGGTAACATTGAAGTGTGTCGATGTGCCGCACATACAACTCAGCTAGTTGCTCTGGACGTGGTAAAATCATATGCCACGTTACAATACCTTCTGAGTTGCCGCAACCTGATGAAATACATCAGGAAATCGTCCAATGGGTTTCGCGAAATTTTTGAAATGCGAAAAATGAAACTCCCCCAATTAGATTGTCCGGGTTCAACTTATAACATGCTGAATTGCAAAAACACTGAAGAAGTTCCAAGAAGAGCAATTGCACTTTAGTGATTTTTAGGCGCAGTGGCTAAAAATGAAGATTTGCACGGAGAAAATTGCAGCTTATTCACGTGTTGAAAATGTAAAAATAATTGACCAAAAAATTTTGAATTCTGTAGAGACGCGATCAAAAACATTGTTGAATAACAAGTTTTTAATTTCGTGTCTATATTTGGATCCACGCTTCCAACACACACTGACTGACAACCAAAAAGCAGAAGCAGCAACTCATTTAAAAACGATTTGGAACAAAATAAGTGAATTTAATAAATCGGAAAATTCCAACGTGTCACAAAATTCGGCTTCAAACGATTCGCACGAATTTTATTTTCAATCATAAAGATGAACTGTTAAACGCATATTTACTCCAAGGAGCTCAAGGTGATGAAGGAAACTTGGATATACATAAGTGATAAGAAGTGACTTTTCTCAATAACTTTGTTATTTTCTGAGTTATTTTCGTGAAATTTAATATTGGCCAGTCTATTACACTTATAAATTACTGTGGCAAATTTGATAAAGATCGGATAGTCATCCGATTATATTATATAGTTCCCCAGGGACGATCAGTCAAAAAGAGCGACTTTTGTCAATAACTTTGTTACATTTGATGCAATTGCTTTTAAATTTAATATTTGGTAGTTTAATATATCTAGCAGACTGTGCCCAATTTGATAAAGATCCGGTGACTATATCATATACCTCCCATAGGAACGATCGGTGGAAAAAAACTTGGTTTGATTAATATCTTCGTTATTTTATATGATAAGAATATAGGCCGTTCTTTCGCAAACATTACCCTTTTTAAATAAAATGTTTATTCCTTTGGTAAGGAAAGAGTAACCAAAAAAGTTGTAAATTGCTTTGAGGCGGTCGAAGTTAGCTCCGGCCCTCTGGTTTTAAGTTGATTAGTTCTCAATAAAAACTGAGTCCAAAGACTTTGAATGCTTCGACTTGGTTTTAAAGTCGACGGTTTGACACTGAATCTAATCTTGGGGATGGACCATTTGACCAACAAAATTTAATTATTCCGATACTAGGTATTCAAATATGCTTCTAACTCATTTGCATTGCAAGAAAAACAAGTGTCATTTCATGACGATAGCTCAGAAAATAGCGAAGTTATTCAGAAAAGTCACTGTTCGTGACTTTGCCGTTTGTATGGGAGCTATACGATATAATGGTCCGATCTGGCTGAATCCGAGATATACAACACCTGCAGTATATACAAGTATATACAAGCATACGTGTAAAATTTCAGCTCTGTTGCTCTTACGGTTAGACCGACGGACACACGGACGTACATGGCTTTTTGAACTCGTCTCGTCGTGCTGATCAAGACTATATATACTTTCTATGGTCGGAGATGCTTCCGACCAAAATGACTGTACCCTTTTTGCAATGGTATAAAAAGCAAATGTCTGAGTAGCGTCTGTGAGATGACTACAGTTTAGTTCACAAAACATGGGAGCCACCCAGGAGTATGGGGGTAGATCCTAGCGAACATTCCAGCTGATTGTTAGTTCCAAAAGCCGTCTCCCAGTCCGAGTGTAAAATTTTTTTGTTACCCGATTAATCCATCGAGGTCGAATACATTGCAGAGTCATCCAAGCTATCCGGTGATCGTTGATGGATTGCAGAAAATAACATAATCGGATCATAACACTTCATCGAATAGTGGCCAAAATCAATGAAATTATAAATGTTTTCCCTGTTCCTCCAGTTGCGTCCAGGAAGAATATACCACCAGTATTATTGTCCATCGCTTGCTTTTGCTGTTCATTCAGCAACGGCGCATTATTTTGAACGAATTCCTGCAATGTATCAACATTCCATTGCAGCTCTCGATTTAATTCTTGGTTAAAGGCATCGTGCATCGATCGATTTGGCATCTTTGTATTTGTTCCATAACTGTATTGGTTGTGAAGGGAAACCTGTGGTGATGATAATTGCCAACAGCGTTCGTATTTGGCACACATTTGATGAAACAACTGAATCCACAAGGGTTACATCCCAATGGGAATCGTTCTGCAGCAAACCCAATAGTTGACATGCTTCTCGATGGTTACGACGTCAGAATTTATTTGTTGATTGATTCCAAGTGTAATACTTGGGCTTTTCAAGGTATATCAGCAGCAGGAGTTAAGTAAACTAAAATTCGTTATAGCAGCGCGCAATATGGTACAATCTATTGAATTTTGAATTTGAAATTTAACTTTGATAGTTCGACCATTATCTTCTTCTTCGACGATAAACTGGATATTGGATTTAACGCACCACACGGTCCAATTGACCATCAGTGTCCTCACAATGTCGTGTAGATGGGGATCAGTGACTGGGTCAGGAATTTATGCTGACATGATGTCATCCACTTTATTTGAATGTAATTTGTTCAGGAACCAAATCATGGTATGAACATGCTTTAGTCCACGCTTCTGCCATTCCACCAAGTATATAAGTATAAGTATATAGTTATAACAACGTGTGTCGCCAAAAACTCGATACTTGGTAAGCACATCAATCATAACTTTGAGTTTTTGCTTAAATACTTTGACGAGTTTGTTCATGTCGAACTAGCGGATTTTGGCCCGGGTCCAACTGACGTTCAATTTCCCACCACTTAAATAAATCCGGAGTTCCATAATTTCAGGCGTCCAATATCCTGAACATTACCATCTGAATGAATAGCATCACACAAGTGTATATAGTCCTCACATCGTAGCTTTGCTTGATTGAATCGGATGAATGCTAAACGTTCGGTATAAAGTTTGACATACATATCGAAAGCGAATTGATGGAAGGGCCGACGGCACTTCAGAATGACATTCTCCTCATGCGTACGATTCATCATACGATACGCATAGTATTTCATTGCACTTAGATTTTTGTTCGTTGATATGCCTGAAAATGCAAAAATAAATGGATTGTTAATGGAAACCAATAATTGCAATAATTAGTGTGTTAATATTGTACCTGTAATTGGATCGACCATATTCAACGTGAAGACTTACCAATGACGATTTGTCTCATTTACACGATGCATTATATTACAAATTTGTGCGTATCGCATTTGTTCCAATGCTGTTTTGTACATATTAACCACAGCGTTATTAGCGTGTAAAAATGCTTGCAACTGTTCAATAATTCGTCTCTTTAACTGTGTTCCCTATATATTGCACAGCACATTCAGCTGATCCACCATTGAAATGAAATGATCCATCCAAATGAAATATATTTGCAGAAATTGATGCGGTTCATCTGGTTTTGGTATCATTAAACCATGCAAATGATATATTTGTCCTTGTATCAGTGATGGCAACGAATTGATTAATGTGAGTGATTGGTTGTGTGTGTTGTACATTTTACCTTTCAAGTTGGCAAGAAGCCGCTATCTCGAATGACATTAGCTCCAAAAAAATCATGTGGAAGCAGTTCTTGTATTCAAAGATTCGTTGAAAAAAAATGGATGGAATCGGGATCAGTTCCTTCGATCAACGGTTTCAGTGAGTTGGGTGGTTTAAGCAATGGATCCAGGAGAATTTTTCCACTTGCGCAGAACAATCTTTTCTCTTTTGAACTTTAAGGCATTGAAATATGGGCATATAGTTGTCATTGCGCCAATTTCTAAATTGTCATCATCACTGTAGTGCGCAGGAGAATGTCAAGCGATTGTATTATACCAATTATCTTCGTGTGCTTACGAGTTGTCTCTATCGGCCATTTTCTCTTATTATATTTAGTCTTTCTTAGCTTAAGTTCTGTGAATTCAATTGTTGCTCGCAGTCGTGCTCTTGGCACGACTTATTTTAATATTTATACCCTTGCAAAAAGGCAAAAAGGGAAGGAAGCATCTCCGTCCATGTAAAGTATATATATTCTTGATCAGCTCGACAAGACGAGTTCAAATAGCCATGTCTGTCCGTCTCTCAGCCGGATCGGACCACTATATCATATAGCTCCCATACAAAAGGCAAAGTGATGAACAGTGACTTTTCTCTATAACTTCGTTTATTTCTCAGCTATTATGGTGAAATTCAAGATTCAAATTAAACATGTGTTAGTTATATATATTTGTTAATAACTGTGCCGAATTCGACAAAGATCGGGTGACTATATCATATAGCTTCCATAGGAATGATCGGTCGACTTTGATCAATAACTTCGTTATTGTGGGCCGTTCTTTCGCAAACATTACTCTTTTTAGATACCAAACAACTTGAAAGGGTATACAAACTTCGGCGCGGTCGAAGTTAGCCCCGGCCCTCTGGTTTTCTTTGCTCTCTGAAACCTCTCCGAAAATGCAAAACCGCGAAAACCGGAATATTCTTGCCTTTACAGAGACTTGGCAAAAGCCTGATATTGCAGAAATTGCCCCTTAAAATATTTAATATATGGACATGATCGGACTATCCGTAATGGTGGTGGTGTTTTGATCGCTGCTGACTCGGCGTTTTCGTCTGAAATTGTTGTCTTCAATTCAGATGGTTGAATTTGTTTGTTAAAATTTCGTTTAATTATTTTTCTGCCTATATTACTTGTTTGTATATTTCACCACAGTCCGACTTGGCAGTATACATTCACCATTTGGAAGCTATTCAACATGTTTCCTCATATCTCTCTGACAAAGACTGGCTCGATGTTCTGGGAGATTTTAATTTACCTGAGATTGCCTGGACTCTCTCATATGATTGTTTATTACTGTTGCCCTCCTCGTCACCTTGTTTCATAGATGGTCTGCTTGCTAACTCAAATAAATCCTGTCCGGAATAGTCGTAACAGATCACTAGATGTGGTATTTGTGTTGGATGCTTCCAACTGCGACGTTTCCAGTACTGATCCCTTAGTTATCCCTGAAGACAACTTTCATCAAACTCTGGATGTAACCATTGACCTTAAGGATTATCTTCAGCGATGTAAGCTTAGGTTTTCTCGCGATCATAAGCAATGTTATAAATTTGTCAATGTTAAACGTAAGTCAGTGCACCCGTCTTACTTATCGTTCGAAAACAATAAAGCTGACAATGATCAGCAATTGCCGATACGCAGCAATTTGCAGATTTTTTCAAAATTACATATTCCTCTTCGATTTATCAAGAAAATCGTGCTTATCCTCATCACTTGCAATCGTCTAACTGCATTTTAGACCCTGTGCTTGTAAAAATCGATTTTTAGCGTGCCTAGTTCCGTGAAACCAATATATGCAATTGGCCCTGATGGAATCCCAGGCTGCGTATTAAGGTTTTGCGCAGAGACCCTATGTAAGCCAATCCTTAGTTGTTTACACTATCCGTCACATGGAAGGAATTACATATTATTCCTCTTCATAAGAAGGGGGAAAAGTCCGAAGCCCAAATACCCAAAGCATTTGAAAACAAATAACATCTCAATTGTAGCATTTTTGTAGCTCAATTATTTCGTCATCTCAACATAGGTTTAAAAAACGTAGATCGACAACTACTTACCTATTAGAATTTACATCTCACTCAATCAAAGGGTTCAAGACTGCCGTGCAAACTGACGTCATTTATACTAACTTCAGCAAGGCCTTTGACTATGTTATTCATACTCTTCTTTTATATAGGATGAATGCACTTGGCATCCACAGTCTTTTGCAAGATTTGATTCTTCAATATCTTTCTAAGCGTACACAAAAGGTCATTTTCAAGTCTTTTTTTTTAAGACCATCCAAGTGTCCTCTGGAGTACCTCATCGTAGTCACTTGGGTCCATTGCTATTCACTCTTTTAATTGGTAGTGTCACATTCTCGGGTGATTATGTACGCGGATGATGTCAAGCTTTACCTAAGTTTTTAAGACATATCATCTTCTTGCCTACTTCAATCGGATCTTAATGATCTTCAGAGTTGGTGTGAAACCAACATATTAATATAAACCTCAACGGCTCTAAATGTAAAATTATGTCTTTTTATAGATGCAACCCAATACTTAGCAACTTATTATCTTAACGTCACTGCTTTAGAGCGGTTAGATATTATCAATGATTTATGTGTTCTTATGGACCATAAATTAACTTTTAATCCTTATATTTCTGCTACAGTTAGTTAGGAAGAATGTTCTTGGGTTTGTGAAACGATGGTGAAAAGAGTTTAACGATCCGTACACAACCAAAATTCTGTATATTTCATTAAACCGTGCTATCTTAGAATACGGAACTTGCATATGGTCACCTAAATATGAGACGCACCATAGTAAAATTGAATCTGTTCAAAAGCAATTTGTGCTTTTTGCTCTTCGCGGTCTAAATTGGGATCGCAATGTCAATTTGCCATCATACTCCAGTAGGCTTCTTTTAATCAATCTTGCTTGTTTAATTAATCGTAGATTAATGCTTGCTGCTATCTTAATTCATAAACTTTTAATAGGTGAAATAGACTCTCCTGAGCTATTGACCCACTTAAACCTATTTATACCCCGTAGACCTACTAGAAATTTTATTCCCCCGAAGTTTTCAGAAGGGCCCGCGATTTTCCGAAATATCTTTACTTGAATTGCTATTTAGACTCTTTGCATAGAATTCACACTTTCAAATTTTCGTGCCCGAAAAGCAACGACCAATGAGAACGCGCTATTGCACAGTGGTTGCGGCCATAGGCCAAAAGTCAAAAAATCAATCACAAAATATTTTTACAAAATGTAATCATATTGACTAATAAATGACCAAACTTATGAATGACAAACCGGATTTGTCTGGATTTGCAACGGGACATTCTAAAAATAGCATTGAAATCATGAACACGTGTTCATTTTCGCGCAGCTGCAGCGCTCAGTAAGCAACGTACATGCCAACTTTACACTCTTTACCATAGACTTTTGAAGTGATTTTGCTGCAGTTGGCATCACCGGTCTCTGTGTGATGAGTTTGGAACGCCGAAACAAAGTCGTGCACATCCGAACACGTTTTCCGATATTTGCGTAAAGATTATACATGTGCGTTTTGTCAATTTAATTGTCTTGCTAATTTTACCTTCCGAGCGAAAATGGCCAAGTCTTGACTGAAGTTTTCAAGTGTATTTTAACGACACAAACCTAAGTATTGTATTGTCAAGTACTCAGATTTTTATCAATAAAATAAATCTGCGTGAATTATCCAAAACGTATCAACACAAATCCGGATGCCAGAAGAGAAAAGAGCGAGCGGAGCGAGTACAGAACATTTCGAAAGCACAAAAATCACAAAAAACTCTTGCAGCTTTTAATTTTTTCCGAAGTAAGATGTCCCCCGAGTAAAGTCATCATGATCAGAGAATCCGCAGCTTCCGGATACTTCTGGAAAAGGATCCGTGCTCCTTCCAAAGATATGTTATATATCGAAACAAAACAAAACAACAGAATCAGCCAAAGTACAAGCGAGGTATGACTGTCTTAATGATTTTGATATTGGAAACCTTGAAATGGAATTTTGGCAACCTAATGTGATTCACGACACTATTCGGCGGGGATGTCAAAAAATGCCTTCGACTTTTCCACGAGATAAATTAAATGAACCATTTTCTACATCACTTCTACAAAGAGTTTTGCCAAATGGAAAGACGGTACCACATGAATGGTTAATCTGGAGTGCAAGTAAAAATGCTTTTTCTGCTTACCATGCCGTTTACTAAAGATTAATACACAGAGTAGATCACACTTTTGTACTTCCGATGGATATTCGAAAAATAAAGCATTGAAAAAATAGCATGAGAGGTTACCATCGCATGAGAAGAATAAAGATCATATGCAGTGTTACGTAAAATGGCGTCAGTTGGAGTTGCGAATTGACAAGGAGTTAACTATTGTTTCGGCCTTAAATGAACAAGTCGTTTATGAAACCCAAAAATAGAAAGAAATTTTGACTCGAATTCTGGATATAATTCTTTTTTGGGCGAGGTAGGGTTGGCATTCAGAGGAAAAAATAATATTGTTGGAGAGCGAAATAACGGAAATTTCTTAGGGTTTCTGAAATCGATCTTAAAGAGAGAGAAGAAGCAAAATATTTTACCATCCTTGTAGGACGTAACGTCTGATTCCAGTCATGTAGAGCAGACGACCTTCATTCTTCGTTTCCTCCGTTACGACACTGAAGCAAAAACTTATAACATCGAAGAACGCTTTTGAGCTTTCATAGAGTGTAATGAAAAAACGGGTGAGGCTATCGTTAATTTGATACGTGTGAATTTGTTGAAGTACAAAATCCCGCTGGATGATTGTAGAGGACAAGGATATGATAATGGCGCAAATATGAAAGGAGCGTTCAAAGGACCACAAGCATGGATTCGACGCGATTACCCAAATGCAATTTGTTCACCTTGCGCAGCTCACAGCTTGAACCTAGTTGAAGTTGATTCTGCGGAAGTGTTACAACATCTTCAGTGGAAGTCCACAACGTTGGGAGATTCTAAAATCTAGAATACCGGATTCACTTCCTACTCTGTCCGACACAAGATGGTCTGCTGGGATTCTGTTTTGATACCATCCATTTGGTTTAAAATTCTCCATGCCATTAATGAAAGAAACGTCGTTCTTAAAGCCAGGAGAGGAACTATCGACATTGAAGAAAAAGCTGAAGATTTGAAACTCCTGCGCAATCAATGGAATATTATTTTGGGGGAATGCAAAGTGGTTGCGACTGAAATGGAAGACACTTCTTCAACATTGCCTGTTCCTCGGAAGAAGAAACAGGCTGACCATTTTCTGTCGCCTGAATATGAAGGCAGCACTGAAGAAGAAATCGAATTCAAAAGAAATACTTTCTTCGTGGTAAATGGATTCAGTAATCTACGGAATTCATCACAGATTCGCTGTAATCAGAGATATCGTTAAGATTTTTTCATTTTTATGGAGTTTTCAAGAGATGGAAGTTGAAGAGATACAAAGGCGGCAGACAACTTTGTGGAGAATTACGCTTCTGACGTTGCTCAAGAACTGTCAACTGAAATCATTCATTTTATAAAGTACTATTTATTTTATAAAAATGATAGTGATTAGTGTTGATGACAAAGATTGAATTTTTAAGTTTTCAGCAGTTGGAGCCTATAGCTGGTTCAAGCGTCACCGGAAGAAGAGAAAGAAAACTTTCAGTGCGGCACCAGGCCGATACCAATATTTCCTTAGGCGACTTAATACTAACAAACGATACTTTAAAACTAACAATCGAAACTTAAATACTAACAATCGAGACTTAAATGCTAACAATCGAGACTTAGAAATACTGACCGCGATATATGTGTAGATAGCTAAAATTAATCGTCCTGACGAAGGAAAGACCTCGATCCCAGTGGCTAACAAGGGTTAAATTTCACCTCATCAGCAGCGGCAGTGGTGGCGGCGGCAATTACAGCAACTCATGCCGTCCTCCCAGCGTCATAAGTTGCTCGTCCCGACTGGAGGAGGCAGAAGCAGCAGTCGTGACGACTGTAGCGGAAGACGGCACGGAAGGCACTACGGCAGGCAAGAACAGGAGTAGTAACGGGGGTACCAGTGGCTCGATTCGCCACCGACTGTACAGCGAGCCGGGCAGCGGAAGGCTCGGAAGCGGCAGCCGAGACAGCAGCAGGCGTGATGACTGTAGCGGAAGACGGCACGGAGGGCACTACGGCAGGCAAGAGCAGAAGCAGGAGCAGCTGGTCTTGCAGCGGCAAGCCTGGAAGCGGTGGATATGTAAGCTGCGCGTACTGCAGCGGCAGGTCTGGAGCGGCGGGTACAGCAGCAGCGGGTAAGGCAGCGGCGGACGCGGCAGCAGCGGACGCGGCAGCAGCGGACGCGGCAGCAGCGGGTACTGCAGCGGCCGGCATGGAAGCAGTGGGTACTCTAACGAATGGCCTGGAAGCGGCGGACACAGTAGGAGTTGGCACAACAGCGGCGGGCACAGCAGCGGCAGAGGCGGGTGCGGCAGCGGCGGGCACGGCGACAACCGGTACTGCAGCAGCTGTAAGTTTGAATTTTTTAAGAACCCCAAATCACGCTCTAATTTACTACCTTCCACCTTCAGACTTAATGACCAGACTGCTAATAATGATTCAGATATGGCAGATCTGTTTGATAAATTCTTTCAGTCGACTTATTCTACTACTGTTTCGTATCACACACCCTATCCCTTCTCAATCCCACATTTAAATTGTATGTTTTTTCCTAGTATTACTGAAGACTGTATTATCTCTAGCTTGTCATCTGTGACGCCTTCCTTCGTACCCAGGCCTGATAATATACCTATTTGCATCCTTAAACTAAAGGTGCTTAAGTTTCTGGGATATATCTGAATAAGTTAGAATGGAACAGGAATTGGATACATTTTAGGGTTGGTCGAGCGGGAATTTATGGAAGAGCGGGAAACCTCACATTTCTATTAGTATGTAGTAGGTAAATGAAATGTGAATAAAGAAATGTTGTACATATCAGGAATTCCGCCGATGCAAGCTGGAGGAGCGGAAGGATATCCGGCTTCGATGGACCAATGTTCGTGGAGAATATAAAAATCTCAAGGAGAAAAAGGAACGGGTGTTCGTATAAAAATATCGTAGTCGATTGAAGATGGCGACTCCCATCAGAATCCAATCACGCTCCTCAGATTGACCGTATCCGCCGAGGATCAAAAAACCCTCCTCACTCCGCACTGCTCTTGGCCGCTCACTGCTAGTCACCCTGTGGTTAACACATATTATAAAACGTATTTGATGGATTTGTGTGGAATTAGCAAACTGTCGGCAAACCCTAGCCATTGCCAGACAAGCAGCAGCAGGCTATCGGCAAAACTTACTTGGCAAACTCTACTTGGCGGACAACAGTGGGGAACCGTGTCAACAACAGGATCATCAGATAAGATATAAATTAAGATAGTTATAAGTACATCTATGTATTTTTATTATTATATCGATATCCTAATATACGCGTAAGACCAAAATGTATCCTACCAAAACTGAAAAATTGTTAGGGATGCAACATGAGTTGCACAAAAGGTTCAAGAAGTTAGATGAGTTAGATGCTAGTAAGTTAACTAGCAAGAATCTTGCTTGAATGAAGTAACTGATACAGAAGGAATGGATTAGTTACCATAGCCAAATGCTACAGAGTGGATTAAAGGAATACAACTATTTCATAGATAGGAAGTATGATAAAGGTTTAGATATGGCAGCCAGATTAATAGCCAAAGGAGAGTCAAGCAGGCAGATTGTTGATTCGGAGAGCAGTGAAGTAGATGCAACGATGTTTGAATACTTACATGATAGCAAAGGATCAGCCAGATTAATAGCCAAAAAGTCAAGCAGGCAGGGCACTGTTGATTCGGAGAGCAGTGAAGCAGATGCATAGAATAAATAGTTAGATGATAGCAAAGGAGAGTCGCGGGAGAATGCGACCTCCAGTAATGAAAACGCTAATGATAACCACGAAGATACAGATGTGCCAAGCTTATAAAAATGAACTTCTATGTAATGAAACGTTTAAAGAAGTCATAGAAGAATTGGAGTTTGACGTTCAGAATGCCTTGTCAGCATTAGAAGAGACAATAAATGATCAGAAAAATTTGTAAGTTGAAAATGTAACCAGGAGAGGCGAACTACCAGTGTTGCCAAAAATTCAGGTACCCATATTTTCTGAAGAGTCTCGAGAATGGACCTGTTTGTGGAATTATTTGCAGAATTAATTGAAAAAAGCGAAGATTTAAGTCTGACTCTTAAATTGAATTATTTAAAATCCGCGTTAAAGGGCGAAGCAAGGAGCATGATAGCCCATCTATTGTCACGTTCAGCTGCCAATTATAGTGCCGCTTGGGAATTGTTAACCAAGCGGTATGAAAATAATCGGATGGTGTTTTCCGAACAATTAAATCGGGTCGTTGATTTACCGATGATCAACAATGAATCCGTAAAAAGTATAAAAGGAGTGATTGACATAGTTAATGAGTCAGTTTACTTAATTAAAATAAAAGCAAATTTGTCCGATGATGGTAACGTTATATTCGCACAACTTCTACTAAGGATATTTGACAGAGAGGCTCTACAGTTTAGAGTAGTAAGGAACACCATACCTTACTCCATATTGATGAAAAACAGGAGAGAGCTAATACTTGTGTAACACCACAACCAACACTGTTAACCACAGCTTTAATACAAGTAAAAAATATAAATGGAAGATATAAGACTCTAAGAGCCCTTATTGATTGTGGTTCACAGAGCACCATTTTGTCTAAGGAGTCCGCTCAAATATTAAAACTACCTAAAATTAAACAATAAACAGAAATAAGTGGCGTGTCCTCAATAAAATCTAATACATCAAAATATAAGGTAAAAATAGATGTGAAAGTCGCGAAAACCTTGGAAAGGACATCTTAAGGTTGAGGCAATTGTGTTGCCAAAATTAATGAAAGCTCTTCCATTAAAAACAGCAAACGTGGATATGTCAAAATGGCAAACTTACCTTTAATAAACCTGGTAGGATTGATATAATAATGGGAGTAAACGTATATACCCAAATCTTATAAGGGGGATTTACAAAGATTGATGGCCTGCAAGTTCAAAATACCCAAATCAAATCAGAATAAATCTGTAGTGGCAACAACAATAGATGTCACAGGTTTTCAACAACGTAGGGAGAAAAAGAAAGGTAAGTTTTAAAATAAAAACAACACTATTCCAAAGAAATACAACAGCAAAAGAAATACATTTATGGCTCCCAGCGGGACCTCACATTGGAGGTAAAGTGAAAATTGAGGAAGATAAAATATATATCCTAGAGCCAGTACAAAATGAGAATATTCAGACGGCAACGGCTACTGAACCATTGGGTAATAATTATCCAAAAAATAATATCAAAATAGATTCCGGTAACAAATTGTCCTAAACTGTAGTACCAAAAAGGCAGATTTGGCAAAATAATTATAAAAGGACAATATTTAATAATAACAAGAATAAGCCAACTCAGTAATACATACGGGGAAATTGGTAAGAATAGGAAGTAAGTTATAATCAGTATAGGAACATCAGATTGACTATGTTGAATGTCCATCATGTAACTGGTCACGCTTCTTTATTTTATAGTTATCTTACTAATGGATAATGTTGATAATAATTTGTATAAGATAACTAACTAACTATAAAAATAAAGTCCAAAACGTCCCATTTGGCGGCCCCTTGCAGAATGTTTAAGAATAAACATCGTGGTCATCTGAGCTTCACCAAATCAGATGCACCAATGAAATATACAATTCGAAACAAAAACATAAACTAAGAAGTCGTAAAGATTCATATGACAATTATTGCCTAATACCAAACAAAACATGCATCCACACTTTGTGGAAAACCACTTAAGATGATAACAGCAGCGCGGTATCAAGTAACCAGCGCTGAGCATGAAATATAAATAATTTTCAACCCTCGATAACGAGGGGCATTATAATAAGTATTTTTAAAAACAATTGTTGACTCCTAGATCCTAAGATAATCCTATATAAACACTGTACTTTTGTAAATAAAATCAGTTCATATTTTGAATTCAACGAATGAAGAGTGGGTTTTTAGTTGTGGTTCTAATTTACTATTCACTAGATTTCCATAATTTTTGGACATTTTATTTGGTATCGCCTGTTTTGTTTAAAAGTTAGGTGGAAAATGATTTTCGTTTTAGTACTAATCATTTGGTATTCCGGTTATTGAGTATCTATTGGTATAACTACACTTGTTTTTTTTTTTCAATGCAAATGAGTTGGATGAATATTTGAATACCTAGTATCGAAATAATTAAATTTTGTTGGTCAGTGTCAAACCGTCGACTTCCAAACCAAGTCGAAGCATTCAAAGTCTCTGGACTCAGGTTTTATTGAGAACTAATCAACTTAAAACCAGAGGGCCGGAGCTAACTTCTACCGCGTCAAAGCAACTTGCACCTTTTTTGGTAACTCTTTCCTAACCTATAGCCTTCAAAGGAATAAACGTTTTATTTAAAAAAGGCTAAAATAGTGAAGATATTAATCAAAGTCACTGTTTTCCACCGATCATTCCTATGGGAGCTATTTGATATAGTCACCCGATCTTTATCAAATTCGGCATAGTCATTAACAGATATATTAAACTACCAAATGTTAAATTTAAAAAGCAATCGCATCAAAAGTAAAAAACTTATTGACAAAAGTCACTGTTTTTGACTGATCGGAGCTATATAATATAGTCATTCGATCTCTATCAAATTTGGCACAGTGATTTATAGGTGTAATAGACTGGCCAATATTAAATTTCACGAAAATAGCTCAGAAAATAACGAAGTTATTGAGAAAAGTCTCCATACGATAAATGCGATATAGTGGTCCGATCCAGCTTAATCTGAGATATACAACCCCTGCAGTATATACAAGCCTAGGTGTAAAATTTCCGCTCTGTAGCTCTTACGGTTTAGGAGGAGTTCGCGTTGATCCAGACGGACGGACAGACGGACCGACGGACAGACGGACGGACGGACATGGCTATTTGAACTCGTTTCGTCGTTTAAAATATTTCGTTTCGAATATATATACTTTCTATGGTCGGAGATGCTTCCGACCAAAATGACTATACCCTTTTTGCATGGGTATAAAAAGCAAATGTCTGAGTAGCGTCTGTGAGGTGATGACAGTTTAGTCCACAAAACATGGGAGCTACCCAGGAGTATGGGGGGTAGATCCTAGCGAACATTCCAGCTGATTCTTGGTTCCAAAAGCCGTCTCCAAGTCCGAGTGTAAAATTTTTTTTTGATAATTTTTTTGTTACCCGATTAATCCATCGAGGTCGAATACATTGCAGAGTCATCCAAGCTATCCGGTGATCGTTGATGGATTGCAGAAAATAACATAATCGGATCATAACACTTCATCGAATAGTGGCCAAAATCAATAAAATGATAAATGTTTTCCCTGTTCCTCCAGTTGCGTCCAGGAAGAATATACCACCAGTATTATTGTCCATCGCTTGCATTAATGTTTCGCATACTTGTTTTTGCTGTTCATTCAGCAACGGCACATTATTTTGAACGAATTCCTGCAATGTATCAACATTCCATTGCAGCTCTCGATTTAATTCTTGGTTAAAGGCATCGTGCATCGATCGATTTGGCGCAATTATTTCTACTTCAATCAGTAGCTTATTTGCAATAGTCAAGCATTAATTCTTAACCAGAATCAATCCTTCTTTGTTAATTTCGGTTATTTGCATGTCGAGATAATTCTTGCGAATGCGCAAGTGTTGCAAGTCTTTGTATTTGTTCCATAACTGTATTGTGGTGATGCTAATTGCCAACAGCGTTCGTATTTGCTACGCACAAGGGTTACATCCCAATGGGAATCGTTCTCCAGCAAACCCAATAGTTGACATGCTTCTCCATGGTTACGACGTTGGAATTTCTTTGTTGATTGATTCCAAGTGTAATACTTGGGCTTTTCAAGGTACATCAGCAGTGAAGCAAACTAAAATTCGTGATAGCAGCACGCAATATGGTACAATCAATTGATTTTTGATCTCAATCTCTTGAATTTTAAATTTAACTGTGATAGTTCGACCATTATTTTCCTTTGAACGTCGACGATAAACTGGACATTTATCGTTCCCTGTGTCTGTTTCAGCAAACAACTAATGCAAGGCGATAATGGATTTAATGCACAGCACGGTCTATGGAACATCTGTGTCCTCACAATGTCGTGTAAATGGGGATCAGTGACTGGATCAGGAATTTATGGTGATATGATGTCATCCACTTTATTTGAATGTAATTTGTTCAGGAATCAAATCATGGTATGAGCATGCTTTAGTCCACGCTTCTGCCATTCCACCAAGTATATATAGCAACCTGTGTCGCCAAAAACAAGATACATTGAGTTTTTTGCTTAAATACTCTGACGAGTTTGGTCATGTCGAACTAGCGGATTTTGGCCCGGGTTCAACTGACGTTCAATTTCCCACCACTTAAATAAATCCGGAGTTCCATAATTTCAGGCGTCCAATATCCTGAACATTACCATCTGAATGAATAGCATCACACAAGTGTATATAGTCCTCACATCGTAGCTTTGCTTGATTGAATCGGATGAATGCTAAACGTTCGGTATAAAGTTTGACATACATATCGACAGCGAATTGATGGAAGGGCCGACGGCACTTCAGAATGACATTCTCCTCATGCGTACGATTCATCATACGATACGCATAGTATTTCATTGCACTTAGATTTTTGTTCGTTGATATGCCTGAAAATGCAAAAATAAATGGATTGTTAATGGAAACCAATAATTGCAATAATTAGTGTGTTAATATTGTACCTGTAATTGGATCGACCATATTCAACGTGAAGTCTTATCCGTCTTGCCCTTACCAATGACGATTTGTCTCATTTACACGATGCATTATATTACAAATTTGTGCGTACCCAATCGCATTTGTTTTAATGCTGTTTTGTACACATTATGCACAGCGTTATTAGCGTGTAAAAATGCTTGCAACTGTTCAATAATTCGTCTCTTTGTTTTTGTGTTCCTTATATAATGCACATTCAACTGATCCATCATTGAACCATGCAAATGATATATTTGTCCTTGTATCAGTGATGGCAAACAATTGATTAATGTGAGTGATTGGTTGTGTGTGTTGTACATTTTACCTTGCACGTTGGCATTAATTAATGGAATGATATTAGCTCCAAAAAAATCATGTGGAAGCAGTTATTGTGTTCAAAGATTCGTTGAAGAAAATGGATGTAATCGGGTTCAGTTCCTTCGATCAATGGTTTCAGTGGGTGTGGTGGTGTAAGTAATAGATCCAGGATAATTTTTCCACTTGCGCAGCAGAATCTTTTCTCTATTGAACTTTAAGGCATTGAAATATGGGCATATAGTTGTCATTGCTCCAATTTCTAAATTGTCATCATCACTGTAGTTTGCAGGGGGATCACAATGGAATGTCAAGCGGTTTTATGATACCAATTATCTTCGTGTGCTTACGAGTTGTTGCTCGCTGTCGTGCTCTTGGCATTTTGGTAGGAAGGAAGCCCCGACTTATTTTAATATTTATACCCTTGCAAATAGGCAAAAAGGGAAGGAAGCATCTCTGTCCATGTAAAGTATATATATTCTTGATCAGCTCGACGAGACGAGTTCAAATAGCCATGTCTGTCCGTCTGTCAGCCGGATCGGACCACTATATCATATAGCTTCCATACAAACGTCAAGTCGCGAACAGTGACTTTTCTTAATAACTTCGTTATTTTCTCAGCTAATATGGTGAAATTCAATATTCAAATGAAACATGTGTTAGTTTTATATATATGTTAACTAGCTGACCCGGCATCGCAAAGATCTTTTTACGTTCTATCCAGTGACTCCAATGACATTCTGGGCCATTGTTGGATCTTGGCCATTGCGCTATTTTTGGGGATGTTGCACATTGGTGTTTCGGTGATTTGCATGTTCAGTTGTAATTTCAAGGCAGAATGTGCAGTTCGCTTGCCTTCTAGCAGAGTTGCAGCTTTCCAGATGAAGCCAACGCTAGAGCAACATCACTTCGCGGTCTTATCCTCGCCAAAAGCAATGAAATTAAAATCGTTTTTCCGGTTCCTCCGGGAGCATCAAGGAAATAATTTCCATCAGATCTACTGTTCACAGCTTCTATGAAAGTGTCGTACGCAATTCTTTGCTGTTGATTTAATTGTGGAACATTTGTACTGATGTTCCCTTTGAAACTCGTGGTTTAATGCATCGTGCATATGACAATTGGGTCAATCCCAAACACTTTATTTGCCATCAATAAACACATATCTTCTATCATGATCAATGTGTCATTGTAAATTTTTTTCAGTCATTTGTAGTGTAGGATTTAAAGTTTGACGGCGCACACAATGCAAAACATCCTCAGACATGTTATATCTATACTTAACCCACAAATCTTTTGGATTCGAGGGGAAACATGTCGATATGATAATGGCAAACAATGTACGAATTTGATGCGGCGACGAAGATATTACGGAATCCCAGTGCGAATCGTTCTCAAGTAAATGTAATAGTTGACATGCCTCACGGTAAGTCGCACACAGTTGTCTATTAACTGTTCTCAGTTGTTAAAACGATGTCGGACCACGAACATTAACTAACAAAAACCGGATATGATAACATTAATCGTTATTTCGATGTACTGTGTAGATACGACCCAGAGCATCTGAAGCAAATACATTTGGATGTCCTTCAACTGGCGTTCCATGTGTAATAACGTGGCATGTCAGCATACAGCAAAGCGCGAGCAAAATCATCAGTTTGACAGATTGTGAAGAAACTTGTTAATGTTGTCGACGGTTTATGTGACGGCCTGTCTGCCGCGTTAGTTTCATTAAAATAAACTCTGTTGGTGTTTAGATTATATAAAATAAGATAACATTAAGACAATTATAATATAGAACAAATGGAAATGTATGCCAATATAAGTATGTAACCCATTATAGATATGCTGATATGGTCAGCAGTTAACAATAAAGACCTAGTTCATCAAGTTGCTATAGTTAGCTATTATCAATAAAGACGTATTTTGCTGACCTAACACTATGTCGAACTATGCACTGGTGAGCTCTCTAGTTTTACTATAAAAGAAATGCATCATTCTTTGTAAGATCAGATACCAATTGTAGCTACATCGGGTGTGCATCGCTGTGTCTTTGGCCCCCATCTCTACCTTTGTAATCTCGCTCCGAAGTCCACCCAATTTATGTGTTGGTTGCGACGACTATTAGTCACTGGTTTATGTGCTAGTGCCTATTTGATTATAAATAAATAAACAATAATAAATTCAAGAAATACTAACGTCTTTCATTGAACATTTTGGTGACCCCGACATTGGCGGCTCCAAGTTGAAAGAGTTACAGACTTGGTGGAACCGTCATCAAGTGAGAATTGGTTTGGTTAACTCAGGCGACCAATCTCTCAACAACAAGGAAACTGGTCAACTAGGCGACTACTTTCTTTGCACGCTTTGGACACAGAACAATCCTAAGCGAGGGCACAAATTGATGAACATTTCACATCAATCTGGGGTCCCGACTAAAAACATCGCAATTGATTAACTTGGCAATCGTTGCGTAGCCACTTTGGCGACTAAAACAATTTATTGGAAAACTAGGAGTTAGTTTTCCGCAACGGGGTAGCAATTCATACCCATTGAATAAAAGTTGATCAACTAGGCGATCACTTTGGTAAATACAATTAATACGATTTGTGTCAACGAGGCGACCAAATCATAAAAAAGTTATTTAAAATAAAAAGTTTGATCAACTTATAAACTATATTGCATTCCCTGGCGTCAGCAATCTCTGACCTAGTTAACTCGGTCAGTAACCCAGGTAGTACGCACGAGTATATAGTTTGGCATTGGTCAGCAATTTTTAAAAATATATAATAAAGAAAAGAAACTCAAAAAAGAAACTGGTTTCACTGTCGTGGCGTTTATAAGTGTAAAAGAATAGGTATATTGGAAATAAAAATTAACTATTGGTAACGCAAAAATCAAAAGACGACTTCGATTTATTTCTTATTCTTATTTGTGCTACACTTGACCAATTTTAGGAACGAGTCGGAGCGTTCCCTGTCTTTGACAAAATAAATAAACTCCCATCGGGTCAAGTACTAGTACAAATAAGAAAATACATAAGAATATAAAAACATGGAGGAGTTTTATAAGCAGCAGACAGAACGAGGAGAAGCAATTCAGGCTTTCATCCGGAATACCAAAAAGGATTCGTTCGCCAGGAAAATGAAGCCCTCTTATTTCGAGGAGAAACTTGAGCTCCTGGAATACATGTGGGAGAACTTCGAGAAAAGACATAAGGAGTTATTGGACAAATTAAACAACGTGCCAACAGAAGATGACTACTTTGTAACGGACTATTTCAGCAAAATGAAGGCGGTTGTAACTAACATAGTGGAAGATTGGAAGGACCATTTGGCAAAGATAAAAATAGAGAGACAAGCTCGCCAACGAGAAGAAGAGCGAGCCGGGATCAAACCACTGGTTCGCAAACAAAGTGCGCTGCTGGATTCATTGTCCAGGACATTAAGTCAAATTGTGCCTGAAGAAAAAATGAACTACAAATCAGTAGTCGACAAATTATGGAGGCAAATAGAAGAAATCCATTATGAGATTCATCGGCTAGCGGAAAATCCAGCCGAAGCAGGATATAATATATCTACGTTTGTAGCCGCAGAAAATACAATGCTAAAATTCTGTGTGGCACCAGTAGAAAATGTATTAATACAATCACCGCCTGTATTGCAATCATTGCAATTACCCAAAATTCCCATTCCAAAATTTGATGGGGATTACCTAAAATGGCAACAATTTCATGACATCTATAAAAAGGTGGTTCATGAGTCAAATGTATCCACAATAGAGAAAATGTGGTACTTAAAATCAAACCTTTCTGGAGAAGCAGAGAGATTGATACGGCACCTGGAATTAACAGAAGCCAATTACAACACTGCTTGGTCAGTGTTGCAGGAACGATTTAATAATAAAAGAGTTCTAGTAACAGCCATACTGGCAAAGCTGTTTGATCACCCAAATGTGGGAAATGACGCAGCTTCTATAAAGAATTTGCATGATAATATTTTTGAATCATTGCAAGCTTTAAAAAATGTAGGCGTTAATATGGAATCGTCAGATGCTGTCATAATGTTTCATATGACAAGGAAATTGGATAGATTCAACCACGCACTATATGAGCAATCTCTGTCCAACACCAGGGAGCTACAGGAAGTAAAGGATTTCCTATCATTCTTGGAACAGCGCTTCCTAACATTAGAGGCGATTGGGAAACCAAGAATTGACAATCGCAGCATTGAAAAACTAAACCCAAGGAAGACATGCGCGGCAGCATTTGGGACAAACAGTTCCTTGTGTGCTTTCTGCGAGAAGGCAAAGCACAAACTCTTCCAATGTGAAAAGTTTAAAATGAAATCCGCAGCAGAGCGGCTTAATTGGGTACAGAGACACAAATTGTGTGTCAATTGCTTCAAGCCGGACCATATGGCTAAAAATTGCTCTTGGAGGGGATGCTTCAAATGCGATAAAAAACATAACACAATGTTGCATTTAGAAACAGGCAACCAAGTTGCTACATCTGCGTCTGCAGTTTCTGCTTATGGAATTAGCAGAAAATACACTCTATTGGCAACGGCCAAGGTAGTGGTGAAAGGGATCAATGAAAGGAAAGGAGAGTTTCGAGCACTCCTAGATAGCGGCTCACAAGTAAACCTCGTCTCAGAGAGGCTAGTAAAGAAGTTATCGTTAAAAATTAACGAGACTCATGTGCACATAAATGGAGTGGGTGGTCAACCACAGATAAGCAAGGCGCGAGTAAGCTTGGTTGTACGGTCAAGATACAACAAGTTCGCAATGCTAGTTGAGGCATTTGTATTGCCACACATAATAGGTGACCAACCTACAGAACAAATATCGCAGAAAGTCAAATTGCCAGACAACATTCAATTAGCTGACCCAACATTTGATAAACCAGGAAAAATTGATATGCTGTTGGGAGCTGATAATCACTATGCTATACTGATACCAGAAAGAAGACGGGGCAATCGAAACCGTCCAACATTACAAAATTCAGAGTTTGGATGGATTATTGCTGGCAGAATTAATATGTCAACGTCAGCTTCAATCACATGTATGGTAGGCATGACGAATCCAGAGGAATCTCTAGAAAGATTCTGGCAGCTAGACACACTAGAGCCAATGAAACGGTACAAGAGTCCGGAGGAAGAGTATTGTGAAAAATTCTTCCTCGATAACCTACACACGGCGGCGGACAATCGACTAATTGTAAAGCTTCCATTTGCTGAAGAGGCTTCATCTCTTGGAGAATCTCGGGAAGTAGCCATAAGAAGATTCATGTCGTTAGAGAGGCGAATGAGCCCTGACATAAAAAAGGAGTATGTAAAATTTATGTCAGAATATGAACAGCTCGGACATATGAAGCAGGTAATGGTGGAACAAATTCCCAAAAACCATTACTTTATACCGCATCACTGTGTACTAAAGCCAGAAAGTACCACCACCAAGTTAAGAGTGGTATTTGATGCGTCCTGCAAAACGTCGTCAGGAAAATCACTAAACGACATTTTATATCCTGGACCAGTTGTACAGAGTCAACTCTTCTCAATTCTTCTGCGGTTCAGGACACACAAATATGTGTTCACTGCCGACATTGAAAAAATGTATCGTCAAGTTTGGATAAACCCTGCCGATCAATTCAATCAGATGATTGTGTGGAGAGAGGATCCAAGTCAGACAGTTTACTAGAAGCCCTGCAAATAAGACAAGAGCTGCTAGAAATCTTGAGACCTAAGGGTTTCAATCTACGAAAATGGTGTTCAAATAGCAGTCAGCTTCTAAAGGAAATTCCAAAGGAAGATACCATTGCTGACATCAATCTCGGTGACACACTGGAACAAACAAGTGTCAAAACATTGGGAATCATATGGGCACCCAAAGAAGATCTATTATGTGGAAAGGCTCAAAAACATACAAAAGGCATAACCAGAAGAGTGGTACTATCTGAAGTCGGTCAAATCTTCGATCCTCTAGGACTGTTCGCACCGGTAGTGGTAAGAGCGAAAATATTTCTTCAACATGTTGCTACCGAACGAATTGAGATGGATGGTGATCTGCCGCCGTATTTGGAGAAGCAATGGGAAGCCTACCGAGAGGATATACAGGCACTGAACCACATGAAAATTCCAAGGCATATTTTTGATGGTAAGGTCCCCACTTCAAAGGAACTGCATACATTTGTTGATGCATCAGAAAAGGCTTATGGAGCGGCAGTTTATGTCCGATCAACCTTTAAAAATGGCCAAGTTTCGGTCAGATTGTTGTGCGCCAAGTCAAGAGTGGCTCCCCTTGAAAAGCAGACACTGCCCCGGCTGGAACTATGTGCAGCTGTACTTGGAGCTGAACTTACGGATAGAGTACGACAGGATCTTCAATTAGGATCGGAAAGTATTGAAACATTTCTCTGGTCAGACTCAACAGTAGTACTCTCTTGGATTAATTCACGGGCATCACATTTCCACACTTTTGTGGCTAATCGGTTGACCAAAATACATGCAGTATCACATCCAAGGCAATGGCGTCATGTGTCATCAGCGCTCAACGCAGCAGATGTTCTGTCTCGAGGCATATCAGCAGCCCAGCTTAGCACACATACATTATGGTTATATGGACCACTATTTTTGCATGGACCACAACGTGGCTGGCCAGCACCATTTAAGCCTACAGAGCACACAATGGATACCGCTGAAAGGAAAACCAAGGTATTCAGCATGGTGACTGCCACTGCCAACAACACGAGTGAATGGATATATACGGTAAATCACAGAAATTCATTTTACCGGCTACAGCGAATAGTGGCGTATGTGCTACGGTTTTGTTACAAGCAGAACAAGAGACCAACGGCTCATTTAGAGTTGGAAGAGTTAGACCAAGCACGTAGAGTAATTATTAAGCAAATTCAAGAAACAGGATTTGCATATGAATTACGACACTTAAAGAAACGACCTGATCAACCGCTAGATCGCAAAAGCACGGTGGCAACATTGCCACTAATACTGGATGAACATGCAATCATACGAGTAGCAACTCGGCTGCAACAAGCACCAGTATCAATGGAAACAAGGAATCCATATCTTTTGCCGTATAATGATCCAGTGGTAAAAATGATACTACGGAAACTTCATGAAGAGAATCTTCATTGTGGACATGAGGCATTGCGCGGAATAGCTCGGCAACAGTACCACATCATCAAGGTGAAACCAATGGTCCGGAATGTAATCCAGGGCTGCGTAGTATGCACCAAGCACCGGCCTCAGTTCTTCAAACAAGTCATGGGCGACTTACCTGAGCATCGGGTATCTCAGACTAGACCCTTTCTCAACGCCGGAGTAGACTATTGTGGACCATTCTGGATCCACCATAAGGTTCGGGGAAAACGTCCCGACAAAGCTTACATTGCAGTATTTGTATGCTTTGCAACCAAGGCAGTACACTTGGAGTTGGTTGGAGACCTGTCCACCTCCTCATTTGTGGGCGCCCTTCAGCGCTTTATTGGGCGCAGAGGAAGATGCCAGACATTATACTGCGATAATGTAACAAACTTTGTTGGAGCAAACAACCAACTTAAGGAGCTGACCGATACAATACACTCAGAAACCGCATCAGGTAGTATTAAGGAATTTTGCAATCAAAAAGGAGTGCAATTTAAGTTCATACCACCACGGTCTCCACATTTCGGAGGATTATGGGAAGCTGCGGTAAAATCCGCTAAGCATTTACTGTTAAAAAACGTATCGACAGCAAACTTAACGTTTGAGCAACTGGCTACCATCATTGTCAATGTTGAAGCAGTGTTGAACTCTAGCCCGTTAACTCCAAACTCAGACGATCCCAATGACTTGACAGCTCTAACACCAGGCCATCTATTGATCGGAGAACCATTAGTAGCCCAACCAGATGCAGAGCCAGTAACACATCGATCGATTCCAGAGCAATGGGAATTAGTGCAACGGCTTAAGCATACATTCTGGACACAATGGTCTCAAGAGTACCTACAAGAATTGCAGGGTACATCTAAATGGAAAAAACCCTATAACAATGTCAAAGAAGGCATGATGGTAATTTTAAAGGAGGATAATGTGCCAATCTTACAGTGGCCAATTGGACGAATTGTTAAATTATATCCAGGCCTGGATGGATACGTCCGCGTGGTTGACGTTAAAACAGCCAGAGGTACCTACAAGCGGGCTATCCATAAATTGGCTCCCTTGCTTAGAGAGACGGGGATAAAACGTAAAATCGAGGCATATGACATAGGATCGAATTCCCAAGAAAACCCTGGTATCGAGGACAAAGCAGAACCAGAGACAAAAAGACGTTTGTCGATCGGTCTGCCACCGTTAGCAATGACGATCTGCCTAATGCTGTTGTTACTTCCCCTGGTATTTGCTCAAAGGACTAACATAACTCGATTCAACCCCAAACCAGGCATATACTATGAAAGTATTGGCACAGGAAGGATGGCAACGTCTGACTGGACTATTGTGGCATTTTACGATCTCGAACCATATTGGGCCGACCTGAAGACATTTTCAGACGGATTAGTAAAGGTTGGAGAAATATGCGTGTTAATGAAGGTTCCAGAAGCATGCACCGCAATGCAGAGGCACTTTGAGCATGTCAACTCAGAGCTCCGGACGGGAAATGATCTCCTTCACATAGAACGCCAACGACGATCGCCGTTAGATATAATTGGGAACATTGCGAACGGCTTATTTGGTGTGCTGGACTCAAAATATGCAACAGAGATGTCAGGCACCATAAGAAAGGTTAAATCAAATGAAGACTACTTATTGAACTTGCTGCAAAATCAGACATCTGTAATTGACTCAACGATAAATATCATTAAGCGAGACGAAGCCACGATTGAAAATCAGATGAAACTAATGGAACAACAAATGAACGACATGACCAAGGTCCAGGACAATGCAGTAAAGGCATTGCAATGGTACATCACGCTAACTACTCAGATGACAGTTATTGCAGGGAATTTGCAACGAATTCAAACCGAAATTTCCCGAGTATTTACAGATGCCCATCATAGCAAAATAAGCCCGTTACTACTATCACCAGGCCAGCTTCGCGAACATCTGAACCAACTTAAGAGACATCTTGAATCATGAACATTAGAATTCCCCTCATTGCTGTCAACAAGGAACAGAATCAATACATTGGGCTCTCAAGAGCCGATTTAGAACAATGTCACCAGCTCAACAACGAACAATATATCTGTTTTGATAAACAAACGACGTTTACGGCTAATAGCAACTGTGAGTTCCAGCTATTCAAAAACACAAAATCATCAACCTGTCAAATACAACACACAAACAGGTCATTTGTCTGGTACGACATGTATCACAAAAATCAGTGGATTTTTGCCACCACCAGACCAATTGAACTCGCAGTGACCTGTGACGATAATATAGATAGTGTCACTATCAAGAAAACTGGATTGTTAACTCTAGACCCGACGTGTACAGCAAGGAGTTCTGCTATACGAATAACAGGTCACCGTATTACTACGACAGACACAATAAAATTGTCATATGTCCGATTTGGCAACTTCAGCATTGGCCCAACAAAAGTAGCGCCAACAACCACACAATTCATGAAAATGCAACTAAGCTACGACGAATTAAGCAACATTCAAGGAAAACTGGAAACTAAGCAAAACTGGAAGTTACCAGAAGACCCCAGCCAGCCGGCACACCATGTTATCGTTTCCTACGTAGCACTAACTATACCATTGGTTCTTGTGATGGTATATGGAATAAGGAGATGCTCCCAAACCCCAAGGCACAATGGTCCAGAGCAGACAACCGTGAGGATCGTCAATCCTATACCGACTCCCGCTGCAGCAAACCCAGCCCCCAGCAATTTTGCGGTCAACGTTGGATAACGTTGAACAGGTGTTCAACGGCCGGGAGTATGTTGGTGTTTAGATTATATAAAATAAGATAACATTAAGACAATTATAATATAGAACAAATGGAAATGTATGCCAATATAAGTATGTAACCCATTATAGATATCGATGGCTCATCAGTCATAAGTAGATCTGATATGGTCAGCAGTTAACAATAAAGACCTAGTTCATCAAGTTGCTATAGTTAGCTATTATCAATAAAGACGTATTTTGCTGACCTAACACTATGTCGAACTATGCACTGGTGAGCTCTCTAGTTTTACTATAAAAGAAATGCATCATTCTTTGTAAGATCAGATACCAATTGTAGCTACATCGGGTGTGCATCGCTGTGTCTTTGGCCCCCATCTCTACCTTTGTAATCTCGCTCCGAAGTCCACCCAATTTATGTGTTGGTTGCGACGACTATTAGTCACTGGTTTATGTGCTAGTGCCTATTTGATTATAAATAAATAAACAATAATAAATTCAAGAAATACTAACGTCTTTCATTGAACAAACTCGTTGACCATTTTCTAAATGGACTGCCAAATGGAATACTGTAGGGTGTCTTTCATGGATCGCAAATGAAAAGATACGCCAAAAGCTTTTTGCTACTTACATAGCGACCCATCTGGTACTGTGATATTTCATCAATTGCATTGGTTACACCGAAGACAGCCATATCACTACCTTTACTAACATATTTACATATGTACTTTATCGACTTCACAGAATTCCAATATTCCACATTGATGTAAGTCTCAAAAGCTTTGGACAATCAACGTTTTCTCCTCTTACCTTCACAACTACCGATCGCCCACTGTGCGCAAGTGATCGCCGACGATACAATGGGTATCCATCATTTCCCGTTAAGGTTTCAGTAAGCAGGTCTCTTGGGTACCGCTTGGAACACCTACCGTCCGCAAGGTCCATGTATCGTGTGCTTGGTAACTCCTGCATGCAATTTTGGGTCAACTATTTCATCTGGAATTTCAGCTGAAATTATGGAATCAATCTCATCTGGCCTTATTTTGTCCACTAACCAGACTAAAATTTGTGCAAGTGGCAATCTACGCTTTTGCCATTCTACAGAGTACATCCAACATCGGACTCGGCCATACACACAATGCTTTATTAAGAAATTCATGAGAGATTTTAGTTTTTGTTTAACAACTCTGGCAGTTATGTCATGTCTATCAACTGGTGTTTCATTTCGGATTATTTTGGGTTACATGTGAATGTAACAAATAAGTCTGGGCGGCCTGTGACATAGCATCCTGAGCATATTCATGCATGTGGCGTGGGCTTCCTATATAAGTAGCTGGCAAAATTGTCATTCTTCCTACATTATTCACATTGCCATCAGCGTTTATAGCATCGCGGGGATGCATGTATTCCTCCGACCGTAACCGTCGTTGGTTCAAACGGATGTATGTCAATCGTTCACTCTCAATTTTGACACACATGTCAACTGCAAACTGATGAAAAAGTCGTTGACACTTCAAAATATGATTTAATTCACCTTGACGGACTATGAGTCTGTATGAATTTTTTGTTTGTTTTTTTTTTTTGTTGGTTTCAGCAATTGCAATCAAAAATGATAAATGTTTAAATTGTTACTTAGATGAATTGAATTTAAAAAATATTATTTAATCTTGTTCAATTCATTTACCTGTTACTTGATTTACCATTTTGATATTGAAATGGTATCCATCTTCCCCCTGCCAGAAGATAAAAGGATATTGTAGTGCAACATAACTCCTGTGTATTTTAGATACACGTTTTAAATCACTATTCCGACGATGAAGCACAATATCTCTAGATTGTAAATTTTCTCCCACAATGACAACAGCCACTTCATCAATGGTAGATGAATTGAACCTCCTTGTGTGTTCACCGGCAGGTGTTTTGTCAGCTCGAATAATAATATTATGGCTATCAGATGGCATCCGATCCAATGCTATTTTGAACATGTTTACTAAATTGTTATACTGATGAAAAAACATTTGTAATTGTTGGACAATGGTTCTCTTCACTGTTGGATTGTGAGCACAACGAATATTACTTTCCGCATCTGAATTGCCCATAAAATAAATTTGTAAAAATTGGTGATCTGTAAGTGATTCAATTTTTTAAAAATTTGTCCATTAATTATTTCCGATATATATTTTAGTACAAACTTGAATAATATAAAAAAATATTCTTATATAATACCTTGAAAGTGCGCATGAAATTGTCTTGTATAATATCTGTAGCACCAAATGATGTCATCTGGAAACAGTTGTTATATTTCTGAATGTTGGTCAAGAAGTGATCTGGTGATGGGACAAATCGTGGCAATTTTACTTTGCCTTCAGCACAACATAATCCAGTAGATTCACCAGTGTATTTTAACGCCTTACAATATTTACAAATTGTTTTCATTTCCCCAATTGTGGAATGCAGCTCGTTGAAAAATCACAGGAGCACTGCGTCTGCGGGTTCGCTCAATTTCTTTATGTCTAGCCTGCTGTTGTTGTGTTTGATGTGCACGAGCTCGTTGCATTCTCAGCATATCTGCTACATTGTCACTCACTAAGAACGCAATTCTGACAATTTTTCTTCTATTTTCTTGATCTGTCTGTCTCTAATTATCAGTGCGGTTAACACGTGAGGTAGCTCTTCCCACATTTGATTGACTACGACGACCTAAGTCAGGTCGTTTTCTCCTCGGCATCGTAAATAGTAATTAATCAAAGTGAAAAATTTCCCACTCATTTAGCAGTAAAGTGTCACTATCACAAAAAAGACCACATTACTTGGAATGTCACTATCACAAAGGATCACCAAAGTAAAGAAAGCTCTCGCGCACATAGCCACAAAGATAGATATAATATCGTAATAATACTTTTTTCCGTGCTCTGAAATGGGACAGGATGGGTTGACATATTAGTCAAATCTAATGTCAAATATTATGATTGCGTTCAGAAATTTAACTTAATATTTATAATTTAATTTGTGACAAAACTTAAGATTTACCAACTGACAAATTAACAACTGTTATGTGCGCATTAAGTTCTTTTAATAAATCCGTTTTAGTTAAATGAAACGCAACTGTTCTGTTCGAGCAGTGATCCAGAATGTCTGGACAGTTTATTCCTATTTTAGTCTTAGCCTATACCTCTTATATGTATTGAATACACTCTGCCGCTTAGGGCGCTGGCAGAGAGAGAGAGTGTGTTGCAGTATATATGTTTGTACGTATTAGCATATATGTACTGAGGGTACATAGTCAAAAGTGCTTACGCTAGCGATCCCACGCTCAGCGGCCAGTCCGCATAAGTGGCGGATCATATTACTATTATGAATGGGTGCATAAACATAGCAACAAAGTGTTGGTATGTTACTCTTACTTTTAATGTTGAGCATATGACCACTTGTTATATTGTATACTCTACAATACTGTGGGCATATGCTCATTTGGCATACAACATACAACACCTCCCTTTTTAAAAAGAATAACGTAATATTATGTAGTTATTTATTTATTTTGCTTAAATACTATGTTGTATATTTTTATTTTTTTTTTTTTTTATCAATAAAAATGTTTTTTGTAAATTAGAAATAATTATATTAATTTTTTTTTTTAAATTAATAATTTTTTTTTTTAATTTTTAATTTTTTTTTTTCAATATGTATATATATATATATTCTTATCCTTTTTCTTTATTTATTTATCTTTTTTTAGTCTATCCTTATGAACTTTTTGTTCCTTATTTTTCTTATTTCTTATAATTATATTGTTATTCTTTTCTATATTAATGACCTCAAATGGTCCTATATAAGAAGATTCTAATTTGTGACCTGTTTCGTTTCTCAAATAAACTTGGTCTCCTATTTCTAGTTTAAAATCTAATACTTTCTTATCGTTTATTTCTTTCTGTTTAATTTTATTTTTTTTCTAAAAGTATTCGAGCTCTCTTATACGCGTTTTCTAGTCTAAATTTAACTTCCTTAGAATAATCTTCTATATTATATATAGGTTCTATTTTATCTACGCTATTAAATTGTATTGGTAAGTTATTCTGTCTTCCAAATACTAGTTCATATGGACAATAATTATGAGTTACAGATGGTGTTGTGTTAAAACAATACACGAAATACTGTAACCATACGTCCCAATCAGTTTTATCTACTGAAATATATGAACGAATGTACTCGTTGAATGTCCTATGACTTCTTTCAACGGTACCTAATGTCTGGTGGTGGTGTGCTGTAGATATTATGTTATCTATTTTTAGGTATTTGCACAAGTCAGTTATAATGGAATTTTTGTATTCTGTTCCCATGTCCGTAATGAACGTCTTCATTGGACCGTACTTCAGAATAAAAGATTCGAATATGGCTTTTGCGACAGTTGTTGCACTTTTATTTGCAATAGGAATTGCTACTAAATACTTTGTCAAATCACATATTAAAGTGATTGCGTATTCATTCCCATTTTCCGAACGCGGTAGTGGAGCAATTGTGTCTACTATCACTCTGTCGAAAGCATATTGTGGAGTTTCTGTAATTATCATAGGTGATCTCGTGTGTTTCGTCGTTTTCGCCGTCAGGCATTTTGGACATTTATTAATGTACTCTTTTACATGTTTTGTCATGTTTTTCCAATAATATTGTCTTTTTATTTTTGTTATCGTTTTATTTATGCCTGTGTGACCTCCTTGAATTGGATCGTCATGAAATGTAGACAGTATAGCTTCTTTTTCTTTTTCATTGTATATTTGGGTCACCGGCTTGAGTAGCGCTACTCTTAATGATTTTAAATTCTTGTTGCCCATATGTTTGAAAGTATCTATCGAAATTGATTCAAAGATCTTTTCGCTCGGTGCCACTTTTAGTTGGCTGATATTATATACACCGGCTTGCCATTCAAGCCTTTGGAAAAACTGATCTAAGTCTAGAATTCCATTGGAGTATAAATCGCTAACATTTATTCTCGCTGTAACTTTTTTCCATGTTTCAATAAACATGTCGAATCTGTCATTCGCAAGGTCACTACTTTTCGTACCTCGTCATTTGTTATGACTTCGTATACGTTGGGCTTAGAAGCTTTTTCAAGACTTTGCCTTGGCAATAGTTCTTGTTTGTTTTCTACTTTGATGCCTGGTAGTGACTTTCAGGACTTTTTTATTCATATCAATTAAATCAGTTATTGTAATTCTGGACAGAGCGTCTGCCACGAAATTATCTTTTCTTCTCAGATATTCTACTGTAAAATCGTATTCTTCTAATTCGAGTCCCATGCGAGTTAATTTTAAACTTGGGTTTATCATCGAGAATAAATATGTTAAGGGGCGATGATCAGTTTTTACTGTGAAATGTTTGCCATATATATATGGTCTGAAATGTGTAATTGCCCAATGTATTGCTGCTAGCTCTTGTTCAGTTGTACTTTTATTGCTTTCACCTTTAGTGAATGCTCTTGATGCATATGCAACTGGGAGTTGGAGTCCATTATAGGTTTGAGTTAAAACTGCTCCACATGCTTGCTTGCTTGCATCTGTGATTATACAAAATTCTTTGCTAAAATCTGGGTACTGTAACAAGGTTGGTTTAACAAGTTGAGTTTTTAAATACGAATGGGACATTCTTTTTGCATAATCTTGTTATATGCCGTGAGTATTCGGCGAAGTTTTTTATGAAACGTCTATAATAATTGCAAAATGCAACGAATCTTCTAGCACTGTCTGCGTCCGTAGGGACTGGATAGTTATTAATAACATCGAATTTTTTATCATCTGGTTAGATTCCTTTGTCAGTGCATCTGTGACCTAAAAATGTCACCTCATGCATGAAAAATTAACATTTTTCTGGATGTAATTTCAAATTGTGTTTTCTACAAAGTGTAAAAACATCTGTTAGGTTTTTAAGCATGTGTTGTTCAGAACAACCAATAACGATTAAATCATCCATATAAAGGAAAGCTTGCGAAGGCTCAAGTCCTGAGAATGCTATTGTCATCATTCTCTGAAATGAATTAGGCGCTATTTTTAACCCAAATGGTGATATGATCCCGTGAAGCGATATGATCCATTGCTTGTTGCAAAAGACGTAATATTTCTTGAGTTTTCCTCAAGTTCAATTTGATGGAAACCTGACATTAAGTCAAGGCATGAAAAATATTTAGCTCGACCAAATTGATCAAGAATATCATCAATTCTGGGGAGTGGGAATTTATCTGACAGCAATTTCTTATTTATTTGGCGAAAGTCAATTAGTAATCGCCATTTTTTTCTCTTTAGAGCCCGGAAGAGCTTTCTTCAGGACTAATAAAAGTGGGCTATTATATGGTGATACAGACGGTTCAACAATATTTTGTTCAATTAATTTTCCAACTTGACGTTGGATTTCTTCTATTTGGCTATGCGGACATCGATAGTTTTTTACATATACTGGCTCTTCGTCCTTAAGTCTCATTTTTTGTTTGTAAAAGTTGTTGGTTGTGATTGGTTCGGTTTCAAGTCCGAACACATCACTATACTCGGTGCATATTTCCATAAGTTGCTTTTTGAACATGATTGGAAAATTTTTCTTTAGTTTACTAATAACAGACTCTGTTCTATTGTGATTTGAAGTTTGAACCACATCGTATTTTGAGAGCGGTTCGAATTTTATTTTATTAATGCCTACTAGTTGGCATTTATCTGTGGTATTTAAAAATCGGACAAAAGTATTTTTGGTTTGGGAAATAGTGTTTGCAATATAAACACCATGCTTAATTTCTTGATTTGGGATGAAAATGCTTTCTTCTTCTGAAGACAAATCTATTTTGCGTATCACTTGGGATCTCGCTGGCAGAAGTGTTGAATTATTACCAGAACTAAATGTTATCGGTACATTAATGGGATACGTTAGGTTTGGAGGTCTGATTATAAACCAATCCTCTGAATTATTATAATCTAATTGGCAATTAAAAGTCTTTATAAAATCTAGTCCTATTATTCCATCGCAAGGGATTGCAAAATCTGAATGTAGTAAATGAAATTTTATATGGAATAATGTATTTCCTTGTTTGTAATTCAGTTGAGGCTAGTCCTTTGGAGTTAATTACTCCTTCACCTATGCCTCGAATGTCTATGATTTTATTGAATTGTATGTCATGAAAGACATCGGAATTTTCTTTTATAATTGAAATATCTGCACCTGTATCAATTAGGAATGTAATGATTTTATTTGTTTGAACATTTGTAAATGATACAAAATTATTGAGACTTAAGTTTACAGTATATATTTTACTTTTTAATTTCGAGTATCTGGAGGTGTCTGCGAGTTTCCCGAAGCATCTTGGGCTACTCGGACATTATTGTTTTCGGTATTGTTATTGTATCTGTTTTGGATGTTACCTCGGTAGAAATTATTTCTACCTCGGCCATTACCTCGACCACCTTTATTGTTGTTTCTGTTATTGTAATTGTTATAGTTGGAGTTGTAGTTTCCGCGGCCATTGCCTCTACCTCTTTGGTAATGGTTACTACCTCCTCTATTGTTGCGGCCTCGTTGAAATTTGCACTTCCAGTCATTTCCGTGCTGCAATGGATATATTTACCCATTACATCATTGAAAGTTACAAAGTTTCCAGCTTCTAATATTACTTTGAGTTTTTCGTGCTCGCAATTTTTAATCATTGCAGAAACAGACTCGCTTGTAGAGAATTTTTCCGCATTGATTGGGTCTAATTCGTTATCAATAAAGGCTGCCTCCAGTTGCTTCCGCAAATTATCCATTTCGGTTGCATACTGAGAAGCAGTTTTGCCTTTTTGTTTTATGTTCATTAGTTTCGCCTTTAAAACGTCAGGATATTCTCCTTTTACATTTCCTTTGAGCTTATTTATTATCCCTGCAATAGTGGTTTCATTTTCTACTTTATAGAGGATTGTGCCGGTTATTTTTGATTTTATAACCTCAACTGCTATATCCTCTTGGTCTCCCTTAGTTCTTTCCACAATGCGTAATGCAGTTAGGAATCTGTTTAATGATAACTTTTTACCATCAAATTCAGGAACTGAAGTGGAAACCTGTCTAACATATTGCCTGTCTAATTCCACTTGGTTAGCCATTGTACTTTCTTCAAGTGTTTCGATGTCACTATCGACATCACTTTCAGTATCAATAATTGGTTTGGACTCGTCCAAATCTGCTAATTGGCTTTCGTCAAATTCAGCTGGCTGACTTTGATCTTCTGGAATTACTATTACAATATTTCGTCTAGTACTAATATTGTTCAATCTTATTTTCAATGATTTTATCAGTTTTTCACACTGATGCCTATGCTCTTTTGCTAATTTCTCATTAGCTTTGTTTACTATTGATAATATGTTATTATACTGTGTTGTCAGTATTTGAGCATGGTTTATCAAAGTTTCAGGTCTTATGACTTTATCTGAGTTAATACATTTGAAAGATTTTTCGAATTTATTGTTATGATTTTTTTACCATTACATATGGTAATGTACTCATTACTATGCCCTTTTCTATATTGTTGTTACATATTATAATGGGCTTGCTGCACAATTAAAAGTATCTATATTTTCGTCTTCGAAATCACAAATTTTTATAAATTCGTAATATTTACTCAATATTATCAAAGAATTTATTCTAAAATTGGGTTCTCTATTATACACTTTTTCTACTATGTTTATCATCTTAAACAACATCTAGGTTATCTGCCCGACTGGAATATTTTTTCTTAAGGCACTTATTGTGCAACTTATATAGTTTTGTTAAAACGTTTGTTAATAAAAGAATAACAATTATTACAAGCATTAAGGTTATGATTTTCAAATCAACCGAGACAGTTTCAACATTATTTATGACATTCGCGGTTGAATCCGCTACTTTAGCTTCATGATCTAACATATTGTCAACTTTTTCTATGTTACTGTCTTTTGGAATCGCATTAGGGTGCATATAGAAAAAAAAAATACTAACTCAAGAATATATATATATTGTAAGATCCCAATTATTTACAAGTCTTTTAAATACTCACGCATATATCGAAACCGGTATTGTAATATCGATTGTTAGTAATAAGTATCGATTGTTAGTAATAAGTATCGATTGTTAGTATTAAGTCGCCTATGGAAAATATCGGTATCGGCCTGGTGCCGCACTGAAAGTTTTCTCTCTCTTCTTCCGGTGACGCTTGAACGAGCTAGACGCACCAACTGCCGAAAACTGCCAAAAACTTAGAAATTAAATCTGAAGACTCTAAACTAATCCTTATCATTTTAACTCAATAAATAGGTGTTTACAACTCAGAAGTGGGATCACTAGACGGAAATAGATATATTTCTGTGCACGCCACCAATTTTGACAAGTTATGCTTAGTTAAGGAAAATTGTCCTGACCTACTCCACGATGGGAGTTACCAAGGAAGAGATGACGAGAGCTCTGCGCGCAAGCGGAGTCGAGGTACCGCCGTCATTCACAGTCGGGCAAACTCGCCGACTGGGCACCGCCACACGAGACAGTGAAGAATCGGCGCTGTCGTCGCTTGCCGCCAAACCTGATGGAACTTCATCGGCTCCGACGCAGGCCACACGTTCTGCGACTAAGATGGCCGCCTCCACGCCCACCGCTGCTGGTGCACCCACTGCTGTGACTGCCGCTGCGGTACCGGCTGCCACTGGAACCGCCGCTGCTGTGCCGACTGCGGCCACATCCGCCCCTGCCGGGCCCGCCGCGGTTATACTCGCCACGGCTGGGCCAACTGCTGATATACTCGCCCCTGCCGGGCCTACTGCTGACACATCCGCCCCTGCTGGGCCAACTGCTGATATACTGGCCCCTGCTGGGCCAACTGCTGCCACACTAGCCCCTGCTCGGCCAACTGCCGATATACTAGCCCCTGCCGGGCCAACTGCCGATATACTAGCCCCTGCCGGGCCAACTGCTGGCACATCCGCCCCTGCTGGGCCAACTGCCGATATACTAGCCCCTGCCGGGCCAACTGCCGATATACTAGCCCTGCCGGGCCAACTGCTGACACATCCGCCGCTGCTGGGCCAACTGCCGATATACTTAGCCCCTGCCGGGCCAACTGCCGATATACTAGCCCCTGCCGGGCCAACTGCCGATATACTAGTCCCTGCCGGGCCAACTGCCGATATACTAGCCCCTGCCGGACCACTGCCGATATACTGGCCCCTGCTGGGCCAACCGCTGACACATCCGCCCCTGCTGGGCCAACCGCTGACATACTTGCCCCTGCCGGGCCCACTGCTGACACATCCGCCCCTGCTGGTGCCAACCACTGCCGCATCCGCCCCTGCTGGCCCAACCTGCTGTTATACTTGCCCCTGCTGGGCCAACCGCTGTTATACTTGCCCCTGCTGGGCCACTCATGCTGCTGCCATACTCGCCCCTGCCGTGCCCGCTGCTGCCGTACCCGCTGCTGCTGTACCCGCTGCTCATGTGCCCACTGATGTGCCTGCCGATGCAGTACCGGTTGCCATTGTGCCCGCCGCTGCTGTACCCGCTGCTCACGTGCCCACTGCTGTGACTGCCGCCGCCGTATCCACTGCTGTACCCGCCGCCGCTGTACCCGCTGCTATCGTACCCACTGCCGTGCCTGCTGTTGCAGTACCGGTTGTCGCTGTGCCCGCCGCTGCCGCACCCGCCGCTGCTGTGCCCGCCGCTGTTGTGCCAGCTCCTGCTGTGCCCGCCGCTTCCAGGCCTGTCGTTACAGGACCCACTGCTTCCATGCCGGCCCCTGCGGTTCCCGCTGCTGTCTCGGCTGCCGCTTCCGAGCCTACCGCTGCCCGGCTCGCTGTACAGCCAGTGGCGATTCGAGCCACTGGTACCTCCGTTATTACTCCTGCTCTTCATCTGACGATGACGTCTGCTGCCCTGCTCGATGCCTTGCATGCCACCATGCATACTGTTGGCCGCATCCTACTGACTCTGACGTTCCCTTGGCCGCTGACCAAGGGGAAGACATGCCTGCCGTAGTGCCCTCCGTGCCGTCTTCCGCTACAGTCATCACGCCTGCTGCTTCTGCCTCCTCCAGTCCGGACGAGCAACTGACGACGCCGACCGAGGACAGCATGAGTTGCTGCAACTGCCGCTGCTGATGAGGTGAAATTTAACCTGGCCAGTTGATGTGTTTGTTTACCCCCTGGTTGGCCACTGGGATCGAGGTCGATCCTTCGTCAGGACGGCCGAGTTGTAAGATCCCAATTATTTACAAGTCTTTTAAATACTCACGCATATATCGAAACCGGTATTGTAATATCGATTGTTAGTAATAAGTATCGATTGTTAGTAATAAGTATCGATTGTTAGTATTAAGTCGCCTATGGAAAATATCGGTATCGGCCTGGTGCCGCACTGAAAGTTTTCTCTCTCTTCTTCCGGTGACGCTTGAACGAGCTAGACGCACCAACTGCCGAAAACTTAGAAATTAAATCTGAAGACTCTAAACTAATCCTTATCATTTTAACTCAATAAATATATATTTTTACAATATATATATTTTTTTATTTAAAAAAATTTTTTTTTTTTTTTTTAATTTTTCATTTAGTTTTTTTTTTTTTTTTTTTTCTTGAAACTATTTTTCTAATGCTGCTGAGTTTTATTCTCAGCGCCAGAGACATGGAAAAATTATTGTTGTGTTAGTTACACACGATTGGCTGACATTTTTTATTTAAACAATTAATTGTCCAATCGTGTGTTTTTAGTAGAAAGCCTAACAGTGGTTAGTAGGCGCAACCTGCACTTTCGTGCCTCAGTTTGCTTATTAGAGTTTAAATCTATGGCAAGTTAGGGCTTGCGCATTACTGCGGCCCGCTTGCGTTTCTGCGCTCTTTGGCGCAGTTCAGTTTTGATGTCCTCAATACGCTCTATGCAGCGTTGTCGGTCTTCTTCGTTGGTGCTGGCCTTTAGTAAATCCTGCTGCAGTCTTTTCTGGGTGAGCAGGCGTCTCACCCTCACCGCCTCGTTTCGTCTTTTTGGGGATTCCCATCTGCTGCCGGGCTCTGTACTCCTCTATTGTTAGTGGCCGTGGTCCATCGATTGGATTTGCCTGCAAAGCCTCTTGCAACGTCGGCAAATCCCTTTGTTCGTTAGGAACAGCGGTCTTGAAGGAGGGTTCCGTGGACAACAGTATTTTGTTGTTGATTTATTTGGTTTCATATTAATGTTTCATATTATTTTTAATAAATTTTTTTTTACTTTAGTTAAAAAAAAAAATTTTTTTTTTAATCCATTATTGTTTTTAAATTCCAATTAATTTCTTTTTTTTGTAAATAATTGGAGAAACGTATGTGTGTGTTATGGGAGTGCACCTTGGAGCAGCACCCAAGAGTTGATAGTAGAAAAATCACATAAATTCCAGTATAAAAATTAATCTTTCTTTACATTTCACAATTTGCACAAATTATTTTCGTGTTTTTTAGTTTATGTTGAAATGTTAATTGTTGAAATGTTAATTAATTTATTTCTTTTTTTTTTCACATGTCACATGTCATTAAGTTCTTTTAATAAATCCGTTTTAGTTAAATGAAACGCAACTGTTCTGTTCGAGCAGTGATCCAGAATGTCTGGACAGTTTATTCCTATTTTAGTCTTAGCCTATACATCTTATATATATTGAATACACTCTGCCGCTTAGGGCGCTGGCAGAGAGAGAGAGAGAGTGTGTTGCAGTATATATGTTTGTACGTATTAGCATATATGTACTGAGGGTACATAGTCAAAAGTGCTTACGCTAGCGATCCCACGCTCAGCGGCCAGTCCGCATAAGTGGCGGATCATATTACTATTATGAATGGGTGCATAAACATGGCAACAAAGTGTTGGTATGTTACTCTTACTTTAATGTTGAGCATATGACCACTTGTTATATTGTATACTCTACAATACTGTGGGCATATGCTCATTTTGCATACAACATACAACAGTTTCTCGAAGCCGACACTATTTATGTACTATGTATTTTGAGACTATGCAATTTTGTCGCGTTCGCGAATCACTTTCACTTTTGTTGAGTTTCAGAACGCGACATCAGATCCCCCAACGCGTACGCGAATTCGAACTTTATGCAGCGGTAATAAATTACAAATTGACACCATTTTATTTAGAAAACGTTTGTATGCTGTTTTGAGTATTTTACCGGAAAATTTTCAAATTTTTTTCACCTTTTAAACCTTTCCTAGACCTCCACGAAAAATTCAATACCAAGCTAAGATAAATCCGCTCAGCTGTTCTCGAGTTTTAGCGAGACTAACGAACAGCAATTCATTTTTATATACATAGATTGATAGATAAGTGCCGAATTTGATAAAGATCGGGTGACTATATCATATAGCTTCCATGGGAATGATCGGTCGAAAACAGTGACTTTGATCAATAACTTCGTTATTGTGTGTTCTTTCGCAAACATTACTCTTTGACGGAGGTGAGGGAAGAGTACCAAACAACTTGCAAGGGTATACAAACTTAGGCGCGGTCGAAGTTAGCCCCGGCCCTCTGGTTTTCTTTGCTATTCACCTTACGGAGCACAAAACCTTTCCGACAAATGCAAAACCGTGAAAATCGGAATATTCTTGCCTTTACTGAGATTTGGCAAAAGCCTGATATTGCCGATACTTCAATTTTCCCCTCAAATTATTTAAAATAAAGACATGATCGGAATATCCGTAATCGTGGTGGTGTTTTGATCGCTGTTGACTCAGCGTTCTCATCCAGTCTTCAAATCAGGAGATTGAATTTGTTTGTTAAAATTTCGATTAATTCTTTTTCTGCCTATATTGCTTGTTCGTAAATTGCACCACAGTCCGACTTGGCAGTATACATTCACCATTTGGAAGCTATTCAACTTGTTTCCTCATATCTCTCTGACAAAGACTGGCTCGTTGATCTGGGAGATTTTAATTTACCTGAGATTGCCTGGACCCTCTCATATGATTGTTTATTACTGTTGCCCTCCTCGTCACCTTGTTTCATAGATGGTCTGCTTGAGTTGTCCATAACTCAAATGAATCCTGTCCGGAATAGTCGTAACATATCACTAGATCTGGTATTTATGTTTCCAGTACTGATCCCTTAGTTATCCCTGAAGACAACTTTCATCCAACTCTGGATGTAACCATTGACCTTCCTTTTGGGGCTATGTCTCGACATAATAACTCGATGCCTCCAATCCGATGTTTTCGCAAGACAAACTTTACCAAACTTAAAAAATTCGTGTTAACTAATGATTAGACATATCTGTATACTTGGGGATATGGATTCTGCCATTTCTGTATTCTATAAAACTCTTGAGTTGTTGTTGGATGGTCTAATAGACATTCTTGGTTCTCACGTGACTGTTTGCATAGAATCCATACTTTAAAATTTTCGTGCCCGAAAAGCAACGATCAATGAGAACGCGCTGTTGCACAGTGGTTGCGCCCAGTTGCAGCAACTCATGCCAGGCAGAAGCAGCAACATGCGGCCAACAGTATGCATGGTGGCATGCAAGGCATCGTCAGATTAAGAGCAGGAGTAATAACGGAGGTACCAGTGGCTCGAATCGCCACCGACTGTACAGCGACCCGGGCAGCGGTAGGCTCGAAAGCGGCAGCCGAGACAGCAGCGGGAGCTGCAGGGGTCGGCATGGCAACGGCGGGTACAGCAGCAGCAGGTCTTGCAACGGCAAGCCTGGAAGCGGTGAATATGTAAGCTGCGGGTACTGCAGCGGCAGGTCTGGAAGTGGCGGGCACAGCAGGAGCTGGCACAACAGCGGCGGGCACAGCAGCGGGTACAGCGGTGGTGAGCACGGCTGCAGCGGCAGGCACAACGGCAGCAGGTACTGCAGCAGCTGGCACAGCAGTAGCAGGCATTGCAGCGGCGGGCACAGCGGTGGTGGCCACGGCTGCAGCGGCAGGCACAGCAGTGGGTACGGCCGAAGCGGATACAGCGGTGGTGGTCACGGCTGCAGCGGCAGGCACAGCAGTGGGTACGGCGGCAGTGGCCACGTCAGCAGCGGCTACAGCAGCAACAGGTACTGCACCGGCAGGCACATCAGTGGGCACATGAGCAGCGGGTACAGCAGCGGCGGGCACAATGGCAACCGGTACTGCGGCGGCAGGCACAGCAGTGGGCACGTGAGCAGCGGGTACAGTAGCAACCGGTACTGCGGCGGCAGGCACAGCAGTGGGCACGTTAGCAGCTGGTGCAGCAGCAACAAGTACTGCAGCGGCAGGCCAGCAGCGGGTACGGCAGCAGCGAGCACGGCAGCGGCAAGCCTGGAAGGGGAGGATGGGTACGGGTACAGCAGCAGCGGGCACGGCAGCGGCGGGCACGGCAGCAGCGGGTACTGCAGTGGCAAGCGTGGAAGCGGAGGATGTGTTAACAGCGGGTACGGCAGCGGCGGTCACGGCAGCAACGGTGTCAACGGCAGCGGCGGGCGTGGAGGCGGCCATCTTAGACGCAGAACGTGTGGCCTGCGTCTGAGCCGATGAAGTTCCACCAGGCTTGGCGGGAAGCGACGACAGCGCCGATTCTTCACTGTCTCGTGTGGCGGTGCCCAGTCGGCGCATTTGCCCGACTGTGAATGACGGCAGGTACCTCGACTCCGCTTGCGCGCAGAGCTCTCGTCATCTCCTCCTTGGTAACTCCTATTGTGGAGTTGGTCAGGACAAATTGGTGGCGTGCACAGAAATATATCTATTTCTGTCTAGTAATCCCACTTCTGAGCTATAAAGTCCTATTTATTTCATAAAAAAGATAGTGATTAGTGTTGATGACCAAGATTTTATTTTTAAGTTTTCGGCAGTTGGTGCGTCTCGCTCGTTCAAGCGTCACCGGAAGAAGAGCGAGAAAACATTCAGTGCGGCACCAGGCCGATACCGATATTTTCCATAGGCTACTTAATACTAACAAACGATACTTAAATCCTAACAATCGAGACTTAAATACTAACAATCGAGACTTAAATACTAACAATCGAGTCTTAGAAATACTGACCGCGATCTATGTGTAGATAACATCTTACATATGGAATTAATATTTTGTCTTGTCTAGGTGCTTTTTGTTTTTTTGCCTCACAGATCTATGAAATTGAACAAGTTCGTTTAATGAAAATTAATTCCGAGTTTTGTTCCTTCATTGAATGTCTGGACAGTTTATTCCTATTTTAGTCTTAGCCTATACATCTTATATGTATTGAATACACTCTGCCGCTTAGGGCGCTGGCAGAGAGAGAGAGAGTGTGTTGCAGTATATATGTTTGTACGTATTAGCATATATGTACTGAGGGTACATAGTCAAAAGTGCTTACGCTAGCGATCCCACGCTCAGCGGCCAGTCCGCATAAGTGGCGGATCATATTACTATTATGAATGGGTGCATAAACATGGCAACAAAGTGTTGGTATGTTACTCTTACTTTAATGTTGAGCATATGACCACTTGTTATATTGTATATACTCTACAATACCGTGGGCATATGCTCATTTGGCATACAACATACAACAGTTTCTCGAAGCCGACACTATTTATGTACTATGTATTTTGAGACTATGCAATTTTGTCGCGTTCGCGAATCAGAACAGCAATTCATTTTTATATACATAGATAGATAGATAAGTGCCGAATTTGATAAAGATCGGGTGACTATATCATATAGCTTCCATGGGAATGATCGGTCGAAAACAGTGACTTTGATCAATAACTTCGTTATTGTGTGTTCTTTCGCAAACATTACTCTTTGACGGAGATGAGGGAAGAGTACCAAACAACTTGCAAGGGTATACAAACTTAGGCGCGGTCGAAGTTAGCCCCGGCCCTCTGGTTTTCTTTGCTATTCACCTTACGGAGCACAAAACCTTTCCGACAAATGCAAAACCGTGAAAATCGGAATATTCTTGCCTTTACTGAGATTTGGCAAAAGCCTGATATTGCCGATACTTCAATTTTCCCCTCAAATTATTTAAAATAAAGACATGATCGGAATATCCGTAATCGTGGTGGTGTTTTGATCGCTGTTGACTCAGCGTTCTCATCCAGTCTTCAAATCAGGAGATTGAATTTGTTTGTTAAAATTTCGATTAATTCTTTTTCTGCCTATATTGCTTGTTCGTAAATTGCACCACAGTCCGACTTGGCAGTATACATTCACCATTTGGAAGCTATTCAACTTGTTTCCTCATATCTCTCTGACAAAGTCTGGCTCGTTGATCTGGGAGATTTTAATTTACCTGAGATTGCCTGGACCCTCTCATATGATTGTTTATTACTGTTGCCCTCCTCGTCACCTTGTTTCATAGATGGTCTGCTTGAGTTGTCCATAACTCAAATGAATCCTGTCCGGAATAGTCGTAACATATCACTAGATCTGGTATTTATGTTTCCAGTACTGATTCCTTAGTTATCCCTGAAGACAACTTTCATCCAACTCTGGATGTAACCATTGACCTTCCTTTTGGGGCTATGTCTCGACATAATAACTCGATGCCTCCAATCCGATGTTTTCGCAAGACAAACTTTACCAAACTTAAAAAATTCGTGTTAACTAATGATTAGACATATCTGTATATTTGGGGATATGGATTCTGCCATTTCTGTATTCTATAAAACTCTTGAGTTGTTGTTGGATGGTCTAATAGACATTCTTGGTTCTCACGTGACTGTTTGCATAGAATCCATACTTTAAAATTTTCGTGCCCGAAAAGCAACGATCAATGAGAACGCGCTGTTGCACAGTGGTTGCGCCCAGTTGCAGCAACTCATGCCAGGCAGAAGCAGCAACATGCGGCCAACAGTATGCATGGTGGCATGCAAGGCATCGTCAGATTAAGAGCAGGAGTAATAACGGAGGTACCAGTGGCTCGAATCGCCACCGACTCTACAGCGACCCGGGCAGCGGTAGGCTCGGAAGCGGCAGCCGCGACAGCAGCGGGAGCTGCAGGGGCCGGCATGGCAACGGCGGGTACAGCAGCAGCAGGTCTTGCAACGGCAAGCCTGGAAGCGGTGAATATGTAAGCTGCGGGTACTGCAGCGGCAGGTCTGGAAGTGGCGGGCACAGCAGGAGCTGGCACAACAGCGGCGGGCACAGCAGCGGATACAGCGGTGGTGAGCACGGCTGCAGCGGCAGGCACAACGGCAGCAGGTACTGCAGCAGCTGGCACAGCAGTAGCAGGCATTGCAGCGGTGCAGCAGCAACAAGTACTGCAGCGGCAGGCCTGTAAGGGGAGGATATGGAAGCAGCGGGCACAGTGGCAACAAGTACTACAGCGGCAGGCAGCGGCGGGCACGGCAGCAGCGAGTACTGCAGCGGCAGGCCTGGAAGTGGTGGGTTTGGAACCTGCGGGTACAGCAGCAGCGGGCATGGCAGCGGCGGGCACGGCAGCAGCGGGTACTGCAGTGGCAAGCGTGGAAGCGGAGGATGTGTTAACAGCGGGTACGGCAGCGGCGGGCACGGCAGCAACGGTGTCAACGGCAGCGGCGGGCGTGGAGGCGGCCATCTTAGACGCAGAACGTGTGGCCTGCGTCCGAGCCGATGAAGTTCCACCAGGCTTGGCGGGAAGCGAAGACAGCGCCGATTCTTCACTGTCTCGTGTGGCGGTGCCCAGTCGGCGCATTTTGCCTCACAGATCTATGAAATTGAACTAGTTCGTTTAATGAAAATTAATTCCGAGTTTTGTTCCTTCATTGAAATGTTATCGGCAGTCCCAATCCTACTGATCTCATTTTCTTCATATTTCTTAAATACTCATAGATTTCAACAAATGTCCATATTGTATAAATGTTAATATCCAAGTGATTATATATCCTTATAAATATTCTCTCACATTTGCGAGGAAAATTATAAATCCTTATAATTTCATTTATGCTATCTATGTTTATTCATTGTGTTCATTAAAAGGAGGAGATACTTTTACTCCTCACTCCTCTATCGGCTTTAGCTGACGATGTGCCACTAGTCTCTATTAAAATACCCTTAGACCAGCTTAGGTCACTTTGGCCAAAAGTCGAGGCAGAGTTTTCACGAAGCCATAAGGACTTGACGGCTGAAAAGAACGAATATAGTCCGAAGCACATTGCTACAATTAAAGCTAAACATGAATATTGTTATATGGTATATGTGCGACGCGGAACTTTGTTTAAAAAGCGAATCGAACAGTTGTCCGCGAAAATCGCTCCCCCACCAGTCAGGCTCTCTAACGATTCCACCCATCAAAGCCACACAGTTCCCCCGTGCGAAGTCGAAATCTTCAAGATTTTGGCCTACATTGATTTGATTTGTTTACCGCGATTTTTATCCATAATCCAAGCCTAGCACAAGTAGAGAAACTTTACCACTTAAGTTGCAAAACTCGCGGTGCAGCCAGAGCCATTGTTTCTAGGTCACTCTTGACCAATGAAGGGTTCCAGTCCGCGTGGGATAACCTCACTGCGCGGTACGAAAATAATCGGTTATTGATTATGAGCCAAGCCAAGCAGCTTCTGCAGATCCCAGCTGTATCGCAAGAGTCTGGCAAAGCGTTGAGAAAACTGCAGACGTCAATTCAAGGTTGCTTAACCGGTCTTGAGCGTTCCGGGGCTCGTACAGACAATTGTGATATTCTTCTCATAGAAATCTGTATGAGCAAAATGCCCAAATTCACCCATCTGTTGTGGGAACAGTACGTTCCAATAAAGACCGCTGTCTCATCCTGGGACGACCTGAATCGATTCCTAACTGATCGCCACCGTGTACTAGAGGCCACAGATGTCCTTCAACCAAGCTCTAGCAGTCAGACCTTTCCATCCGTAAGCCGAAAACCTAAGGCAAAAGCTCAGGCCTTTCCCGCTCAAGTGCAAGAGAGCTCAGCACCTCCTTCCCACTATCCTTGGGGAACGAATCATCAAGAATGTTGGTGATTCTTTCGTGGGGATCGAGACGATGTTCGGATGGGTTCTCTGTGGATCCGTTATTGGAAAATCCAGACGGTCTCGGTCCACCTCCTCCAGCAGTCCGAAGATGTCTCTAAGGACAGCAGCACCATCCGATTTAGAACGCAGTTCCAGTCGCTTCAGTTGACGAATTTCTCAAGGGGCACACGCCCTCCGTCAGTGCCGACAGTTTCCATGACAACGAACTGACGACAGGTTACGGGTAGTCTTGAGCAACGGATACTGCCCGAACTGTTTGGCTCATGAGCATTTCAATCGTTCCAGCAGGAGCACAGCAGGTTGTCATCGTTGTGGCAAGCAACAGCTCAGTCACGTACATCCAACCCAAAGAGCAAAGACCCGAAAGGCACACGCCTTTCATTCGGACTTCTATCCAGAGGTCATCAGCCATCGTGCCGCCTACTCCATCTGCATTCGAAATTCGCCCTCCATATGCACCCGGGTCTTGGCGATCCAGAACGCTGCCATCCCCCATCCTTAAACATGTCCAGCGAGTCAATTGCTACTTGTTGCAAGGGGGCGGTATGTTCACGCCACCGGGTGAACAGCAGAGAGTGGGGCTTAGGGTTTTTATTAACATCCAGTTTAATCGGACGTTTTTGTGTGTGAGATTTTTCAGTAAATAAAACTCAGTTTTTAAACGAAGTTTCCACTGGTTTTTAATTATTTACCAGCTCACCGACCAGAAGAAATTGGCACCCGCCAAATACTTAAATTTTTATTTGGATCCTTCTGCCCCTCCACGAACAGATGCCATTCACAGTTTCAAAATGCGCAAATGATTTTGATCCACGTACATTTACCAAACAGCAGATAACCAACAGCAGCAAATAAAAACATTCATCATATCTAGAATGAGCAGTATACATGAACAGTGTGTTCTATATTTTACCTCGGAAGTTCGCATGAAGGCGCTTTCTCGAATAATGTTAGCTCCAAAACAAGTCATGCGGAAGCAGTCATTGTATTCAAGGATTCGTTGAAGAAAATGGATGGAATCGGGATCAGTTCCTTCGACCAATGGTTTCAGTGCGTAAGGTGTTGTAAGTAATGGATTCAGGATGATTTTTCAACTTCCAATTTACAGTTCTCTTTTGAAATTGAAATATCGGCATACAGTTGTCATTGCTCCAATTTCTAAATTGTCATCGTCACTGTATTTTGCAGTGCGTTCATATATTGAAATGCCAAGAGATTGTATGATGCCAATTATCTTCGTATGTTCACGCGTTGTCTCAACGTCCATTTTCCCTTATTATATTTAGTCTTTCTTCTCTTAAGTACTGTGAATACACTTGTTGCTGGCTTGCATGTCTATTGCGGCTGCTGATGATTGCTTATCGTGCTCTCGGCATTTTGGTAGGAAGGAAACCCCGACTTATTTTTATATTTTTCTTTGCTATAAACCTTACGGAGCCCGACACGTTTCCAACAAATGCAAAATCGTGGAAATCGGTTCGTGCCTTCTGGAGTTATAGTTATATCGTTAGTAACTTTTCGTTTGTAACTGAAACACAAACGAATGAACTTTCTACTACGTGGTTGACATGTAGCTGCCCCCGCTTACGGTGATCGATACAGGGAAAGCCATTATAAAACCCATTTTATTCGCGCAGGCAAATATATATTGGAATTTTTTTTTGCTATAAACCTCACGGAGCCAGAGACTTTCCAACATATGCAAAAACGTGAAAATCGGTTTGTGCGTTCTGGAGTTATAGAGTCAGGCAGGAAAACCCGACATATTTTTATACGTAAGATTAATTTGTGTGTGCGTGATGTGAGCGATTCGAGAGTACGATTTCGAGTCTTCTTCAATCTCTTTTCTTTATATGGTACAGGTACCGTTTATGAAATAACAGGTTGTGATATTAGTTTGGTAAGGGCGAGGCTCTCACACTAATTTTTCATAGCGCCTAAGGGTATGCACAAAAGGTGCATGCGGTGTTCTAGGCTTTACCATCTTTTTTCGGTTTATTTAGTTGCTGCAATTTCCAACTAATTCTAGCGTTAAAGACATGATATGGCTATTGCAATTCCGAAGTTCTTTAGCAAAGTGTGCTGATGATAGAACTTGGTAGTTCTTGAAATAGCTATACAGACAACCTGTTCACCTTCTTGTGTTGCCTTTGAAATAATCTTCTTTTATAAGTCTGACCTCGAGCGGGCTAAATTGCAAGGTTTGATTTAAATTTCAAATAGGTCGTAATCTAACCAGATATTATTAATTCCAGTAATGTCGTTGAAGTGTTTTTACTGTAGACACACTTGTCAACTAACTACTAGGCTTTGACTTATTAGTCACTTAATCATCACTATCCCACATGTTTATGTTTTTATCTGTAAGTAAATTGTGTTCCCAATATTAATAAATATGGCAAGTTGCCACATTCCACTAGGTCCCAACGTTTGCGTTTGCTTTTGCTTTTTGCGTTTGCCGAGAGATACATGTGTTCCCCCCTTTTTCAAATGATTGCCTCGGCCCTGCTTCTTGTTTTTTTTATTTGCATGTTTGCTTTAATTAGAGAATCGGCTTATATATACCACAACTGGGTGAATTACGTGGAGTCACAAGATTGTCTTACCTATTGATATAAACAAATTTTCATTTTTTTGCGCTTTTATACGAAATACCTGAGAATAGCTAAATCTATACGAAATACATGAGTATAGCTAAACTTAAAGCTAAAGTCAGAAATAACTGAAAGGTCAAAAGTTAACCCATTTCTTACTAGCACTGGCATCAATGGCATTGGGCCGCCGACAGTTCCTCAACCAACTGCAGCTCAGCTGCCACCGGGACCACTTTATATTAGATATCCGGTTGAATTCTATCTCCACCCGAGTACTATATAGCCCCACATCCACATGAGGGCATCTGTCCGCAGCATCCCCATGTTGATCATCAGCCCATGTGCGCCATGTCAGCGGAATATGGTAAGTTTATGAACTCTTAAAATATAGAAAGCCAAGGTTTCTATAGTGCAAGACCTTTATTAAACGATTAAAAATTAAGACAGTTAATTAGTTCTCAATACAACCTGAGTCCAGAAACTTTGAATGCTTCGACTTGGTTTGGAAGTCGACGGTTTGACACTGAATCTCAAATGCATCTTTTTACCAATAAAATTAATTATTCCGATACCTAGGTATTCAAATATTCATCTAACTCATTACTATTCAACTAAGCAGAATAATACTAAAACTAAAATCATTTTTCACCTAACTTAGATTCCAAATAAAATGTCTATAAACTAGGAAAATTAACTTAATAACTAGCATTCGTCTAACTTGTATGAAATATTATGAAGTTTTGAAATGTCAGTCGTTAATATTTTCAGCCATTGAAATTTAATGCTTTGTTCGTTTTTTTCAAGTCCATCATCCATTAGATAAATATGAGAAGTGCTTGAATGAACTTTCCTAGCTCTTTGAGGTAATTACCGATTTTTGTTTAAGCTGCTCACTTAGTCATAGTACCGTTGGTCCCACAGTGGACCCTCACACTACCAAGTTATCTCTGTTATCTACATTTGTAAGATCAACATACATACATGTACCCGTTTTAGAACAAGCTAGCAATAAGAAGGCTCAATAAATTAGTTCTAATATCACGACCCGTTATTTCATATACGGTATATTGTACCATATAGAAAAAGGGTTTTTTTTTTTTTTTGGAATAAAAATTTCAAAGTAACGGCGTGCGTCCCGTTGGTGTTATGTTGTTAGGTTACGACCTATTTGAAATTTAAATCAATCTTTGCAATTTAGCCGGTAAGGGCAAAGCTCTTACACTGAATTTTCATAGCGCCTAAGGGTACGCACAAAAGGTGCAGGCGGTGTTGTAGGCTTTACCAACTTTTTCGCTTCATTTAGATGCTACAATTTCCAACTAATTCTACCGTTGAAGACATGGTATAACTATTGCAATTCCGAAGTTCTTTAGCAAAGTCTGCTGATGATAGACATCCTGCTCACCTTTTTGTGTTACCTTTTGTAAGATTGACCTCCAGCCGGCAAAATTGCAAGGTTTGATTGAAATTAATAATATTGTGGACTCTTCGACATCAGAAGTGGGATCGGCATCACATCCTGCATTCTCAGAAGAACATTGGCGCATAGTCCTACAGATTCAAAATCAAAACCTAGTAGAGCTTGTAAAAACTATGCAATCGTCGACACGTGAAGAGCAGCAGATACGTGGCGTCACTTTGCCAAAAATTTTTTCTGATAAGTGTAGACTCACAAACTGTACAACAATCATATTATAATATGGGGTATTGGCGATGCTTGCCGATTTCCACAGTGCACATCAAAAATTATGTAAAGTTGACTGATGGAAGATCGTTAATGAATAAAGTGCAAAGCAGAGGACTAAGATAACTACATTGAGGTACACTGGATGTCACAGGAATGGAATTGGAAAAAGAAGACTTTAAAAGTGCCTTCTGCTATTTGTTAAATATTCTCAAACCCAAAATACGACGGGGTTTCCTGCCTGACTCTATAACTCCAGGACGCACAAACCGACTTTCACGTTTTTGCATTTGTTGGAAAGTCTAGAGCTCCATGTGGTTTATGGCAATAAAAACTTACGATATATATTTGCCTGTGCGAATAAAATGCTTTAATAACGGCTTTCCGTATATTGACCACAATAAGCGGGGGCAGTTACATGTCAACCACGTAGTAAAAAATTCATTCATTCCTGCTTCAGTTACAAACTAAAAGATACTAACGATATAACTATAACTCCAGAAGGCTCGAACCGATTTCCACGATTATGTATTTGTTGTAAAGCTGTCGGGCTCCGTAAGGTTTATAGCAAAAAAAATATAAAAACCAGAGGGCCGGGGTTAACTTCGACCGCGTCGAAGTTTGACCAAAATTAATATACCCTTTTTGCAAGGGTATAATAAGTCGGGGTTTCCTTCCTACCAAAATGCCGAAAGCATGATAGGCAAACATCAGCAGCCGCACTAGACTTGCAAGCCAGCAACAAGTGTATTCACAGAACTTAAGCGAAGAAAGACTTAATATAATAAGGGAAAATGGACGATTGAGACAACGCGTGAACATACGAAGATAATTGGCATGATACAATCGCTTGGCATTCCAATATGATCGCACTGAGAAATACAGTGACTATGACAATTTAATAATTGGAGCAATGACAACTGTAGGCCGATATTTCAATGCCTTAAAGTTCAAAAGAGAATCGGCTGGATGGTGCTGCGAAAGAGGAAAAGTCAAACGCTGCGCAAGGGAAAAAGTCAAACTGGACCCATTACTTACACCACCACACCCAATGAAAGCATTATTCGAAGGAACTGATCCCGATTCCATCCATTTTCTTCAACGTATCCTTGAATACAATAACCGCTTCCGCATGACTTCTTTTAGAGCTAACAGCTTTCGAGAAAGCCCCTTAATGCGAACTTGCAAGGTAAAAGATACAACACACACAACCAATCACTCACACCGATCAATGTAGATCAAAATCATTCGCGCATTTGAAAACTGTGAATGGCCACGAATGCCAAACATATCGAGAAGCATGTGAACTATTTGGTTTGCAGAACGATTTTCATTGGGATTTACCACTTCCGGATTAAGTTGTTTTGTAAAATGCGTACCAAATAGGAACGCTGTTCGCAATTATCATTGCCACATGTTTCCTTTCACAACCAATTCAGTTATGGAACCAAGACGACATATGTGAAGATATCTTACATCAATTGCGCATTTTCAACGAATAATCCCGACATGCAAATAACCGATAAAATCTACAATGTATGTGGGATTCATTCTGATCAATGCTTGACTGTTACAAATAAGCTACTGATTGAAGTAGGAATGATTGCGACAAATTGATCGATACATTATGCATTTAACCAAGACTAAAATCGAGAGCTGCAATACAATGTTGATACATTGCAGGAATTCGTTCAAAATAATGTGCAGTTACTGAATGATCAACAAAAACAAGTATACGAAACATTAATGCACCCAATGGACAATAATACTGGTGGTCTATTCTTCCTGGACGCACCTGGAGGAACAGGGGAAACATTTATTATTTCATTGATTTTGGCCACTATTCGATCATCTGGAATTGCGGCGACTCTTGTAGATGGCGGTCGTACTGCACATTATGCACGTAAGTTGCCACTCAATTTAACCATAATTCATACTCCAAAATGCAATATATCCCGATCCAGTACAATGGAAAAATTGTTGATGCAACGCAAGCTCATTGTTTGGGATGAGTGCACAATGGAACATAAGAAATTACTTGAAGTACTTAACTTCACACTGAAGGATCTTCGGCGATATAACATCTTTGGCAATTTGATGAAATTGTGATAGTATGCTATTGTTGAAAGGCAATTTCAAGCAGACGTTGTCAGTAATTCCCCATTAAACGACTGCAGATGAATTGAATGCTTGCCGAGGGCATCATTTTTGGAATAACTTAAAAACATTATGGCTACTTTCACACTGTTACGCACAGATGCATCTTTATTTATTTGTAAGAAAAATCTTTATTAAACATGTTGCAAATAATGTTGCTGTTGATTTTTTCTGCATATTGTTCAAAGGAGTCCAGCTTGCATACTACAAAGTATTTTTATACCATACACCCATAGGTTGAAATGGTATATTAAAGTCGCCAAAATGTATGTAACAGGCAGAAGGAAGCTTTTCCGACCCCATAAAGTATATATATTCTTGATCAGTATCAACATCCAAGTCGATACAGAGATGTCCCTCCGTCTGTCCGTCCGTCCGTCTGTCCGTATGTCCATATGAACACGTAGATCTCAGCGACCATTAGAGCTAGAGTCACCAAATTTGGTAGACGTAGACGTAGACTAGTATATTACCTACGGTGGTAAAGTTCATTTCAAATTTTTGTCCGGCCCCCTCCGCCACGGAATTTTAAACAAATTTTATTTTCTTAAAGACTATGATAGACATCAAATTTGGTAAGATTAATCCTTCAGTAAGCGCGCAGAAATTTGTTGCAAAAAAATTTTGCCACGCACTCCACCCCCGCAATTAAAACAAAACTGATTTTCTTAAAAACTATAATAGGTAGAGACATCAAATTTGGTATGTATAATTGCTTAATAAATGCGCATATTTTGTATATGCAAAGATTTTGCCACGTAATTTCGAAAAACTCGATTATCTCACGTAATTTTTTACCTTTTGTAATCAAATTTGGCACACTTGAATTTGATAGCCAAGTTATGCATATAAACGTTTTTCCAGTTAGCCGTTGGCTGGTGGGGGGCGCAAGGGCGGTCGTAACCTTGCGTGAGCGAGATACTGAGATATGCTTCTAAAAAGCATGTAATCAAAATTTTGGAAAAAAAAAAAACGTAAATGCATTTGTTATTATAAATTTGAAATATTTGTTATACTGGTGTATGGTATACCTAAGTCGGCGAGACGACTTACCTCATTTCTCATGAATTTTATTTAAATTATTTATTTGTTATTAATTTATATTAAGAAATGGGTTAACTTTTGACCGTTCAGTTATTTCTGACTTTAGCTTTAGGTTTAGCTATACTCATGTATTTCGTATAGATTTAGCTATCATGTATTTCGTATAAAAGCGCAAAAAATTGAAAATTTGTTTATATCAATAGGTAAGACAATCTTGTGACTCCACGTAATTCACCCAGTTGTGGTATATATAAGCCGATTCTCTAATTAAAGCAAACATGCAAATAAAAAAAACAAGAAGCAAACAACATTGTAGAGATAACCTTGACAAGGGCTGAGGCAATCATTTGAAAAAAGGGGACCACATGTAACTCTAAGCAAACGCAAAAAGCAAAAGCAAACGCAAACGTTGGGACCTAGTGGAATGTGGCAACTTGCCATATTTATTAATATTGGGAACACAATTTACTTACAGATAAAAACATAAACATGTGGGATAGTGATGATTAAGTGACTAATAAGTCAAAGCCTAGTAGTTAGTTGACAAGTGTGTCTAGAGTAAAAACACTTCAAAGACATTACTGGAATTAATAATATGTGGTTAGATTACGACCTATTTGAAATTTAAATCAAACCTTGCAATTTAGCCGGCTCGAGGTCCGACTTACAAAAAAGATTATTTCAAAGGCAACACAAAAAGGTGAGCACGTTGTCTGTATAGCTATTTCAAGAACTACCAAGTTCTATCATCAGCACACTTTGCTAAAGAACTTCGGAATTGCAAAAGCCATATCATGTCTTCAAACTAGAATTAGTGGGGAATTGCAGGAACTAAATAAAGCGAAAAAAGTTGGTAAAGACTAGAACATCGCCTGCACCTTTTGTGCATACCCATCGGCGCTATAAAAAATTAGTGTAAAAGCTTCGCCCTTACCAAACTAAAATCACGACCTGTGTCAACAACAGGATCATCAGATAAGATAGTTATAAGTACATCTATCTACTTATACCGATATCCTAATATTCGCATAAGACAAAAATGTTTCTTAACAAACCTGAAAAGTTGTTAGGGAAGCAGTTAGAACTGCATACCATGTTAAGGCAGTTAGAAGCATTAGGTCCCAGAAATATAACTAGCAAGGTGATCGAAGTAGTCGGAATCGGGTCCTTCGACCAATGGTTTCAGTGGGTGTTGTGGTGTAAGTAATGGATTCAGTTTGACTTTTCCCCTTGCGCAGCCGATTCTCTTTTGAATCTTAAGGCATTGAAATATCGGCATACAGTTGTCATTGCTCCAATTTTTAAATTGTCATCGTCACTGTATTTCGCAGTGCGATCATATTGGAATGCCAAGCGATTGTATGATGCCAAGCATCTTCATGTATAGTTAGTCTTTCTTCGCTTAAGTTCTATGAATACACTTGTTGCTGGCTTGCGTGTCTAGTACGGCTGCTGATGTTTGCACATCGTGCTCTCGGCATTTTGGTAGGAAGGAATCCCCGACTTATTTTTGTATTTTTCTTTGCTCTAAACCTTACGGAGCCCGAGACCTTTCCAACAAATGCAAAATCGTGGAAATCGGTTCTTGCCTTCTGGAGTTATAGAGTCAGGCAAGAAAACCCGACCTATTTTTATACATAAGATTAATTTGGCCTTAGTTACGTGTGTGCGTGATGTGATAGATTCGAGAGTACGATTTCGAGTCTTCTGTGAATGAGTGTGTCTACCAGATAGCTACGGTAACAGGCAGGAGGAAGCTTTTCCGACCACATATATATTCTTGATCAGTATTAGTCGATCTAGCCATGTCCGTCTGTCCGTCCGTATGAACGCGAAGATCTCGGAGACTATAAGACAGAGCCACCAAATTTGGAATGTAGGCTCGTGTAGTATGTAGAGTGATCAAGTTTATCTAAAATTTTTGCAACTCCCCTTTCCGCACACAATTCAAAAAAAAAAAAACGTTTATCTCAAAAACTATTGCAGCTAGAGACACCATATTTGGTATGTATATTTGCATAGTAAATGCGCACATTTTGTATGTATAAAGATTTTGCCATGCCACTTTCCGCACCCGCAATTAAAAAAACGTTTATCTCAAAAACTATTGCAGCTAGATACACCATATTTGGTATGAATTTTTGCATAGTAAATGCGCACATTTTGTATGTATAAAGATTTGGCCACGCCCATTTCCGGTCCTGAAATTTTAAAAACTCGATTATCTCCCGTAATTTTTACCTTATGCAATCAAATTTGGCACACTTAAATTTAGTACTAATACCCAGCAAAATACATATAAACGTTTTTCCATAAGGCCGGAGTTGGCCGTTGGGCCCTTATATGCATGAGTTAGCGAGATACTATGATATGCTTGTGAAAAGCATGTGCCAGAATTTTTTAAAATAGGCAAATGCATTAGTTATTACAAATATTTGTTTTGAGACGACTTATTTACTTCATTTAATCTTTTAAATCTTAACACTACCAAATTTAAGGTAATGACTTTTAATCTAACTCTACTCAACTGGTCACTTATTTTCTAAACAATCGTCGTATCGAACGTCTAAATAAAATGGATGATTTGAGCGTGATGATTTGGTCTAAAGAATTTGAAGACCACTATACAACTAAAGTTCTTTTTACTTCGCTTGTCCGTCATATTTTAGAGAATGGATCTTGCATTTGGTCACCTCAATATCAGTCGCACCAGACTAGACTTGAATCCGGTCAATAGCAGTTCAATTAATTCTTTCGATTAACCTTCCTTTATTCATCGTAGAATTATGCTGGGTGCTAGTTTTATGCTTTTTCTACTAAACAGTGATATTAATTAATCTGTCTGTGTTTTCTATTGTGTATTTGTCGACGCGATTCGTGTTATGCTTTAGATTGCTGCACCCCTCGGTCGATCGGGTGGGAGGTTGGCAGGAATCTGTTTGGGGTCGCGCGTAACATATTGTCCTGGTGACGGACTCCGCACAGTATGGTCAATCTTTGCTAACGATTATTGATTGTTTTGTTTTCGTCTACTTATTTACCAACAATTTCGCCACTTATTTACCATAATGAATGACTTATGTCGTAAATCTTCAATAAACTCACGAAGGTTTCCTCCAAAAGAAGTGTGGTATAGCCGTTATAATTATTCTTCAGAATTTGTTTGTACCTTATATTGACTGATGAGGACAGCCCGCAACACGAGCTACATCTCTATGGTGCCGTACGTCAAACTGTTGGCAGTCGTTTCACGTCGGGTAGAGTTGTAAAATATAATCAACTTTCCGTATGAAAAAAAAAAACATTTTCGCCCAAAAAATGATAATTTTGGTCTACTTAGTCGTCAATACCAGGTCCGTAGAGTCAAGAGCTTTCATCCTGTTTGTCTACGTGAAACTCGACCGTATTTAGTGTCATGCTCTGCTTGCTCCTTCGCTATCTCAAGTCTCAATGCGCCAACTTGTCGCGCCCATTAATGGGTACTTGGCCCTACACTGATGCCCATGTTGTCCATGAAGCTCATAAAAGCGAAAGAACCTTCTTTGAAGGTACAAGCAGCCACATGAGCTGCAATTTCGACAATTGTCGACAACTTTTTTTAATTATGAACATATAATTCTGGCAAATCACAATAAAATGGTTGGTTGGTAGTTGTTCTACCTTTTAAAGAAAAAGTTGTAACAGCAAAACTTACAAGGTTACAAAAATTTAGTTTGTTTTTTTAGTCAAATTGCTTTGTTTAACAGCGTTCGCGTTTCATTAATAAATCGAATCACTCGCATATTTTAAACATCTTATTTTGACGAGAGTGAAAATCTGTAGTTCAATTTTGTCCAGTCACTCTCAAGTCAGTTAAAAATACTTGTTCTGGCTGTACCTTTCAAACTAATAGGCTTTGACCTTTTTCCCTTTGACCTAGTTTATATTATGTATGTATATTAGGGCTGGTCAATTTGTATGGAGCATAGAAAACGACATAGTTGTTCACCAGATTCCGATTCTGCAGAGAATTTTAAGATAATTTCACCAAGAAAAAGTATTTTCGTATAATAATAATAATTTTATTATTTAGATACTAAAAAGATACAGATATAAAGATACTAAAATTGTGGTCATTCTGGTCTTGCTCAAATGATTATTTCGATAGCTGATGCAGTCTGCTGATAAAAAGCTAATATTCCTTGAGTTATTCTCGAACTTGGCTTAGGGTACAACAAAGTCGGCACTTTTATTTGCTTGTGGACTTCCTTCTTTCTTTGTTTCACTTTGGCGTCTTGTCTAAATTGATTTATGTGTGTTTGCCAACTTTGGTAACTCTGGAATGAAAGTTTTTATTGATGTATAACCACATTTTGTGGTCGCTTCGGTTATAGTAAATTTATTGCAAATTTTTTATGCATTTTTATTTAAATGCTTGCATTAATTTAAATTTATTACGCGTCGGTTTCCGCTATGTCCATTGAAATCTTTGTTTGGCCAGAATTTGGAACTGTAAGAACTTTAAATTTACAATATGTTAAAAGTTTAACTAGACAGAAATAAAGCTTAAGGACATCATACAAATTCAATGGTATTTTCGTTGATATTCATCGATTAATATTAATTAAAGTTCGATTAAGTGCTATTTTATGTTTATAAATATCTATGGGGTTTGAAAATGACAGCATAATGTTCGACAGTTGCCAACCTTTAGGCAAATGTGTTGCGTATCTTGGATTCAAATAAATTTGATCGGTTCGATCCAATATAACATATCGCTCCATAGGAATTATCGTTCGAATTCATAACATTTCCTAAGTACTCCACCTAATATAACGAGTCGATCTCTTATTATTGGTCGATTTAGACTGCTTAAGGATGCTTTATGGTTTATTAAAAACTTGGAAAATTCACCTTACTCACTTTTTTACTGATAAAACTTTGATCGATTTGGAGCAAGTAAAGTTTGTTGTATTTCCACCTAACCACTATGATAATGAATAGCGCACTTCTGTCGACTTTTCACTTCAAAACATAAATGTTTTCAAGTTTCATGAAAATTAAAAGAAACCAAATCATACTTAGATACTCATTAGGCAACATATTAATTTCACTTCCGGGACGCATCAACTTCTTCTTTAAGAAAGTTCATTTAAAACAATTAGAGATTGCCGCTTGCCGCAATACTGAATGGATAGATGGACGAATGGATGGATGGACCAAAACTCTGGGGAAATTATGCCGAAGTTCGACCAACTGGCACTAATTTTGCGATAATTTTGTTAGCCTGTTAGGGAAAGGAAATGCGGATGAAGTCATTCTACAAAAAAGGAAAGAAAACAAGCTAATCATTTTGGTTTGGACGCTGCTCGGACGATTTAACAAAGCCAGTGCAGCTTAAACACTAATTCCATGCATTAAAGAACTTTTAATATGCCAATTTCTGTTGTTACTGTTTTTTACCATTCCTCGTAGTCGTGGAAAACTTTTGCAGCTACTTGGCTGACATAAGGACAAGCAGCAGGCGGCTATTCACGAGACCAGTTTCTTCCGTTTATTGTCTCACTCATCTTTTCCTGTCCTACTGAGTCTTGTCTTCTGTTCCTGCTGCGGCTCCTACTCCTGGTGTTCATCGTCACTCACATAATGAAGTTGCAGCTGTTGAAAAATACGGACGGACATGGCTATTTAAACTCGTCTCGTCGTTCTGATCAAGAATATACATACTTTATATGGTTGGAGATGCTTCCTTGCACACTTCTGACCAAAATTAATATACCCTTTTTGCAAGGTTATAAAAACTCAATGTTCCTTATTGTCTTAATTTTTAATCGTTTAATCTTGCACAATAGAAACTTTGGCTTTCTATATTGGAAGAGTTGATAAACTGACCATATTCCGCTTACATGGCGCACATGGGCTGATGATGTGCATGCGGATGCTGCGGATGCACCCGGCCTCATGGGGATGTGCAGCTACAAAATTTGAGCGCCCTGAAAACGAGCAATTTAAAGATCCACCATCGGAAGGAGAATGTTGCTATTGTTGCTGGTCGGCAACATTCAATTCCTACAAGAATTTCATTGAATTTTTTGATGCAGGTTAACTAGTTTGTTATCAACATTATTGCGGCATCTTTGTTGCCAGCTTGGAAAACTGTTTTGTGTTTATGTTTGTTTTTTGTTGCATGTTGGATTTAATTAGGGATCGGCTTGTATATACCAAAGCTGGGCCAATTTCGTGGAATCCCAAGATTGTCTTATCTATTGAAATATACAAATATTCATTTTTTGCGCTTTTATACGAAATACATGAGTAAAGCTAATCCTAAAGCTAAAGTCAGAAATGGCTAAAATTTCAAAAATTAACCTATTTCTTAATATCAAATCAAGATCTTGGCAGAATTTAAATAAAATTCATAAGTTAAAATACTTTGTTGTATGCAAGATGGACTCCTTTGAAAAATATGCAGAAAAAATCAACAGCAACATTTTTTGACATATGTATGTTTGATAAAAAATATTTCTCACAAATGAAATATTGTCCATCGGGTGCATTAATATTCCGTACACTTGTTTTTGTTGATCATTCAGTAGCTGCACATAATTTTGAACGAATTCCTGCAATGTATCAACATTGTATAGCAGCTCTCGATTTTAGTCTTGGTTAAATGCATAATGTATCGATCAATTTGTCGCAATCATTCCTACTTCAATCAGTAGCTTATTTGTAACAGTCAAGCATTGATCAGAATGACTCCTACATATATTGTAGATTTGATAGGTTATTTGCATGTCGGGATTATTAGTTCGAATGCGCCAGTGATGCAAGATATCCTTAAATATGTCGTCTTTGTTCCATAGCTGAATTGGTTGTGAAGAAAAACATGTGGTAGTGATAATTGCGAACAGCGTTCGTATTTGCAACTGAATCCGCAAGCGTTAAATTCCAATGAGAATCGAGAATCAACAGCAGATAACCAACAGCAGCAAATAAAAACATTCATAATTTCTAGAATGAACAGTATACATGAACAGTATTCAAACAATTGATCGGTGTGAGTGATTGGTTGTGTGTATTGTATCTTTTACCTTGCAAGTTCGTATGAAGGCGCTTTCTCGAATGATGTTAGCTCCAAAAGAAGTCATGCGGAAGCAGTTATTGTATTCAAGTATTCGTTGAAAAGAATGGATGGAATCGGAATCGGTTCCTTCGACCAATGGTTTCAGTGGGTGTTGTGGTGTAAGTAATGGATTCAGTTTGACTTTTCCCCTTGCGCAGCCGATTCTCTTTTGAATCTTAAGGCATTGAAATATCGGCATACAATTGTCATTGCTCCAATTTTTAAATTGTCATCGTCACTGTATTTCGCAGTGCGATCATATTCGAATGCCCGGCGATTGTATGACGCCAAGCATCTTCATGTATAGTTAGTCTTTCTTCACTTATGTTCTATGAATACACTTGTTGCTGGCTTGCATGTCTAGTACGGCTGCTGATGTTTGCACATCGTGCTCTCGGCATTTTGGTAGGAAGGAATCCCCCGACTTATTTTATATTTTTCTTTGCTCTAAACCTTACGGAGCCCGAGACCTTTCCAACAAATGCAAAATCGTGGAAATCGGTTCTTGCCCTCTGGAGTTATAGAGTCAGGCAAGAAAACCCGACCTATTTTTATACATAAGATTAATTTGGCCTTAGTTACGTGTGTGCGTGATGTGATCGATTCGAGAGTACGATTTCGAGTCTTCTGCATTCTACGATTCTCCTTTATTTGTGAATGAGTGAGTCGACCAGTTAGCTACGGTAACAGGCAGAAGGAAGCTTTTCCGACCACATATATGTGGGGTTGGGTTGGTAACGCCGAATGGCCAGACCACCTCAGAACAGCTGTTTAACGACGGTGTGGCAAGCGATCCATGTGAGACGAGGTGGCAAGCTACCCACAAAACGACGATGTGGCAAGGCTGCTACGAGACGACGAGGAAGAAGAACTTTTTAAGACGAGCCAACGACGAGAAGACGTGTATTAAAGACGAGAAGATGTGTATTAAAGAAGTGAAGACGTATTAAAGACGAAAGACGTGTAAAGACGAATGAGAAACGACGCTCTCATTAAAAACCTAAAGACGAAACAATTCACATTCAATTCAACCATTTTTATAGTTACTAAAACCTAAGTATAATCTAAAATAAAACCTATTACCATATAACCAAATATAAATCTAAGTGGGACTACTTATTTCTACGGAATCGGAACCCAGTCCCACATATATATTCTTGATCAGTATTAGTCGATCTAGCCATGTCCGTCTGTCCGTCCATATGAACGCGAAGATCTCGGAGACTATAAGACATAGAGCCTCCAAATTTGGAATGTAGGCTCGTGTAGTACGTAGAGTGATCAAGTTTAATTAAAATTTTTGCAACGCCCCTTTCCGCCACACAATTCAAAAAAAAACGTTTATCTCAAAAACTATTGCAGCTAGAGACACCATATTTGGTATGTATATTTGCATAGTAAATGCGCACATTTTGTATGTATAAAGATTATGCCACGTCCCTTTCCGCCCCCGCAATTAAAAAAACGTTTATCTCAAAAACTATTGCAGCTAGTTACACCATATTTGGTATATTTGCATAGTAAATGCGCACATTTTGTATGTATAAAGATTGGCCACGCAACTGGTCACTTATTTTCTAAACAATCGTCGTATCGAACGTCTAAATAAAATGAATAATTTGAGCGTGATGATTTGGTCTAAAGAATTTGACGACCACTATACAACTAAAGTTCTTTTTACTTCGCTTGTCCGTCCTATTTTAGAGAATGGATCTTGCATTTGGTCACCTCAATATCAGTCGCACCAGACTAGACTTGAATCCGGTCAATAGCAGTTCAATTAATTCTTTCGATTAACCTTCCTTTATTCATCGTAGAATTATGCTTGGTGCTAGTCTTATGCTTTTTCTACTAAACAGTGATATTAATTAATCTGTCTGTGTTTTCTATTGTGTATTTGTCGACGCGATTCGTGTTATGCTTTAGATTGCTGCACCCCTCGGTCGATCGGGTGGGAGGTTGGCAGGAATCAGTTTGGGGTCGCGCGTAACATATTGTCCTGGTGACATACTCCGCACAGTATGGTCAATCTTTGCTAATGATTATTGATTGTTTTGCTTTAAATAGGATCGTCTACTTATTTACCAACAATTTCGCCACTTATTTACCATAATGAAAGACTTATGTCGTAAATCTTCAATAAACTCACGAAGGATTCCTCCAAAAGAAGTGTGGTATAGCCGTTATAAATTATTCTTCATAATTTGTTTGTACCTTATATTGACTGATGAGGACAGCTCGCAACACGAGCTATGTCTCTATGGTGCCGTACGTCAAACTGTTGGCAGTCGTTTCACGTCGGGTAGAGTTGTAAAATATAATCAACTTTCCGTATGAAAAAAAAAAAAATATTTTCGCCCAAAAAATTATAATTTTGGTCTACTTAGTCGTCAATACCAGGTCCGTAAAGTCAAGAGCTTTCATACTGTTTGTCTAGAGCAGCTTTTTGAACGTGTCTACGTGAAACTCGACCGTATTTAGTGTCATGCTCTGCTTGCTCCTTCGCTATCTCAAGTCTCAATGCGCCAACTTGTCGCGCCCATTAATGGGTACTTGGCATTACACTAATGCCCATGTTTTCCATTAAGCTCATAAAAAACCTTCTTTGAAGGTACAAGCAGCCACATGAGCTGCAATTTCGACAATTGTCGACAACTTTTTTAATTATGAACATATAATTCTGGCAAATCACAATAAAATGGTTGGTCGGTAGTTGTTCTACCTTTTAAAGAAAACGTTGTAACAGCAAAACTTACAAGGTTTCAAATTATCGCGTTCTAAAACAAATTGTACATGTAACATTTTGTATGTAGGCATTTTGAAAAAAAAAAATTTAGTTTGGTTTTTAGTCAAATTGCTTTGTTTAACAGCGTTCCCGTATCATTAATAAATCCAATCACTCGCATATTTTAAACATCTTATTTTGACGAGAGTGAAAATCTGTAGTTCAATTTTGTCCAGTCACTCTCAAGTCAGTTAAAAATACTTGTTCTGGCTGTACCTTTCAAACTAATAGACTATGACCTTTTTTTTCCTTTGACCTAGTTTATATTATATACGTATATTAGGTCTGGTCAATTTGTATGGAGCAAACAAAACGACATAGTTGTTCACCAGATTCCGATTCTGCAGAGAATTTTAAGATAATTTCACTTTTCACCAAGAAAAAGTATTTTCGTATAATAATAATAATTATATTATTTAGATACTAAAAAGATACAGATATAAAGATACTAAAATTGTGGTCATTGTGGTCTTGTTCAAATGATCATTTCGATAGCTGATGCAGTCTGCTGATAAAAAGCTAATATTCCTTGAGTTATTCTCGAACTTGGCTTAGGGTACAACAAAGTCGGCACTTTTATTTGCTTGTGGACTTCCTTCTTTCTTTGTTTCACTTTGGCGTCTTGTCTAAATTGATTTGTGTGTGTTTGCTGTCAGGCAGGAACCACGCCAACTTTGGTAACTCTGGAATGAAAGTTTTTATTGATGGCTAACCACATTTTGTGGTCGCTTCGGTTATAGTAAATTTATTGCAAATTTTTTATGCATTTTTATTTTTATTTTGCATTAATTTAAATTTATTACGCGTCGATTTCCGCTATGTCCATTGAAATCTTTGTTTGGCCAGAATTTGGAACTGTAAGAACTTTAAATTTACAATATGTTAAAAGTTTAACTAGACAGAAATAAAGCTTAAGGACATCATACAAATTCAATGGTATTTTCGTTGATATTCATCGATTAATATTAATTAAAGTTCGATTAAGTGCTATTTTATGTTTATAAATATCTATGGGGTTTGAAAATGACAGCATAATGTTCGACAGTTGCCAACCTTTAGGCAAATGTGTTGCGTATCTTGGATTCAAATAAATTTGATCGGTTCTATCCAATATAACATATCGCTCCATAGGAATTATCGTTCGAATTCATAACATTTTCTAAGTGGTTTGTAAGGAAGCTCTGGCTGGGGTACAGTTCTCGGCCCTGGGTACGGCAGGACGAACATTTCCTCACGGAAAACGCGCTCTGCTGGCCAGACAAGGGGCTCCGTTTTGGTAAGTGGGGGGCGTAACCATGACTTGCCGATATTGTTGGAGTGCCATATCCGGTGGGCACACGGGCACTGGAACTGGCCCAAAGAACGCGGCTGCGGCCGAGACGATCGTCTCTTCCGGGTGGGTTTGCCCCACCGGCCCAGTGAATACCGTTGGATCCTCCAGGCGAACAGGGCCGGCCGACTCCGAGGGTCCAATGTTTAGTGTCAAGGGAGAGAGTTCGACCACCGACAGTATCAAAGCGCGCTCCGGTCGTGTCGAATTTGAAGCTCGTTGAGCCTCATCGGGTGATTTCTTCCCGCTCTCTTGATCCTTGCTCCCTGAAGGTCGCTCGATCGGGATGTCGGTCGGGGCCAGCTTTCCGGTGGACTACCGCCTGTGGTGTGGCCGGGCGTGACAGGGCCGTATTCCCTTTCCCATACCGCTACCATTTCCTCGACGATCCGTCGTCTTCTCCTTGCTGTGACATCCTGCTGTGAAATATAAAGTGTGTTAAAACTACGCTGACCTCTGAGTGTACTAACGGAGGTCCTATGAGTGCGGTTTACAAAAGTGCTAAGATTAAAGCTAAGATACAATGTTTTAGATAACTCCTGCTGAGTATTGGTGCGATGGGCCGGCGCACCCACCCACAAGTGGTCCTCCTTGAAAAATCTTTAGTCAATGGCCTCGTGCGGGCCGTGGGTACGAGGGGTCCCGAGGCCGATGTCTTCAGGAGGACATAGTTCAGCTGGTTCGTTGTCGTTGCTATTGAAGGCCTTTAAATCGGCCAGTCCGGCGGTACGTCGCTCACGCCCCTGGGCTTCTTGTAGTATAACAACGTTGCTGGAAAGAAACTTGATTATTTTATATGGGCCTGTATACGTAGGTGCCAGTTTGGCGTTGATCCCTTCATTAGCATTAGACAGCACATGTTGCTTGAGCATGACTATGCTCCCGAAACTTGGACGCCAGTCGCGGCGTCTCAGGTCGTAGTATTTCTTTTGATTCTGGGTAGAGTTCAGTTGATTCTCTTGTACAAGCTTGAAAATATCTTCCATTCGTCGGACGCGCTCGTCGGGCCTTGGGGGTTCGTTACCGGAGACATCCGTTACTTGGTCATACTTGGTCATAAAGAGCTCAAGGAAAAAAACAAAGCATTAAATTTTAATGGCTGAAAGTATTAACGACTGTCATTTGAAAAGTTCATAATATTTTATACAAGTTACACGAATGCTAGTTGTTTAAGAATAAACATCGTGTTCATCTGAACTGGCTTCACCAAATCAGATGCAACAATGAAATATACAATTCGAAACAAAAACATAAACAAAGAAGAAGTCGTAAAGATTCATTTGACAATTATTGTCTCGTATTCGAAGCCCTAATATCAAAAGTAAAAAAAAAGTTTTAATTATTTTATGTATACGCTATGTATTTAGTTGAAAGTCGGCAACTAGAAACACCAGCAAAGCAACAATATAGTTGCAAAGAAGAAGCGACTGGAGGCGAGGCGAATGTAAAGAAACGGGTAACCACCAGCAAACTATCTGCAAACCCTAGCCATTGGCAGATACGCAGCAGCAGACTATCGGCAAAACTTACTTGGCAAACTCTACTTGGCGGACAACAGTGGCGAACGGTGTCAACAACAGGATCATCAGATAAGATATAAATTAAAATAGTTATAAGTACATCTATCTATTTTTATTATTATATAATTATATCGATATCCTAATATACGCGTGAGACAAAAATGTATCCTACCAAAACTGAAAAATTGTTAGGGATGCAACACGAGTTGCACAAAAGGTTAAAGAAGTTAGAAGAGTTAGATGCTAGTAAGTTAACTAGTAAGATTCGTAATGAAGTAACTGATACAGAAGCAATGGATTAGTTACCATAGCCAAATGCTACAGAGTGGAGTAAAGGAATTCATCTATTTCACAGATAGGAAGTATGATAAAGGTTTAGATATGACAGCCAGATTAATAGGCAAAGGAGAGTCAAGCAGGGAGATTGTTGATTCGGAGAGCAGTGAAGTAGATGCAACAATGTTTGAATACTTAGATGATAGCAAAGGATCAGCCAGATTAATAGCCAAAAAGTCAAGCAAGCAGGGCACTGATGATTCGGAGAGCAGTGAAGCAGATACATAGAATAAAAAGTTAGATGATAGCAAAGGAGAGTTGCGCGAGAATGCGACCTCCAGTAATAAAAACGCTAATGATAACCAGGAGATATCTTTGGGTAGAGCCCGACAGCTTCAGGAATATTTGGATAGTGTAACCAAAGATTTACGTATGATAGACAATAGAATATTAAAAAAATAGAATTCTTGTTCAAGAAGGTACAGATGTGCCAAGCTTATAAAGAAGTCATAGAAGATTTGAAGTTCAACGTTCAGAATGACTTGTCAGTATTAGAAGAGACAATAAATGATCATAAAAATTTGAAAGTTGAGAATGTAACCGGGAGGAGGGCGAACTACCAGTTTTGCCAAAAATTCAGTTACCCACATTTTCTGGAGAGTCTCGAGAATGGGACCAGTTTGTGGAATTATTTGCAGAATTAATTGAAAAAAGAGACGATCTAAGTCTGACTCTTAAATTGAATTATTTCAAATCCGCGTTAAAGGGCGAAGCAAGGAGTATGGTAGCCCATCTATTGTCAGGTTCAGCTGCCAATTATAGTGCCGCTTGGGAATTGTTAACCAAGCGGTATGAAAATAATCGGATGGTGTTTTCCGAACAATTAAATCGGGTCGTTGATTTACCGATGATCAACAATGAATCCGCAAAAAGTATTAAAGGAGTGATTGACATAGTTAATGAGTCAGATTAGAAAAACAAGGCAAATTCAAATGCTATCTGATGTCATGGAATACTTGGAGCAAAGACTGTTTTAAATTATGCGGAAGTCGAAGATAAATGTCCGATTTGCAAAATTGCCGGGCACAAAGCGTATAAGTGCTATAAGTTTAAAAGTTTGACACCTACTGAAAGGTATGAAACATCCAAAAAAAAGTAAAAAATGTTTATGGAGGATATAAGACTCTAAGAGCCCTTATTGATTGAGGTTCACAGAGCACCATTTTGTCCGAAGAGGCCGCTCAAATATTAAAAATACCTTAAATTAAACAATATACAAAAATAAGTGGCGTGTTGTCAATAAAATCTAATAAATATAAAGGTAAAAAATCCTTGGAAAGGACATCTTAAGATTGAGGCAATTGTGTGGCCAAAGTTTTGGCAAACTTACGTGCTAGCTGATCCTGGCTTTAATAAACCTGGTAGGATGTTTACTCCCATTATGTATATATGTTTGTATATACCCAAATCTTAAAAGGAGGAATTACAAAGATGGCCTGCTAGGCCATCAAATCAGAATAAATCTGTAGTGGCAACAACAATAGATTTCACAGGTTTTGAACAACGTTGGGTGAAAAGGAAAGGTAAATTTCAACATAAATACAACAACAAAACTCAAGAAATAAATTTATGACCCCGCGGCAGGACCTCACATTGGATGTAAAGTGAAAACAGGGTAAGAAAAAGTATATATCCTAGAGCCAGTACAAAATGGAAATATTCAGAGAGCAATGGTTCAATTGGATAATGATTATCTTGTAAGGAAGCTCTGCCTGGGGTACAGTTCTCAGTCCCAGAGTCCCGTCTACAGAATATTTATTTGACCTGGAGACCTTGATGAGTATTAGGATAGGGGACTGAGACCACATAAAGGGGAGGAAAGGGAAGGGAAAGAAGTAGAAGGAGAGTCCAAGAGGAGTAGCAACGACTGATCTTGTCTGCCAAGCTTGGCCAAGATCCGTTGCCTCTTGGACTGGGAAAGGAAGCGTGGAAGGAAATGTTAGTGTTGTTATTAGAAAGGGATGGTGAAGAGGAACTGCAACGGCTGATCTCGTCTGCCGAAGCGAAGCCCGCTTGGCCAAGATCCGTTGCTTCTTCACCTTGAGTGACTGATCCTTGAGATCAGCGACTGACTTGGTCTGCAGGAGAATAACTCAGGTGACAAATAAAGAAATAATTCTGGGTATGTTAAACAATAATAGTATAGACTTTATTGATAATTCTAAACATCTTTTGTAATTTGGATCCCTACCGCACTCAAGCAAAACAAGGGGAACTTTGGACATGGGCTCACCTGCTAATCCTGGTATTTCACGCGTTGATTTCTCTAGGGCATGGGCGTATCAAAAATAAGAGTAAAAATGAAAAAGGGCCCTACATGGGCGTAGTTTAGATTGCAACGATAATGTGACTCGTCACACGGTGTCCTTATTTTAAACGGACGAAATGGACCGTGACTCGCCCGTGTTCCTTAACCTCGATGCGGAACAGTCGGTCGTCTGCCCACATGAGGAAACGGTGATTTCTGTGGGGTCCATCATGACGGAGCACCGCCACCCGATCTCGGACTTCAGCGGGTACTCCTCTATAGGGGGTGTCGACGAGCCATTCCGGTGGTGTGAGGACCCAATTGGAAGCCCTGGGGGTGGCCATACACCTGCGCAAAGGGCCTCGCGACGTTGGTTCAGGCCTCAATGGAGTCCATCTCATTGTCAGATGGAGTCTCACTGACCCCTGACGGTTGTCAGGCGAACAACGGTGTTTGCCGGCGGGCTTATCGGCTCATACACCGGCCCCAGAGGGGTGTTTGCCATGGCTGCTTCCACGACTTCTGGAGATTGACGTCTCAAACAACTCAAACAAACAGGCCGCGGAGGGGTGTCCGGTGTAAGCGGAACTGGATCCACAGTCATCGGCGGCGGGGGCTCTGTAGTCCTCCATCGGGACGGCGAGCACTTCACCAGGGTCCGGCCCTGGGTTCGGCAGGACGAACATTTCCTCACGGAAAACGCGCTCTGCTGGCCAGACAAGGGGCTCCGTTTTGGTAATTGGGGCGTAACCATGACTTGCCGATATTGTTGGAGTGCCATATCCGGTGGGCACACGGTTTAGTGGTCCAATGTTTAGTGTCAAGGGAGAGAGTTCGACCACCGACAGTATCAAAGCGCGCTCCGGTCGTGTCGAATTTGAAGCTCGTAGAGCCTCATCGGGTGGTTTCTTCCCGCTCTCTTGATCCTTGCTCCCTGAAGGTCGCTCGATCGGGATGTCGGTCGGGGCCAGCTTTCCGGTGGACTACCGCCTGTGGTGTGGCCGGGCGTGACAGGGCCGTGATCCCTTTTCCATACCGCTACCATTTCCTCGACGATCCTTCGTCTTCTCCTTGCTGTGACATCCTGCTGTGAAATATAAAGTGTGTTAAAACTACCCTGACCTCTGAGTGTACTAACGGAGGTCCTATGAGTGCGGTTTACAAAAGTGCTAAGATTAAAGCTAAGACACAATGTTTTAGATAACTCCTGCTGAGTATTGGTGCGATGGGCCGGCGCACCCACCCACAAGTGGTCCTCCTTGAAAAATCTTTAGTCAATGGCCTCGTGCAGGCCGTGGGTACGAGGGGTCCCGAGGCCGATGTCTTCAGGAGGACATAGTTCAGCTGGTTCGTTGTCGTTGCTATTTAAATCGGCCAGTCCGGCGGTACGTCGCTCACGCCCCTGGGCTTCTTGTAGTGTAACAACGTTGCTGGAAAGAAACTTGATTATTTTATACGGGCCTGTATACTTAGGTGCCAGTTTGGCGTTGATCCCTTCATTAGCATTAGACAGCACATGTTGCTTGAGCATGACAATGCTCCCGAAACTTGGACGCCAGTCGCGGCGTCTCAGGTCGTAGTATTTCTTTTGATTCTGGGTAGAGTTCAGTTGATTCTCTTGTACAAGCTTGAAAATATCTTCCATTCGTCGGACGCGCTCGTCGGGCCTTGGGGGTTCGTTACCGGAGACATCCGTTACTTGGTCATAAAGAGCGCCGGGCATACGGGGTTCCCGACCTAATATGATGTATGCTGGACTGAATCCGGTGGTGTCGTTGACGCTTGAGTTGATCGCCAGTGTTATTTCTGGAAGCCATTGATCCCAAGTGTTTTGCCCATTCTCCAGGTATTGTGCAATCATGGTCTTGATGGTTCGATTTGCGCGATCGGTAGGATTCCGCTGTGGATAATATGGGGCGGTATGCTGGAGTGTAATTCCGGACGTTCTTCGTATGTTCACGCGTTGTCTCAATCGTCCATTTTCCCTTTTTATATTAAGTCTTTCTTCGCTTAAGTTCTGTGAATACACTTGTTGCTGGCTTGCAAGTCTAGTGCAGCTGCTGATGTTTGCCTATCATGCTTTCGGCATTTTGGTAGGAAGGAAATCCCGACTTATTATACCCTTGCAAAAAGGGTATATTAATTTTGGTCAGAAGTGTGCAACGCATAGAACGAAGCATCTCAGATCCTATAAAGTATATATATATATTCTTGATCCGTCCGTCCGTCTGGATCAACGCGAACTCCTCCGAGACCGTAAGAGCTACAGAGCTGAAATTTTGCACGTAGGCTTGTATATACTGCAGGCGTTGTATATCTCGGATTCAGCCGGATCGGACCACTATATCATATAGCTCCCATACAAACGACAAAGTCACGAACAGTGACTTTTCTCATATAGTGCCCGGTTTCTGCCGTTAGTTTTATTTTTAAATTTTAAGGCGTTAGTTACATTGGTCACACTCTTTTCTGACGAACTTCCGCCCTGGCTAGACGCCTAAACCACGCTGCTCCTCCAAAAAAAATATAAAAATTTAAATCTGAAATTTTCTCGGCCATCCAGTCGAATTATAATTTAAATATTAATTTGGAGCATATAGGACAGCCATTATTGTGGAGTTTTGTGAATCTGATTATCGTAAGTTAATTTTTTTGTGGATATTTGGATATTTGGAAGTGTCTAATAAGTTCTTTTGAAAACTTAGCCATAAATAAATTGGATGTCGAAAATCTGAACAGGGAATTTCATTTTTGAGTTCCGAAAATCAACCAGATATATTTTTGAGACACCGAGGCCTCAAAAGCTGCACACCGTGAAGGGCACATAGACATTTCGACAAAGTCAACAAGATTGGAATAGCCGCCCGAATCGGATACGGGCAGAGAGAGTTTTCTTGTTGCGGATTAAGAGTCCACCAGATCACCTGTGTTGCCTAGGAGTGCCAAACGCTTGATTTAACTTAACATTTTATTCCTAAGCATCATCCAGCGGACGACGAAGGCCTTCGACGGACCGGACGGATGGGTAAGTCCTAAGTTCTTGACAAAAAAATCATGTTCGTTCTGGCATTTCCCTGTTTTGTTTGGCAAAAAGATAGCGAGTTCTGCGTCAAATAAGCCGCAATTAAGAAAAAGTTCTCTCTCCAGTTTGGTATTATCAAAAGAAAATTATTAAAGTTAAAGTAAATTGCCTTTGACTGTGTGAGCGGGTCCATAATTTAGAATTTAAATAATTTAAGTTGGAGACTTCCAAATTTCATTTGACCTTTTTATTTTTATTACTGATAAGTTTATATATATCCGCCTTACAATTAAGATTCACCAAAACATTACAATATTATTCCTAATTTGTGCTTTTGGATGCCTGAAATGATCCAATTATTTAATTTGATTACCGTTTATTATAAGAACCTTCATTTTAGTTTGTATAACTCGGCTTATGTTTCCGACTTATTGAAGTATTTTGGTATTCCGTAACCCTCGTGAATAAATATCATTTATAATGTTTAAGTAAAAGTGGTGTGATCTTCCTTGTGCCGAAATGTGAGCGGTGAGCTGAATTATAGTTGGGATTTTCCAGAATCTTGCGACAGGAAAATCATTGGTTTGGAGGGTTTAGACGCGAAACTCTACTACCATCCTCATAGCTTCCCTATTCGTGTGACATTAATATAATCGCTTTCTCTATCATTCTAGTTAATTTCTTTCATTATGTAATTGTGTCATATACGTGCTCTAGGGACTTTGTTTTATTTTATGTAGTACGGGTGTATTGAGAAAGGCTGGTCCAAAGAACCCCCCCCAAAGACTGTTTGCTAGCCGACAGCCAGAAGTCCCACCCGGACCAAAACTTCTCGATACATTCAGCCCGTACATGTTGGCTTTGGCCTGATTTGTGGTGCTCTTGCCCATCATAACATCTGATAAATCGGGACTGCGAGAGTTACCACACACATATATATAGGCCAAAGCTGACCTCCTCTTGGATCAAATAACATCCTTTGTCAAAGAGGGGATGTGCATGATTTGGATTAATTCCAGATTGTGTACATTACATAATTTTGGCGCCCAACGTGGGGCCTGTTAGACTTGTATACAGTTTTCCGGTTCAACCGCGTATCTCTATAGGACTCAGGCTGAGCCGTGTTGTTCAAGAATTTCAGGTTCCTTTTTCCTTCTCCTACTTCTTATTCTATCTCTTAACAAAATCCCCAGTCTTTTTATCTATCCTTTGCTGTCAAATATTTTTATTTTCTTTTCATTTCGCTTTCTTTTTGTATTCGCGGATAGTTGTTTGAGTGACTTATTCATTAGGAATGCAGATATTTGGAGAATCCGAGTTCTGACCAGTGATGAGGCGCTTAAGCATGAATCGGTGAATATACTTAGAAACATATACAAACTCTACGATATAATAACTATGTTTTTCTTGGAATTCGTAAATTTGATTGTTTCGATTTTACGACCAGTGAAGCATGATAGGCTTGTGATGTCGGCGCTAGCATTGTAGTTTATTGATTCATCCATTTCTTTTAATTACAATAGAACAAATGTTTCAGCAGAGATCAATGAATTGACTGCTTAATCATCTGGAACTGCAGATAATTGGCGAGGCCCGAATTCTGACCGATGAAATAAAGTGAGTTCAGTTTATGATATTGGGTGAAACTAGTCTTTTCGTTTTGGATTTGATTAATGATTAGGTCTACCGCGACAAGATTTCTCTATCCCTTCATATATAAATTTTCTGAGATTGAACTATCAATTAGTTCGATTCTCCCTCTATATTAGTGCCGCACCTGTAATTTTGCTCACCCTCACTTTCAAAACAAGGAAGATAATCGTAAAATGATTAAATATATTAAAACGAATTTATTAAAGTATCTAAAATAATGTTTGTGGAAAAATAATCAAAATGTCTGTATTTCGGAGTAATGATGAATTGAGTGTGCTACCAGAAGCAAAAATGCACCATTTGCTTGAAAGAATTATTAGAAACAGAAGAGCTTAGGATTACTAAATGTAATCATGTTTTCCATCAGGAGTGTATAAAAAATTATATACAAGAACATCAGGAATGTCATTTCTGTAAGAAATTATGCCATCAGAAAGATTTAGTCCAATTTATAATGTCAGATCAAGCAGCGGGTCCCTTAAGTAATAAAAACAAGAAGACCCATAATACTAGAGCTCAATCACAATCAAGCAATGTAGCATCTCCGGCTAGTCAGTTAAAATCAGGAGGTAGAGGTAGAAAACCCAAATCATCAACGGCACGGAAACCGGAGAACTCGAATCGACACAGCCAGCGTTCAGCTTTTTCACAGCAACAATTAACTTCAAATCGAGCAGCTGAAATAAATGTTGATACAATTTTTGAAAGAATGGAATATTTAATTGATCAGAGATTGGGAAATTTGAATGTAAATAATTCAGTTGGACGATCTAGTAAACACGACGAGCATCGCGTTCCAACCCCAAGATCAGATTCAATATCACACCATTACATTAATCCTGGAAAAGCCGCCCAATTAGTACAAAGTTGGGGTCTTAAATTTGATGCGTCTCCTAAAAGGTCCTACAGTATCAGAGTTTCTATACAGAATAAAAGCATTAACTGTAGACAATTTTCAGAGTGATTTTAAACCGGTATGCAGAAATTTGCACCTACTGTTAACCGGCAGAGCCAAGGAATGGTATTGGCGCTATTGAAAAGAACATGACGAAGTTGTTTGGGAAGAGTTTTGCATGGATTTAAAACAGGAATACGACGATTTCAAGGACGATGATTTGATTCTTGAAGAAATACGTAACCGAAAACAGAGGTATGGTGAAGCATTTGATGTTTACTATGAAGACGTAATGACTTTGGTATCGAGATTGGTAATACCTATGGAGGAAACACGACTCGTACATCAGCTACGAAGAAACCTGATTTCAGAAGTACGAGAAGCTTTATTATACGTTCCAATTGAATCGATATCTAAACTTCGCCAGTTGGTGCACCGCCGAGAGCAATTTCTCCGTGAAGAATCAGGAAAACGCATTACGAAGTATACGAATACTAGGAAGAATATCGCTTTACTCGAAGAAACAGACGAAAATCCCGAGGAGGAAGATGTTCAACCGGAATTAAATGCGATTCACGTCGAGGAAAAGAGATATATTTGTTGGAATTGTGACATCGAAGGACACAGATGGGACATGTGTTTAGAAGACCGCCGTATTTTCTGCTATGGATGTGGAAAGAAGAATGTCTACAAACCACAGTGTGATGTATGCCAAACCCGTTCGAAAAACTTCAATCAGGGCCCATCATCCCGTCGCAATCGAGTGGACCCTCAGTAGATGTCAATGATAATACAGCGACAAACAACAAAACACCAGATTCGACAGATAACACCGATATGAATAAAATTCAGCCGTATCCCAGACTACCATACCATCAACGGCTGCAAAACTATTTAGCGATTCGAGATAAAATCTTTGCGCAGGAGGTTACAACTTGCCAGTTCATTAGAAGTCGATCTTGCGAACGTCTGCGTCGATTTTGGAAGAAAGTAAAAGACGCCCAAAAAACTCATAATAGCGTCTATGATTAACGAAGCTGCAGATGGCCGTTTCTATGCTCCAGTGAAGTTTCTTGAATTTTCTGAGCTTGGTCTATTGGATACTGGAGCTAATATCAGTTGTATCGGATCAGATTTAGCAGCAAGAGACTGGACAAAATATCCCGGATTTTCGACTATTGTTTCAAGTGTAGCCACAGCAGATGTGAAAAGACATCCAGTTACCGGAATAATAAGAACAGAGGTTCAATACGAAAGCAAGCGAAAACCTCTTTCTCTTTTTATTATCCCGTCATTAGCGAAACGAGTCATTTTAGGAATTGATTTTTGGAAATCTTTTGAGTTATGCCCAGAATATTCATTTCGTTGTAAGACTCTCGTATTAGATAAAAATATTCACTCGGTTGATGATGAGAAGAAATGTTTATTAACCCCAGAGCAAGAAAAAAGATTAAAGGGGGTTATTCAATTGTTTCCGGATTTTAAACAACAGGGATTAGGCCGAACTCCACTTATTGTTCATGACATAGATATCAAAGAAGCAACTCCAATCAAACAACGCTTCTATCCGGTGTCGCCAGCGGTTGAAAAGTTGATGTATAAAGAAATCGACCGAATGTTGGAAATGGGAGTGATCGAGAGAGCAAATAGTCCTTGGAGTTCTCCTATGCGTCTGGTGGTAAAACCCGGAAAAGTGCGATTATGTTTGGACGCAAGAAAAATAAATGAAGTCACCAAAAAGGACGCATATCCGCTGCAAAGCATAGATGGAATTTTCGCACGACTGCCTAAGGCAAATTTCATAACAAAAATTGATTTAAAAGATGCCTACTGGCAAATTGCCCTTTCAGATAACCCCTTGCCCCTTATACCAGTTCACCGTAATGCCATTCGGATTATGCAATGCTTCGCAAACCATGGCACGATTGATAGATGATTTAATTCCAGCAGATCTGAAATACTGTGTGTTCGGATACTTGGAAGATCTCTGTGTGGTGTCAGAAGATTTCGATACCCATCTGGAAATTCTGATTCGTATGTCTCAGCAATTTAGGAAGGCAAATCTAACTTTAAATATAGAAAAGACAAAGTTTTGTGTCACTGAAGTGCCATATCTGGGATATATTATAGGAAGAGAAGGAATTTCAACAGACCCTGCCAAGATTGAAGCAATAAAGAATTGGCCAATTCCAAAAACGATAAAGCAAACCAGATGTTTTTTGGGTGTTGTTGGTTGGTATCGTAGATTCATTGATAATTATTCTGATATTACATTTCCGATAACCCAATTGTTAACTAACAAAAAGAAATTTTTTATGGACACAGGAAGCTCAAATTGCCTTCGAAAAGCTTACATCGGCCCCGATCTTAATCAATCCAGACTTCAATAAGAAATTCTTTGTGCATTGTGACGCAAGCAACTACGGCATGGGAGCATCGCTGATACAATTGGATGAAGAAGGAGCTGAGAAACCCGTAGCGTTTATGTCGAAGAAGTTAACAACTGCTCAACGAAACTATAGCGTAACAGAACGCGAGTGTTTGGCTGCTTTGGAAGCAATTGAAAAATTTCGCTGCTATCTGGAACTACAAGAGTTCGAAGTTACAACCGACCACGCCAGTTTAGTTTGGCTGATGCGACAATCAGATCTGAAAGGAAGACTCGCGAGATGGGCTATGAAGCTGCAAAGTTATAAGTTTGAAATAAGTCACCGACGAGGTCGAGATAATGTAGTACCCGATGCCTTGTCCAGAATGTTTTCAGAGGATTTGTGTGCTTTGGAGGAACTTCGCCCCTTAGTCGATTTGAACTCACCTAGTTTTAATAACGAAGAGTATCAACAACTAAGAGAGAGAATTCAAAAAGAAGAGGACAGATACCCGGATTTGAAAATAATAGATCAATTTGTATATGTACGCACGGAGCATGACGATGGAACAGAGTCTAGCCTAGTCAATATTTGGAAATTATGGATTCCGCAAAGTTTATCAAAAGAAGCCATCAAAAGAGCTCATAAAGATACAATATCTGCACATAGAGGAATGGCAAAGACTTTTGAGCTCCTACGTCGTACATTCTTTTGGCCAGGCATGGTGGTAAAAGTGCGTGATTTTATACGAAATTGTGAGACATGCAAGTCAACGAAAGCACCTAACCAAATCTTAAAGCCACCAATGGGGAAACCTGCAGTATCCGAGAGACCTTTTCAGCGATTATATGTTGATCTTTTAGGACCATATCCGAGAAGCAAACGTGGTCATATCGGACTCTTGATAGTGGTGGATCATTTATCTAAGTATCATTGGCTGCACCCCTTAAAGTTTTTAAGAGCAATGTGATTCAAGAGTATCTGCAGGATAATATATTCTTTCGATAAGGAGTTCCTGAGATATTGGTAAGCGACAACGGATCACAATTTAAGGCATGGTTAACATCGTTGGGTGTAAAACATATATATACAGCAGTTTATTCCCCACAGTCGAATGCATCTGAGAGGGTAAACAGATCCATAATTGCAGCAATACGCGCCTATCTCAAAGAGGACCAGCGCGAATGGGATCTACACATACCGGCTATAAGTTGTGCACTAAGAAATTCGCATCATCAGAGTATAGGATGCTACACATGGTTCCCAATGCACTCTTCTCGAAAAGATTAATATGCTGAATGAATCGAATAATGTGGTGCGAAACGACGATCAGTTAGCATTACGGCGTAATTTACTTAAGAAAAATATAGCACAGGCAGCAGAGCATAATGCAAAAGTATATAATCGGAGAACCAAGGATGTTAATTTCAAGGTAGGACAAGAAGTTTTTAGACGTAATTTTGGACAGAGCAATTTTCAAAAATGTGTTAGTGCCAACTTGAACTTCTTGTGGCTAAAGTCTCGAGTACGAGAAAGATTAGGAAACTGTTATTATGTGTTGGAAGATTTGAATGGCAAACTGATAGGAACTTATCACGCAAAGGAAATTAGGCAGTAACTGTCTTTTTCAGGTTAATACTCCGAAGCAAGCTCTAGTATTATCCTGTGGTTGTAGTGCCCAGTTTCTGCCGTTAGTTTTATTTTTAAATTTTAAGGCGTTAGTTACAAATCGGTAAGGGGTGGGTAATTGTGTCGATGGAAGTGATCAGCTGAGCTTAGAAGTTCGATAATTATGCTAGCCCAGCCCAAGGCCTCCTGAGGAGGCTTTATGCGCGATCGCATGCATTGGTCACACTCTTTTCTGACGAACTTCCGCCCTGGCTAGACGCCCAAACCACGCTGCTCCTCAAAAAAATATAAAAATTTAAATCTGAAATTTTCTCGGCCATCCAGTCGAATTATAATTTAAATATTAATTTGGAGCATATAGGACAGCCATTATTGTGGAGTTTTGTGAATCTGATTATCGTAAGTTAATTTTTTTGTGGATATTTGGATATTTGGAAGTGTCTAATAAGTTCTTTTGAAAACTTAGCCATAAATAAATTGGATGTCGAAAATCTGAACAGGGAATTTCATTTTTGAGTTCCGAAAATCAACCAGATATATTTTTGAGACACCGAGGCCTCAAAAGCTGCACACCGTGAAGGGCACATAGACATTTCGACAAAGTCAACAAGATTGGAATAGCCGCCCGAATCGGATACGGGCAGAGAGAGTTTCCTTGTTGCGGATTAAGAGTCCACCAGATCACCTGTGTTGCCTATGAGTGCCAAACGCTTGATTTAACTTAACATTTTATTCCTAAGCATCATCCAGCGGACGACGAAGGCCTTCGACGGACCGGACGGATGGGTAACTCCTAAGTTCTTGACAAAAAAATCATGTTCGTTCTGGCATTTCCCTGTTTTGTTTGGCAAAAAGATAGCGAGTTCTGCGTCAAATAAGCCGCAATTAAGAAAAAGTTCTCTCTCCAGTTTGGTATTATCAAAAGAAAATTATTAAAGTTAAAGTAAATTGCCTTTGACTGTGTGAGCGGGTCCATAATTTAGAATTTAAATAATTTAAGTTGGAGACTTCCAAATTTCATTTGACCTTTTATTTTTATTACTGATAAGTTTATATATATCCGCCTTACAATTAAGATTCACCAAAACATTACAATATTATTCCTAATTTGTGCTTTTGGATGCCTGAAATGATCCAATTATTTAATTTGATTACCGTTTATTATAAGAACCTTCATTTTAGTTTGTATAACTCGGCTTATGTTTCCGACTTATTGAAGTATTTTTGGTATTCCGTAACCCTCGTGAATAAATATCATTTATAATGTTTAAGTAAAAGTGGTGTGATCTTCCTTGTGCCGAAATGTGAGCGGTGAGCTGAATTATAGTTGGGATTTTCCAGAATCTTGCGACAGGAAAATCATTGGTTGGGAGGGTTTAGACGCGAAGCTATACTACCATCCTCATAGCTTCCCTATTCGTGTGACATTAATATAATCGCTTTTCTCTATCATTCTAGTTAATTTCTTTCATTATGTAATTGTGTCATATTCGTGCTCTAGGGACTTTGCTTTATTTTATGTAGTACGGGTGTATTGAGAAAGGCTGGTCCAAAGAACCCCCCCAAAGACTGTTTGCTAGCCGACAGCCAGAAGTCCCACCCGGACCAAAACTTCTCGATACATTCAGCCCGTACATGTTGGCTTTGGCCTGATTTGTGGTGCTCTTGCCCATCATAACATCTGATAAATCGGGACTGCGAGAGTTACCACACACATATATATAGGCCAAAGCTGACCTCCTCTTGGATCAAATAACATCCTTTGACAAAGAGGGGATGTGCATGATTTGGATTAATTCCAGATTGTGTACATTACACTCAATAACTTCATTAATTTTATAGCTATTGTCATAAAAGTTGGTATTTGTCAGTTTTGTGTTCTTATTAATAATTGTGCCAAATTTGATCAAGATCGGGTGACTATATCATTTAGCTCCCATACAAACCGCAAAGTCACGAACAGTGACTTTCTCAATAACTTCATTAATTTTATAGCTATTGTCATAAAAATTGGTATTTGTCAGTTTTGTGTTCTTATTAATAATTGTGCAAAATTTAATCAAGATCGGGTGACTATATCATATAGCTCCCATACAAACGGCAAAGTCACGAACAGTGACTTTCTCAATAACTTCATTAATTGTGACATTTATGAAAAAGTTCGTTATATCCTATGCTAAGATTGAAGGCCGTTCTTTCGCAAACATTAGACTTTTTGGATAAAACGTTTTTACACTTTAATATCTATGGGTAAGGAAAGAATTACCAAAACAGTTGCAAGGGTATACAAACTTCGACGCGGTCGAAGTTAACCCCGGCCCTCTGGTTTTTATATTTTTTATGCTATAAACCTTACGGAGCCCGAGAGCTTTTCAACAAATGCATAATCGTGGAAATCGGTTCGAGCCTTCTGGAGTTATAGTTATATCGTTAGTATCTTTTAGTTTGTAACTGAAGCAGGAATGAATGAATTTTTTACTACGTGGTTGACATGTAACTGCCCCCGCTTATTGTGGTCAATATACGGAAAGCCGTTATTAAAGCATTTTATTCGCACAAGCAAATATATATCGTAAGATTTTATTGCCATAAACCACATGGAGCTCTAGACTTTCCAACAAATGCAAAAACGTGAAAGTCGGTTTGTGCGTCCTGGAGTTATACAGTCAGGCAGGAATATTTAACAAATAGTAGAAGGTACTTTTAAAGTCTTCTTTTTCCAATTCCATTCCTGTGACATCCAGTGTACCTCAATGTAGTTATCTTAGTCCTCTGCTTTGCACTTTATTCATTAACGATCTTCCATCAGTAAACTTTACATAATTTTTGATGTGCACTGTAGAAATCGGCAAGCATCGCCAATACCCCATATTATAATATGATTGTTGTACAGTTTGCCATCAAATTTAACAGCAACACTGCTTCGGATAAGAGAGCACTCAGCTGCGGAGTCAAAACAAGTTGGAAAGGCCTCCCCCTCGGTGTGTCATGCCAATGCCACAATATTATTAATTTCAATCAAACCTTGCAATTTTGCCGGCTGGAGGCCAATCTTACAAAAGAAGATCATTTCAAAGGTAACACAAAAAGGTGAGCAGGATGTCTATCATCAGCAGACTTTGCTAGAGAACTTCGGAATTGCAATAGTTATACCATGTCTTCAACGGTAGAATTAGTTGGAAATTGTAGCATCTAAATGAAGCGAAAAAGTTGGTAAAGCCTACAACACCGCCTGCACCTTTTGTGCGTATCCTTAGGTGCTATGAAAATATAGTGTAAGAGCTTTGCCCTTACCGGCTAAATTGCAAAGATTGATTTAAATTTCAAATAGATCGTAACCTAACAAAAATAACACCAACGAGAGGCACGCCGTTACTTTGAAATTTTTATTCCAAAAAAATAAAAAACCCTTTTTCTACATGGTACAATATACCGTATATGAAATAACGGGTCGTGATATTAGAACTAATTTATTGAGCCTTCTTATTGCTAGCTTGTTCTAAAACGGGTACATGTATGTATGTGGATCTTACAAATGTAGATAACAGAGATAACTTGGTAGTGTGAGGGGTCCACTGTGGGACCAACGGTACTATGACTAAGTGAGCAGCTTAAACAAAAATCGGTAATTACCTCAAAGAGCTAGGAAAGTTCGTTCAAGCACTTCTCATATTTATCTAATGGATGATGGACTTGAAAAAAACGAACAAAGCATTAAATTTCAATGGCTGAAAATATTAACGTTGTATTGAGAACTAATTAACTGTCTCAATTTTTAATCGTTTAATAAAGGTCTTGAAGCGCAAAAAAAATGAAAATTTGTTTATATCAATAGGTAAGACAATCTTGTGACTCCACGTAATTCACCCAGTTGTGGTATATATAAGCTGATTCTCTAATTAAAGCAAACATGCAAATAAAAAAAACCAAGAAGCAAACAACATTGTAGAGATAACCTTGACAAGGGGCCGAGGCAATCATTTGAAAAAAGGGGAACACATGTATCTCTCGGCAAACGCAAAAAGCAAAAGCAAACGCAAACGTTGGGACCTAGTGGAATGTGGCAACTTGCCATATTTATTAATATTGGGAACACAATTTATTACAGATAAAAACATAAACATGTGGGATAGTGATGATTAAGTGACTAATAAGTCAAAGCCTAGTAGTTAGTTGACAAGTGTGTCTACAGTAAAAACACTTCAACGACATTACTGGAATTAATAATATCTGGTTAGATTACGACCTATTTGAAATTTAAATCAAACCTTGCAATTTAGCCCGCTCGAGGTCAGACTTATAAAAGAAGATTATTTCAAAGGCAACACAAGAAGGTGAACAGGTTGTCTGTATAGCTATTTCAAGAACTACCAAGTTCTATCATCAGCACACTTTGCTAAGGAACTTCGGAATTGCAATAGCCATATCATGTCTTTAACGCTAGAATTAGTTGGAAATTGCAGCAACTAAATAAACCGAAAAAAGATGGTAAAGCCTAGAACACCGCCTGCACCTTTTGTGCATACCCTTAGGCGCTATGAAAAATTAGTGTGAGAGCTTCGCCCTTACCAAACTAATATCACAACCTGTTATTTCATAAACGGTACATTGTACCATATAAAGAAAAGAGATTGAAGAAGACTCGAAATCGTACTCTCGAATCGCTCACATCACGCACACACAAATTAATCTTACGTATTGTAAGATCCCAATTAGTTACAAGTCTTTTAAATACTCACGCATATGTCGAAACCAGTATTGTAATATCGATTGTTAGTAATAAGTATCGATTGTTAGTAATAAGTATCGATTGTTAGTAATAAGTATCGATTGTTCGTAATAAGTATCGATGGTTAGCGATAAGTCATCGATAGGCGACGAGACAGCGGTTCTCTTCTCTTCCGGCAATGCAACGATCCAGTCGCACTCGCGGAGAACTAAAAATAAAATCTGAAGACTCTAAACTAATCCTTATCTTTTTAACTCAATAAATAGGTGTTTACAACTCAGAAGTGGGACGACCACCCGAAAGCCTACATATTTCGGGACACGGCAGGCCACACGTTCCACATCGAGGACGGCCGCCTCCACGCCCACCGCTGCTGGTATACCCACTGCTGTGACTGCCGCTGCGGTACCGGCTGCCACTGGAGCCGCCGCTGCTGCAGTACCGAAAGCTGCTGTGCCGACTGCGGCCACATCCGCCCCTGCCGGGCCCGCCGCTGTTATACTCGCCACGGCTGGGCCAACTGCTGATATACTCGCCCCTGCCGGGCCAACTGCTAACACATCCGCCCCTGCTGGGCCAACCGCCGATATACTAGCCCCTGCCGGGCCAACTGCTGACACATCCGCCCCTGCTGGGCCAACTGCTGACACATCTGCCCCTGCTGGGCCAACTGCTGATATACTGGCCCCTGCTGGGCCAACTGCTGCCACACTCGCCCTTGCTGGGCCAACTGCTGCTATACTGGTCCCTGCTGGGCCAACTGCTGCCACACTCGCCCCTGCTGGGCCAACCGCTGATATACTCGCCACTGCCGGGCCAACTGCTGACACATCCGCCCCTGCTGGGCCAACCGCCGATATACTAGCCCCTGCCGGGCCAACTGCTGACACATCCGCCCCTGCTGGGCCAACTGCTGACACATCCGCCCCTGCTGGGCCAACTGCTGATATACTGGCCCCTGCTGGGCCAATTGCTGCCACACTCGCCCCTGCTGGGCCAACCGCTGATATACTCGCCCCTGCCGAGCCAACTGCTGACATACTCGCCCCTGCCGGGCCAACTGCTGACACATCCGCCCCTGCTGGGCCAACTGCCGCTATACTGGCCCCTGCTGGGCCAGCTGCTGCCACACTCGCCCCTGCTGGGCCAACCGCTGATAGACTCGCCCCTGCTGGGCAAACCGCTGATATACTCGCCCCTGCCGGGCCAACTGCTGACACATCCGCCCCTGCTGGGCCAACTGCTGCCACACCCGCCCCTGCTGGGCCAACCGCTGATATACTCGCCCCTGCCGGGCCAACTGCTGACACAGCCGCCCCTGCTGGGCCAACTGCTGACACATCCGCCCCTGCTGGGCCAACTGCTGCCACATCCGCCCCTGCCGGGCCCACTGCTGACACTTCCGCCCCTGCTGGGCCAACCGCTGCCGCTGCCGGGCCAACTGCTGCTCTACTCGCTCCTGCCGGGCCGACTGCTGCCATACTTGCCCCTGCCGGGCCCACTGCTGACACATCCGCCCCTGCTGGGCCAACCACTGCCGCATCCGCCCCTGCTGGGCCAACCGCTGTTATACTTGCCCCTGCTGGGCCAACTGCTGCCATACTCGCCCCTGCTGTGCCAACTGCCGCCATACTCGCCCCTGCCGGCCCCGCTGCGGCTATATTCGCCCCTGCTGTAACCGCTGCCGCCGCAGCGGCCACCTTTGCAGACTGCACCCGCTGCCGCCTCTGCACCCGCTGTCGCCTCTGCACCCGCTGCCACTGCTGTACCCGCTGCCACTGCTGTACCTGCCGCCGCTGCCACATCCGCTGTACCTGCGGATGCTGTTCCTGCCGCCTATATGTCTGCCATGCGGGCTGCGGCCTCGCTCGCTGCCCCCGTATCAAACGAAAGAGAAAAATCTAATCTAACTGAATCTGAATCTAACTATTTCCAGCTAAAATAGTGTGGCTAAATATTACGACAATGTTGGTAAGCGCGCCAAATGGCGTTGCCAGATACCAAATTTTCTGGTATAAAATTGGCGCCATATTTAAATTTTTCCGGCAAATTCAAATGGACTGGTGACAAAAAAAAATTGTATTTTTTCAAGAGGCAATTGGCAGAAATTTATGTATGTATATAATAGTGTGTTAATTGTTATATTTCAATGCAATTAGGTTTATTTCAATGGGCAATGACGTAAAGTTAAAGGTTGAATATGTTTACCTACATATGTATTTACATAAATGGAATATTGAATTTAATTAAGATAAAATAGGGAATAGAAAACAAGCCTGGTGTTTAACAATTTGATCGCGTTATTATCAAACCTTCTTGTGTGCAAATGTGCAAATCAGGCACATTTAAGGAATTGTTGCCCTTAGATGAGGAATTGGCGGCACTGGATTTGGACGAATCTAGTTCCTCATCTTTGGGCAATGATTCCGATGCCCAATTGTAGTGAATATGTGGTGTAACCGGAACTCCGCTGTATACCTATGTTTTGGGTATGTGCTTTTAGGGATCAAAGTTACGCTTTGATGCACCCCTTCGCAGACCAACAATTCGACATAATGATTGTGTTTGGCTTTATGTAACGGTCCTTATTACCTCAAGCAGAGCTGGCCCTCATTTCCGTTTCCCGAATTCACCCCCCAGTAACAAGTATACCTCCCGAATAAAGACATCCTATGCTCATCCTCATTGAACTTCTGCTCCATGGTGGCAGATCTTTCCCAGACTTTAGATTGCTCAAAAATCGTGTCTTTCCTAATACTTACAAAAAATTAACACCTATTTAACATTTGCCGCCGATTCTGAACGAATCGGTATTGACGTTGACATCGGAAATTAAATTCCTTGGTCAATGTCGCTGGTTTGCCACAGGAGGTACAATTTACTGTCCTCCTTAGTACTCCATGAGCAAACAAAAATTCAATCAACTCATCATCCGTCATTTTGATGATTTTTTTGAATTTTTTCTATTTTTGGTTTTCTTTTCATTTTTAATTTTATTTTGAAATTAACTCTTTTTTGTTCTTAATATTTTAATCAGTATTTTTAAGTCTTATTTTTAAGTAATATTTTTAGTTTGAAATTAACTCTTTTTTGTTCTTAATATTTCAATCAGTATTTTAAGTCTTATTTTTAAGTAAAATTTTTCATCTTTTTTTCGCAGTACTGGGTTGGGAAAAAAAAAATGAAATTAACAATACGGTTTAAATTGCCCGCCAAAACAAAACACTGTTTAAAATACGCGCCAAAAAACAAGACAGTCTGGCAACACCAAAACCAAAAATAACTGCGTTAACAAACACTAAAACGCAATTTAGCGGATTTTTTAGCCGTTTTTTATTTTCCAACACTGAAATCTCGAGTAGCGATAGTAAATATTTACCTCAGGCGATACGAGATTTGCCCGTTCCAAGGAATAGCAAGGAATTAGAGCGTTGCTTAGGCCTATTCTCATACTTCCGCCGATTTGTACCAGGTTTCGCTAAGATTGCGTGTCCGCTGTCCCGATTGTTAAGAAAAGATACCCCTTATGTCTTCTCCGAGGAATGCCTTGAAGCTTTCCGAACACTGAAGTTGAAATTGCTCGAATCCCCCGTGTTATCTATTTACAACCCGAAGTCTGAAACAGAGTTACACTGCGATGCTAGTTTAATTGGTTTCGGAGCAGTGCTCCTCCAGAAACAAACAGACGGTAAATTACACCCAGTGTCCTACTTCTCTAAGATGGCCTCCGCCGCTGAATCGAAACTACACAGTTATGAGCTAGAGACGTTAGCTATCGTGTATTCCTTAAAACGTTTTGAGACATACCTTAAGTTCATCCCGTTCAAAATCGTGACCGATTGTAATTCCCTTGCGCTGACACTGAGAAATGGTGGACATTCCGCCAAGATTGCTCGCTGGGCCCTGCTGTTGGAAAACTATAACTACACGATTGTACACCGCTCGGGGGTTGGTATGCCCCATGCTGATGCTCTAAGCAGAATAGAAACTGCCGCATACGTTGACGATATAAACCTCGACTTCCAACTGCAGTTAACCCAGAACCGGGACCCTGAGATTGTCAAACTCCGAGATGAGTTAGAGAAATATGAGAAAGCGAATTTCGAACTGCAAGACGGAGTAGTGTACCGCCTCTTCTGGACGAGTGTACCCCAACTTTATGTCCCTTCCGAAATGATAAATCATGTCATACGAGTAGTGCGCGAGAAGCTTGGCCATATGGCCACGGAGAAATGTTGGACACAGATCGAGAGGCATTACTGGTTCCCGTGTATGAAGTCTTATGTTAACAATTACATTAGAAATTGCCTCAAGTGTATCTACTACTCAGCGTCGGCTTCGGACAACCGTGTCACGCTACATAGTATTCCGAAAGTGACCCTTCCTTTTGATACCATTCATATTGACCATCTGGGGCCCCTTCCGTCCATATGCTCTAAGAAAAAATATCTTCTGGTTGTCATTGACGCTTTCACCAAATTTGTGAAGCTGTACCCTGCCGTCACTACTAATTCACGTGAAGTATGTCAGACGTTAGAATCTCAGTATTTCGCAAATTACAGTAGACCCCGCCGAATTATCAGCGATCGAGGTACCTGCTTTACTTCCTCTGAATTTGAAGAATTTCTGAAGGCCAATAATATAATTCATGTGCTGAATGCCACTGCCTCACCCCGGGCTAACGGCCAAGTCGAGCGGGTTAACCGTGTTTTGGGCCCCATGTTGGGTAAACTGACGGAGCCCGTGAACCACGCAGATTGGGTCCAACAACTGCCGAACATAGAGTTTGCATTGAATAACTCCGTCCACTCCACAACCAAATTTGCCGCTTCCGTACTCCTATTCGGAGTTGAACAACGAGGTGTGGCAGTGGATGAACTAACCGAACGGTTGGGTGAGAGAACAGGGGAGGTCGATGCCTCAGAGGTAGACGTCCGGAGAGTAGCCTTCCGTAACATTGCTAAGTCCCAAGAATATAATTCGGAGTATTATTCGAAGCATCACCCCCCAGCCGTTAGTTTTGAAGAGGGGGATTTCGTAGTTATTAAGAATGTGGATACTTCGGCAGGCACAAAAAAAAAACTTATCAGACGGTATCGTGGTCCGTATGTGGTTCATAAAAAACTTCCGAATGACCGATATGTTATCCGGGATGTAGAAGGCTCCCAAATCACCCAACTACCGTATGACGGAGTCCTAGACGCCTCCAAATGTTTACAGTATAAAAATATGTCAAGTTTTCCTGCCTGACTCTATAACTCCAGAACGCACAAACCGTTTTTCACGTTTTTGCATATGTTGGAAAGTCTCTGGCTCCGTGAGGTTTATAGCAAAAAAAAAATATAAAAATAAGTCGGGGATTTCTTCCTACCAAAATGCCGAGAGCACGATAAGCAATCATCAGCAGCCGCACTAGACATGCAAGCCAGCAACAAGTGTATTCACATATCTTAAGAGAAGAAAGACTAAATATAATGAGGGGAAAATGGACGTTGAGACAACGCGTGAACATACGAAGATAATTGGCATCATACAATCTCTTGGCATTTCAATATATGAACACACTGCAAAATACAGTGACGATGACAATTTAGAAATTGGAGCAATGACAACTGTATGCCGATATTTCAATTTCAAAAGAGAACTGTAAATTGGAAGTTGAAAAATCATCCTGAATCCATTACTTACAACACCTTACCCACTGAAACCATTAGTCCAAGGAACTGATCCCGATTCCATCCATTTTCTTCAACGAATCCTTGAATACAATGACTGCTTCCGCATGACTTGTTTTGGAGCTAACATTATTCGAGAAAGCGCCTTCATGCGAACTTCCGAGGTAAAATATAGAACACACTGTTCATGTATACTGCTCATTCTAGATATGATGAATGTTTTTATTTGCTGCTGTTGGTTATCTGCTGTTTGGTAAATGTACGTGGATCAAAATCATTTGCGCATTTTGAAACTGTGAATGGCATCTGTTCGTGGAGGGGCAGAAGGATCCAAATAAAAATTTAAGTATTTGGCGGGTGCCAATTTCTTCTGGTCGGTGAGCTGGTAAATAATTAAAAACCAGTGGAAACTTCGTTTAAAAACTGAGTTTTATTTACTGAAAAAATCTCACACACAAAAACGTCCGATTAAACTGGATGTTAATAAAAACCCTAAGCCCCACTCTCTGCTGTTCACCCGGTGGCGTGAACATACCGCCCCCTTGCAACAAGTAGCAATTGACTCGCTGGACATGTTTAAGGATGGGGGATGGCAGCGTTCTGGATCGCCAAGACCCGGGTGCATATGGAGGGGGAATTTCGAATCCAGATGGAGTAGGCGGCACGATGGCTGATGATCTCTGGATAGAAGTCCGAATGAAAGGCGTGTGCCTTTCGGGTCTTTGCTCTTTGGGTTGGATGTACGTGACTGAGCTGTTGCTTGCCACAACGATGACAACCTGCTGTGCTCCTGCTGGAACGATTGAAATGCTCATGAGCCAAACAGTTCGGGCAGTATCCGTTGCTCAAGACTACCCGTAACCCGTAACTGTCGGCACTCGTTCTAAATCGGATGGTGCTGCTGTCCTTAGAGACATCTTCGGACTGCTGGAGGAGGTGGACCGAGACCGTCTGGATTTTCCAATAACGGATCCACAGAGAACCCATCCGAACATCGTCTCGATCCCCACGAAAGAATCACCAACATTCTTGGTGATTCGTTCCCCAAGGATAGTGGGAAGGAGGTGCTGAGCTCTCTTGTACTTGAGCGGGAAAGGCCTGAGCTTTTGCCTTAGGTTTTCGGCTTACGGATGGAAAGGTCTGACCGTTAGAGCTTGGTTGAAGGACATCTGTGGCCTCTAGTACACGGTGGCGATCAGTTCGGAATCGATTCAGGTCGTCCCAGGATGAGACAGCGGTCTTTATTGGAACGTACTGTTCCCACAACAGATGGGTGAATTTGGGCATTTTGCTCATACAGATTTCTATGAGAAGAATATCACAATTGTCTGTACGAGCCCCGGAACGCTCAAGACCGGTTAAGCAACCTTGAATTGACGTCTGCAGTTTTCTCAACGCTTTTGCCAGACTCTTGCGATACAGCTGGGATCTGCAGAAGCTGCTTGGCTTGGCTCATAATCAATAACCGATTATTTTCGTACCGCGCAGTGAGGTTATCCCACGCGGACTGGAACCCTTCATTGGTCAAGAGTGACCTAGAAACAATGGCTCTGGCTGCACCGCCAGTTTTGCAACTTAAGTGGTAAAGTTTCTCTACTTGTGCTAGGCTTGGATTATGGATAAAAATCGCGGTAAACAAATCACGGAATGTAGGCCAAGCCGTAGACTTCGCACGGGGGAACTGTGTGGCTTTGATGGGTGGAATCGTTAGAGAGCCTGACTGGTGGGGGAGCGATTTTCGCGGACAACTGCTCGATTCGCTTTTTAAACAAAGTTCGGCGTCGCACATATACCATATAACAATATTCATGTTTAGCTTTAATTGTAGCAATGTGCTTCGGACTATATTCGTTCTTTTCAGCCGTCAAGTCCTTATGGCATCGTGAAAACTCTGCCTCGACTTTTGCCCAAAGTGACCTAAGCTGGTCTAAGGGTATTTTAATAGAGACTAGTGGCACATCGTCAGCTAAAGCCTGGGCATCGCGAGACTCAAACGCCGTTAATGACTCGCACACGGCAACAAAGTCGAAAAGAGACATCTTAGTGTGTTTTCTGAGCTATTACGAATCGAATGCGAACAAATAAATTCGTGGAATTAGAGCTCTCAAGGTATGATATTGAAACGAAGCTGTAAGTGGACTGTATAATTTAAGGATAGAGGAGTGAGAAGTAAAAGTATCTCCTTCTTTTAATGAACACAATGAATAAACATAGATAGCATAAATGAAATTATAAGGATTTATAATTTTCCTCGCAGTTGTGTGAATATTTATAAGGATATATAATCACTTGGATATTAACATTTATACAATATGGACATTTGTTGAAATCTATGAGTATTTAAAAAATATGGAGAAAATGAGATCAGTAGGATTGGGACTGCCGATAACATTTCAATGAAGGAACAAAACTCGGAATTAATTTTCATTAAACGAACTAGTTCAATTTCATAGATCTGTGAGGCAAAAATCAAAATGCACCTAGACAAGACAAAATATTAATTCCATATGTAAGATGTTATCTACACATAGATCGCGGTCAGTATTTCTAAGTCTCTATTGTTAGTATTTAAGTCTCGATTGTTAGGATTTAAGTATCGTTTGTTAGTATTAAGTAGCCTATGGAAAATATCGGTATCGGCCTGGTGCCGCACTGAATGTTTTCTCGCTCTTCTTCAGGTGACGCTTGAACGAGCGAGACGCACCAACTGCCGAAAACTTAAAAATAAAATCTTGGTCATCAACACTAATCACTATCTTTTTTATGAAATAAATAGGACTTTATAGCTCAGAAGTAGGATTACTAGACAGAAATAGATATATTTCCGTGCACGCCACCAATTTTGACAATTTATGCTTAGTTAAGGAAAATTGTCCTGACCAACTCAACAATAGGAGTTACCAAGGAGGAGATGACGAGAGCTCTGCGCGCAAGCGGAGTCGAGGTACCGCCGTCATTCACAGTCGGGCAAATGCGCCGACTGGGCACCGCCACACGAGACAGTGAAGAATCGGCGCTGTCGTCGCTTGCCGCCAAGCCTGGTGGAACTTCATCGGCTCGGACGCAGGCCACACGTTCTGCGTCTAAGATGGCCGCCTCCACGCCCGCCGCTGCCGTTGACACCGTTGCTGCCGTGCCCGCCGCTGCCGTACCCGCTGTTAACACATCGTCCGCTTCCAGGCTTGCCACTGCAGTACCCGCTGCTGCCGTGCCCGCCGCTGCCGTGCCCGCTGCTGCTGTACCCGCAGGTTCCAAACACGCCGCTTCCAGGCCTGCCGCTGCAGTACTCGCTGCTGCCGTGCCCGCCGCTGCCTGCCGCTGTAGTACTTGTTGCCACTGTGCCCGCTGCTTCCATATCCTCCCCTTACAGGCCTACCGCTGCAGTACTCGCTGCTGCCGTGACCGCCGCTGACGTACCCATACCCATCCTCCCCTTCCAGGCTTGCCGCTGCCGTGCTCGCTGCTCCCGCTGTACCCGCTGCTGGCCTGCCGCTGCAGTACTTGTTGCTGCTGTACCAGCTGCTCACGTGCCCACTGCTGTGCCTGCCGCCGCAGTACCGGTTGCTACTGTACCCGCTGCTCACATGCCCACTGCTGTGCCTGCCGCCGCAGTACCGGTTGCCATTGTGCCCGCCGCTGCTGTACCCGCTGCTCATGTGCCCACTGATGTGCCTGCCGGTGCAGTACCTGTTGCTGCTGTAGCCGCTGCTGACGTGGCCACTGCCGCCGTACCCACTGCTGTGCCTGCCGCTGCAGCCGTGACCACCACCGCTGTATCCGCTTCCGCCGTACCCACTGATGTGCCTGCCGCTGCAGCCGTGCCCACCACCGCAGTGCCCGCCGCTGCAATGCCTGCTACTGCTGTGCCAGCTGCTGCAGTACCTGCTGCCGTTGTGCCTGCCGCTGCAGCCGTGCTCACCACCGCTGTACCCGCTGCTGTGCCCGCCGCGTACGCCGTTGCCATACCCGTTACTGCTGTAGACGCCACTTCCAGACCTGCCGCTGCAGTACCCGCAGCTTACATATTCACCGCTTCCAGGCTTGCCGCTGCAAGACCTGCTGCTGCTGTACCCGCCGTTGCCATGCCGGCCCTTCAGCTCCCGCTGCTGTCTCGGCTGCCGCTTCCGAGCCTACCGCTGCCCGGGTCGCTGTACAGTCGGTGGCGATTCGAGCCACTGGTACCTCCGTTATTACTCTGACGATGCCTTGCATGCCACCATGCATACTGTTGGCCGCATCCTGCTGACTGTGAAGTTCCCTTGGCCGCTGACCGATGGGAAGACATGCCTGCCGTAGTGCCCTCCGTGCCGTCTTCCACTACAGTCATCACGCCTGCTGCTTCTGCCTGGCATGAGTTGCTGCAACTGCCGCCACCACCGCTGCCGCTGCTGATGAGGTGAAATTTAACCTGCACCAGTTATAAATACCCGAAGAGTTTTCTACGTCAATTTGAAGTTCCCCCCAGCCGCCGTCTTAGCCCCTGATCAAGGCTGCACTTCTGATATCCAAACAAGGGCATCACTGGCCAGTTGATGTTGGTGTTTACCCCCTGGTTGGCCACTGGGATCGAGGTCGATCCTTCGTCAGGACGGCCGAGTTGTAAGATGTTATCTACACATAGATCGCGGTCAGTATTTCTAAGTCTCGATTGTTAGTATTTAAGTCTCGATTGTTAGGATTTAAGTATCGTTTGTTAGTATTAAGTCGCCTATGGAAAATATCGGTATCGGCCTGGTGCCGCACTGAAAGTTTTCTCGCCGAAAACTTAAAAATAAAATCTTGGTCATCAACACTGATTACACTATCTTTTTTATGAAATAAATAGGACTTTACTCATATAAATAAAATAATACTTATTTTGCTTTAGAAAATATTTTACGAATTAAATACTGACTGATTGAACGCCAAGCGGAGTGGCTACAATTAATTTTGTTTGGGTGAAATTAATTGTATGTGGACATATGTACATACATACATATGTACGTAAGAGTGTGCTTACCGCGGCCGAAATTATTACATATGTATGGATGAACAAATTATTTGGCATAAATAATTTATGCCGATGGACTAATTGTCAGCCCTTGGAGTGTACTTTACACTTTAACAAAAACTTTTACTTGAAAGTAAAAAACACAGCTGTTTTTAGATGTGTATATGGATACATGTGTATATATGTATGTACTTTTGGACAATCAGAATTTCGAAGAATGGAAAAAAATGCTACTCATAAACACAAAAATTATCGGGAAATACCAGGTAACCTTTGGAACAGGTCAGGTATGTACATACAAGCTTACAAAAAAAGCATACAACTTTTATAAGTTGTAATGATGTAATCGAATATAATGTGAATGGGATTGTTAATAAGAAATGTTGTACTTATCAGGAATTCCGCCGATGCAATCTGGAAGAGCGGAAGGATATCCGGCTCGAAGGACCAATGTTAGTGGAGGGGCGGAAGGATCCAATTAAAAATACAAGTAGTTGGCAGGTGCCAAATTCTTCTGGTCGGTGAGCTGGTAAATAACTAAAAACGCGCGGGAACTTCGTTTAAAAACTATGATTTTTAAATGTAAAATTACAGGAGAGCCCTTCATCACTCTCCTCAGTATGACAGTATACCCCTCACTCTCTAGTGTTCACAAGGTGGCGTGAACAGCCACCAATGCCAAACATATCGAGAAGCATGTCAACTATTGAGTTTGCCGCAGAACGATTCTCATTGGGATTTAACACTTGCGGATTCAGTTGTTTTATGAAATGTGTACCAAATACGAACGCTGTTCGCAATTATCAGTATCACATGTTTCCCTTCACAACCAATTCAGTTATGGAACAAAGACCGATATAATTACAATGCAAGAGTGATTCTGATCAATGCTTGACTGTTACAATTAGCTACTGATTGAAGTAAGAATGATTGATAATACATTATTGATCGATACATTATCCATTTAACCAAGACTGAAATCGAGAGCTGCAATACAATGTTGATACATTGCAGGAATTCGTTCAAAATAATATGTCATACTTAATGAACAACAAAAACAAGTATACGAAATATTAATGCACCCGATGGACAATAATACTGGTGGTCTATTCTTCCAGGGAAAACATTTATCATTTCATTGATTTTGGCCACTATTCGATCATCTGGAATTGCGGCGACTCTTCTAGATGGCGGTCGTACTACACATTATGAATGTAGATTGCCACTAAATTTAACCACAATTGATACTCAAACATGCAATATATCCCGATCCAGTGCAATGTGAAAATTGTTGATACAATGCAAGCTCATTGTTTGGGATGAGTGCACAATGGCACATAAGAAATCACTTGAAGCACTTAACTTCACACTGAAGGATCTGCGGCGAAATAATAACATATTGCCTTGCCTGAGGGCATCACTTTTGTGGAATAACGTAAAAACATTATAGCTAACCACTAATACCCAAAGAGCCGAGTGGGTGGGCTATAAACAGTTGTTGTTCAGTCAGCTGTTCAACAAGAATTGTTGAACCTCTTAATTTCAGTGTTGGCGCATTTCACTCTGTGACGCACAGATGTTACGTTTATTGTTTGTTTATTTATTTGTGAGAAAAATTCTTTATCAAACATGTCTCAAAAAATGTTGCTGTTGATTTTTCTGCATATTTTTCAATGGAGTCCAGCTTGCATACTACAAAGTATTTTTCTTTATGAATTTTATTTAAATTCTACCAAGGTCTTGATTTTATATTAAAATATAGGTTGACTTTTGACCTTTTAGTCATTTCTGACTTTATCTTTAGGATGAGCTTTCGTATAAAAGCGGACAACATGAAAATTTGTATATTTCAATACATAAGACTCGACGAAATTGACCCAGTTGTTGGATATATAAACCGATTCTGTAATTAAAGCCAACATACAGCTAAAAAAAAAAAAAAACATAAAACAAACAACATTGTAGAGATAGCCTTGACAAGGGCCGAGGCAATCAGTAGAAAAAAGGGGAACACATTTATCTCTTATCTCTAGGCAAACGCAAAAAAGCAAACGAAAACGTTGGGACCTAGTGGAATGTGGAATCATATTTATTAATATTGGGAGCGCAATCTACTTACAGATAAAAACATAAACAAAACAGCAAAAAAAGTTGCCGCAATAATCTTGATAACAAACTAGTTAAGCCGCTTAAAAAAATTCAATGAAATTCTTGTAGGAATTGAATGTCGCAACAACAGCAACATTCTCCTTCCGATGGTGGATTTTCGAATTGCTCGTTTTTAGACTCGCCGCAAACGGCAACCCCATGCATTATCCGTAACAGCAATTGACCTTATTGGGGGGCCTTGCAGCATCATCGCATCCACATGCCCTCTACCATCAGCAACCAATAGATCAGACATCCATCAACAGGTACTACATAAAAGCGGACATGATCACGGCCATGGCCATGGACATGGAGAAATCTCACCCAATGCGGCGGCGGTGGTGGTTCATCGTCCAGCAGCAGCAGCAGTGGCGGGAGCCAGGGCAACGGTTCTAGCACTGGCACCGACAGTTCCTCCACCAACTGCAGCTCAGCTGCCACCGGGACCACTTTATATTAGATATCCGGTTGAATTCTATCTCCACCCGAGTACTATATAGCCCCACATCCACATGAGGGCATCTGTCCGCAGCATCCTCATGTAGATCATCAGCGGAATATGGTAAGTTTATCAACTCTTAAAATATAGAAAGCCAAGGTTTCTATAGTGCAAGACCTTTATTAAACGAATAAAAATGAAGAGGGTTAATTAGTTCTCAATACAACCTGAGTCCAGAAACTTTGAATGCTTCGACTTGGTTTGGAAGTCGACGGTTTGACACTGAATCTCAAATGCATCTTTTGACCAATAAAATTAAATATTCCGATACTAGGTATTCAAATATTCATCTAACTCATTACTATTCAACTAAGCAGAATAATACTAAAACTAAAATCATTTTTCACCTAACTTAGAAACAAACAGGCGATTCCAAATAAAATGTCTATCAACTAAGGAAAATTAAAATTCGTCTAACTTGTATGAAATATTATGAAGTTTTGAAATGTCAGTCGTTAATATTTTCAGCCATTGAAATTTAATGCTTTGTTCGTTTTTTTCAAGTTCATTAGCAATTTATTAGATAAATATGAGAAGTACTTCAATGAACTTTCCTAGCTCTTTGAGGTAATTAAGGATTTTTTTTAAGCTGCTCACTTAGTCATAGTACCGTTGGTCCCACAGTGGACCCTCACACAACCAAGTTATCTCTGTTATCTACATTTGTAAGATCAACATACATACATGTACCCGTTTTAGAACAAGCTAGCAATAAGAAGGCTCAATAAATTAGTTCTAATATCACGACCCGTTATTTCATATACGGTACATTGTACCATATAGAAAAAGGGTTTTTTTTTTGGAATAAAAGTTCCAAGGTAATGGCGTGCCTTCCGTTGGTGTTATGTTGTTAGGTTACGACCTATTTGAAATTTAAATCAAACTTTGCAATTTAGCCGGTAAGGGCGAAGCTCTTACACTAATTTTCATAGCGCCTAAGGGTATGCACAAAAGGTGCAGGCGGTGTTGTAGGCTTTACCAACTTTTTCGCTTCATTTAGATGCTGCAATTTCCAACTAATTCTAGCGTTGAAGACATGGTATAGCTATTGCAATTCCGAAGTTCTTTAGCAAAGTCTGCTGATGATAGACATCCTGCTCACATTTTTGTGTTACTTTTGAAATAATCTTCTTTTGTAAGATTGAACTCGAGCCAAATAGGTCGTAATATAACCAGATAACACTATCGGAAGGCAGGCCGTTACTTTAGAATTTTTCTTCAAAAAAAAAAATAAACCCTTTTTCTATATGGTACAAGTTAGCAATATACTGTATATGTACAGGTCGTGTTGGCGGTGTTGTAGGCTTTATATTACCATTGAAATATTCTTCTTTTGTAAAATTGACCTCAAGCTGGCTAAATTGCAAGGTTTGATTGAAATTAATAATATTGTGGGATCGGCATCACATCCTGCATTCGCAGAAGAACATTGGCGCATAGTCCTACAGATTCAAAATCAAAACCTAGTAGAGCTTGTAAAAACTATGCAACTTAGCCAAACAATTTTTTTTGATAAGTGCCGACTCCTGTACTTCTAAGGACCACTTGCATGGTATTTTCTGCATGTGCAGAACCGAAACCTGGAGGAGTTCACGAAAACAAGATTAATTAGCGCTTTGTGTCTGAGCCAATGGAAGTTATGACACACCGAGGGGAGACTTTTCCAATTTGTTTTAACTGCAGTGCAGTGTTGCCGTTAAATTTGATGGCAAACGGTACAACAATCTGACACATACAGTGCACATCAAAAATTATGTAACGTGTAAACTCTCTATTATCTTAGCTTTTAATCTCTTGAGATTGTCTTTATATTTTCGGATTTTTTTCTTTATTTTAAAATTAATTGCACATGTGTTCTTATTGCCTATATTCGAGAAAGTGTGCCCGTACCCCGCCTCAGTATATTATACCCTTTAAGTGTGACCAAATTCGGTTGTCGGGGGAACAATCACTGAGGAGAAGAGCGGGCTTATTCAAAATATTCTTAATGTTTACATTCGGCCAATCCTGACATTTGATCGACCTCGATCATACAATTTAACATACAATATACACACAAATACATATACATACAAATACATACATATTACAAACAGAAACACACAGTCTTATCACACGCATGCATCCACGGCTTGAGTCGCGCTGATTCTAAGATACCTTTGTACGGCAATTGAGTAAGTAGACAATCGTCAATATCGGTGACTTCGTAACGGTCATTTGGAAAGACTCGAATTATCTTATAAGGACCACGGTACTTAGGAGCGAACTTTTTGCACGACCCGGGAGTGACATCAACAATGTGAATGGCCACAAAATCATTGACTCTATAGGATAATGGTGCCTTATGCCTTAAGGCGTACCGCTTTTCATTTCGTTCTTGCGATAATTGAATTTCGCAGTTGCCTCTTGCCTAGTGGCCTCATGGTTACAGGGGTTTTCTAAACTAAATTTCTCGTCAAGATACTCGGTTAATTCGTCTACTAGGGGACCTCGCTGGTCGCAACCAAACAACAACATTGAAGGAGTTTTACCGGTACTACTCTGCACTGAGTTATTGATAGCAAACTCCACACGATTAACTAATTTATACCAATCGACCCCAATCGACCCCAATCCCAACATTGGGGTCAATACACGATTCACACGCTCGACCTGCCCATTAGCTTGAGGCGCGGCAGTCGCTACTTTAATGTGGTGAATGTTTCGGTTCTATACAAATTTAGCAAACTCAAACGACGTAAAACACTTGCCTCTGTCGGATATAACTTTTCTTAGTCGGCTATAATAATCAAAATATTTTTCTAACGCGGCGTTAACTTCTTTGGTACTAGTGGAATTTACGGGATACAATTTAACACACTTTGTAAAGGCGTCAATCACTACCAAAAGGTGCTTTCTTTTTGATGTGACACTCGGTAAGGGGCCTAAGTGGTCAACATGGATAGTGTCAAATGGAATCGGACTCTTCGGAATACTATGCAAGGTTCTATTATGTATAGTTCTGGGAACACTATGTAGGATACACGGCAGACAATCCTTTATAAATGCTTCAACTTTTGCATTCATTAATGGGAACCAGTACTTTTCTTTCAAATTATTTACAAATTTCTCAACGCCTAAATGGCCCAGTTTCTCGTGACACCTTCTTATTAATTCCCCTTGCATGCGAGTCGGTGCATACAAACACAGTCTTTCCTTAGCATTTGTTTTGCACAGTATACCATCAATTAACTCACATCCAACATCATCGCCCTTTTCTAAATTTTCTCTTAATTTACGTATATCCGGATCTCTTATCTGTTCTGACTGCAATAATAAATCAACATCTTGCGGAGACGCACCCACTACACCCACCAGGTTTGCCGACTCATTTCGATCGAGCTGGTCACTTCTTTTCGCTTTGGTTACATAGTAACGGATCTTTACTCTCTTGTATTCTACTTAAACTCGGATCAACAGAACTTTATTCTAAAGAAAAACAACTCTTCCCTAAATGAGCACACGGTTCTATCTCAAACGGGCTATGTCACACGGTTTTATCTCACACGGGTCTATTTCACACGGGTTTATCTCACACGGGTCTATGTCACACGGTTTTATCATTATCTCTACTAAACTCATTTTTCTCTGAGGGGACACACGGTTCTATTGGGGCATTCGGTTCTCTCATCACTAACAAATCGCAAGGATCAAAATCACCTTCTGCAATATCTTCCAACAACTCGGTTTGCCGACTTAATGCGTCTACATGGCCCATGTTTGAACCGGATCTGTGAACAATGGAAAAATTAAAATTTTCCAATTCCAACGACCACCGCGCAACGCGGGGATTTATTGATTTTTTACTTAAGGTTTGGACCAACGAATTGCAATCGGTAACGATCAAAAATGGTCTGTGTTCTAGATATACGCGAAATCGGCGCACTGCATATATTATAGCCAAAGTTTCAAGTTCGAAACTGTGATAGCGGGACTCGGCGGCTGTTGCCTTTCGGGAATAATCAGAGACTGGATGCATTTTGCCATCAGTCTGTCTTTGCATGAAAGAGGCACCAAAGCCATTTGAACTGGCGTCAGTATGCAACTCAGTTTCGTAATTATGGTTGAAGATAGCTAATACGGGCGGACTAGATAAAGCGAATCTTAACGTAACAAATGCGTTTTTAGCGGTTTTGTTCATCGGAAATGTCCCACCTTGTTTAAGCAATTCAGTTAACGGTTTGGCTATGCGGGAGAAATTCGTTAAATTTTGCGAAAATAAGAGAATAGGAATGTAATGCTTTGCTGTTAAGTGGTTCTGGGTATTCTTGAATAGCTTTTATATGTGTATTATTTGGTAAAATTCCCTTATCACTGACTTCATATCCTAAATAATCTATTCGCTTCAGTAGGAAAATACTTTTCTTCAAATTGAGCTCTAAATTGTACTCAATAAAACGATCTAACAGTTTTGCTAACAACTTAATATGCTGATCCACGGTGCGAGTGGCAAGAATAATATCGTCCATATACACCACAAGTTCTCGGTCTCTAATCATATCAATAAGTATGTTCGATATAATTCTCTGAAATACAGCTGGTCCGTTCTTCAGACCAAAAGGCATTCTCAGATATTCGAACTGCCCATCGGGTGTAACAAATGCGGTGTATTTAATTGAATCCTCTTCCATGCCTACATGGTAAAAACCACTTTTCAAATCTATGACGGAGAATACGGTCTTGCCTTCTAGATATTCTAGGCAATCTTCTATTAAAGGCAACGGAAAATTATCCCTCACAGTCTTCTTATTTAAACCTCGATAATCAACGCACATTCTTATATTGCCATCTTTTTCCGCACTAGGACCATGGGGGACGCATAGGGGGAATTGCTTGGTCGGATTACATTATTGGCTAACAACTCACTAACTGTTTTAGAAACGATTCCTCTTTCACGATATGATAATCTTCTAGGACTACTATGAAATGGTGTGGTATCCGTCAGACATATTCTCATCATATCTTTGGGCGAGCCGTAATTAATTGAAAATCTGTCAACGTAATGCTCCCTCACAATATCTCGGCACTCACGCATCGCACCTAATCCAAATTCACTACCAACAGTAATGTTCTCAGTATCTGACAGCGTTGCACAAACAGTTTCAAACTCTGTTAGCCATTCTCAAAACGGGGATGCATTCGTGTTTACATTAGTGTTATTACAATTAGTATTAATGGTATTATGCTTAGGATATTTAGTAAACAGGGATGCACAGAAGGATTTGTAAACAAAAGCAATGATACTCTTTAATGATGCGGAATTCTTTTTGTTGGAATTAGCTAATTATTGGTAAAAAAGAATAACGATTAGTTTGTATTTCTTAGATTTAATTTCGGTTTTCTGCGCAGAGACAACTTGTTCGTTGCGTTGCCGGAAGAGAAGAGACAGAAAACGTCTTGTATCTATCGAGAACTTATCGCTAACCATCGATACTTAAAACTAACAATCGGGTAAATAAGAACCTTAAGTGGCTGGTGTCGCCTTTGTTTGGTTATCAGAAGTGCAATCCTGATCAGGGGCAACCCATAACTTTAATTTGGAGGCTTCTAGGACCCCGTCATATGGTAGTTGGGTGATTTGGGAACCTTCTACATCCCGGATAACATATCGGTCATTCGGAAGTTTTTTATGAACCACATACGGACCACGATATCGCCTGATAAGCTTTTTGTTTGTGCCTGCCGAAGTATCCACATTCTTAATAACTACGAAATCCCCTTCCTCAAAACTAACGGCCGGGGGTGATGCTTCGAATAATATTCCGAATTATATTCCTGGGATTTAACAATGTTACGAAAGGCTAATCTCCGGACGTCTACCTCTGAGGCATCGACCTCCTCCGTTCTCTCACCCAACCGTTCGGTTAGTTCATCTACTACCACACCTCGTTGTTCAACACCGAATAGAAGTACGGAAGCGGCAAATTTGGTTGTGGAGTGGACAGAGTTATTCAATGCAAACTCTATGTTCGGCAGTTGTTGGACCCAATCTGCGTGGTCCACAGGTTCCGTTAGTTTCCCCAACATGGGTCCCAAAACACGGTTAACCCGCTCGACTTGGCCGTTGGCTCGGGGTGAGGCAGTGGCATTCAGCACATGAATTATATTATTGGCCTTCAGAAATTCTTCAAACTCGGAGGAAGTAAAGCAGGTACCTCGATCGCTGATGATTCGGCGGGGTCTACTGTAATTTGCGAAATACTGGGATTCTAATGCCTGACATACTTCACGTGAATTAGTCGTGGCGGCAGGGTACAGCTTCACGAATTTAGTAAAAGCGTCAATGACAACCAGAAGATATTTTTTCTTAGAGCGTATGGACGGAAGGGGGCCCAGATGGTCAATATGAATGGTATCAAAAGGAAGGGGCACTTTCGGAATACTATGTAGCGTGACACGGTTGTCCGAAGCGGACGCTGAGTAGTAGATACACTTGAGGCAATTTCTAATGTAATTGTTAACATAAGACTTCATACACGGGAACCAGTAATGCTTTTTGATCTGTGTGCAACATTTCTCCGTGGCCATATGGCCAAGCTACTCGTGCACTACTCGTATGACATGATTTATCATTTCGGAAGAGACATAAAGTTGGGGTACACTCGTCGAGGAAAAGCGGTACACTACTCCGTCTCGCAATTCGAAATTCGCTATCTCATATTTCTCTAACTCATCCCGGAGTTTGACAATCTCAGGGTCCCGGTTCTGGGTTAACTGCAGTTGGAAGTCGAGGTTTATATCGTCAACGTATGCGGCAGTTTCTATTCTGCTTAGAGCATCAGCATGGGGCATACCAACCCCCGAGCGGTGTACAATCGTGTAGTTATAGTTTTTCAACAGCAGGGCCCAGCGAGCAATTTTGGCGGAATGTCCACCATTTCTCAGTGTCAGCGCAAGGGAATTACAATCGGTCACGATTTTAAACGGGATGAACTTAAGGTATGTCTCAAAACGTTTTAAGGAATACACGATAGCTAACGTCTCTAGCTCATAACTGTGTAGTTTCGATTCAGCGGCGGAGGCCATCTTAGAGAAGTAGGACACTGGGTGTAATTTACCGTCTGTTTGTTTCTGGAGGAGCACTGCTCCGAAACCAATTGAACTAGCATCGCAGTGTAACTCTGTTTCAGACTTCGGGTTGTAAATAGATAACACGGGGGATTCGATCAACTTCAACTTCAGTGTTCGGAAAGCTTCAAGGCATTCCTCGGAGAAGACATAAGGGGTATCTTTTCTTAACAATCGGGACAGCGGACACGCAATCTTAGCGAAACCTGATACAAATCGGCGGAAGTATGAGAATAGGCCTAAGCAACGCTCTAATTCCTTGCTATTCCTTGGAATGGGCAAATCCCGTATCGCCTGAATATGAGCTGGTTTAGGCGTGATACCGGCGGAATTGGCTAAGTAGCCCAAGTACGCTAGTTCCCTATACGCAAAACGGCATTTAGTCAGCTTCAGGCATAGCCCGTTCACTCTTAACACATACAATATTTCCTTCAGAATCTCAAGGTGGGTTTCAAAGTCATGCGACGCGACTAGAATATCGTCCATATATATCACCAGTTGACCTCGGTTTATAAATTCCTTAAGGACAAAATAAACGAATCTAGCGAACACGGAAGGGCCATTACAGAGTCCGAAGAGCATGCGTACATATTCAAACTGGCCATCAGGGGTTACAAAGGCAGTATATTTGATCGAGTCTGGGTGCATTTTCACATGGTGGAAACCGTTCTTCAAGTCCAAGATAGTGAAGAATGATTTGCCACCCAGATGTTCAATGCAATCCTAACAGAGGAATCGGAAAATGATCTCGAACTGTAATTTTGTTTAACGGCCGGTAATCTACACATTTCCTCATTGTGTTGTCCTTTTTCCGGACAGGGACAATAGCGGCAGCGTAAGGAGAACTACTGTGGCGAATAATACCAGCTTTCAAGAGATCGTCGCAAATCTCACGCACCTCGATGCATTCGTGGTGCGACAGACGGCGGGGGGCGGCAGAAAATCGGAGTTTGGCTAGTCAATTCTATTTTCATCTCATAGTTCATGGGCTTGATTAAATCTGGATCAACTTGTACATACGAAGTGGAAATAATAGACTTAAGGGCTGCGGGGTTGCTCTTCCCGTAAGGTGGGCTCTATATCAAAGTCTAACTCACTGACAGCAGGGAGCTCAATGGCATTTATCGCCATAAGTGCATCATTCAGTGTTTCCGAAGGTACAGCAGAAGTTTCTAGAAGGGGAGAATCAGACAACAATTCGGCAGATACAATCTCATTCCTGTCGTGCGGTAGTACCGCTAGATCTTATATCAATATATTAAAAGACTTCAGAACAGCAGTAAGTTTTGGATTTATATATTCAGTCGGTTTATTCATGAGTATCAACGATTCTTTTTCATATTTCAGTTCTTTCATTTTACAGAGTCTAATATTAATTTTATACAGGAGATCTCTGCCTATGATCATCGGCAGTTCGGTTGCTTGGTTCGTCAGGACTTCAAACGTATGTATTGTCTGTGTGTTGCAGAGGTTAATCCTACACTGGACTTGGCCTAATGACATAAGTTGGCGATTTCCTAACCCACGGCAGTTCAATTTATGGGGTCTAAGACGGCAGTTGGAAGGGACTTCAGAGTGACGTATAAAACTCTTAGGGCTGCCCGAATCAAGGAGAGAAAACATATCTATAAATTTCCTATCTTGCACTTCATCACAAACAAAAGCGACACTCACCCGTTGTAGATGGTCTAATCGATCTCCTGCGTCATCAGCAGCGGCGGCAGCAGCGGCGGCAGCAGTGATATTGGTGGCATTCCCAATCCGAGACGGGCAGTTTTTGTAGATGTGGCCCACTAGGCCACACTTGAAACACGAATTCGGGGGTCGAATTGGTTTCGGGCATTGACTCTTAAAATGCCCCCATCCCGAGCAGTTGTAACATCTGGTCTCACTTATGGGGGAGCCAACCGATTTGTTTCCAGCAGTTGTTGTGGGCTGCGCCTTCACGCTACTACTTTGTTTGGAGGCGACGGCCTGCCCACGGAGGCGCTCGTAGCGTTCCAGGATTGGCTTTAGTTCAGCCACTGTCCGAGCTGAGTACAGCATGCCGACTCGAGTAGAGTTGTCCCGCAATCCATCGATAATCATATCGACCAGCTCATTCTCCGGAATCGGAGCATTCATGGCAATCTCTTGCATTTCGATTGCGAATCGTAGACATCCCTCGCCTGCCTTGATGCGCCGGCTCCGCAGAGCGTTGTACACTTCCTCAGTGCTACGCGAGCGTCCAAATTCTCGCAAAAGGATTGCTCTTAATTCCCCGTAGCTGTGCACCGACACTGTGCGCAGCAGCACCGCCGCCGTCCCTTCTAGCATACGACGGCATGCGACCAAACGTAGGCGATCGTTTAACTGCAGGATTTCAAATGCGTCCTCCAGGTCGGTCAACCATTTCTTTACATCGTATGCGGTATCCGCTGAAAATCGAGCCACCATGCTCTCAATGACACGTCGCTGACTTGCTGCCTCGGTGCTCGGAATTCGTCCATCCCTTGCTGCAGTTTGAGGATTTGTTGCTGTAGCTGTAGCAACTCGTGTTGTTTCCGCACCGTCACCAGTTGCTCATCCAGGCTGGGGGAAGCGGAAGCGGCCGGTGTGATGGCGGCCGCGGCTGACGACACGGAGGGCACTAAAGCGGGCATCCCTTCCCATGGGTCCGCGTCGGGACCAGTGACGGGTGCGGCGAGTGAGGCCGCAGCCCGCATGGCAGACATATAGCCAGTGGGCACAGCCTCCGCAGGTACAGTAATGGATGCGGCGGCGGGTACAGCAGTGGCAGCGGTGGTGGGTACAGCAGTAGCAGCGGGTGCAGCGAATATAGCAGCGGCGGGACCGGCAGGGGCGAATATGGCAGCGGTTGGCCCAGCAGGGGCGAATGCGGCACCAGCGGGCCCAGCAGGGGCGGATGCGGCAGAAGCGGGCCCAGCAGGGGCGAGTGTGGCAGCGGCGGGCCCGGCAGTGGCGAATGTGGCAGCAGTTGGCCCAGCAGGGGCGAATGCGGCAGCAGCGGGCCCAGCAGGGGCGGATGTGGTAGCGGTGGGCCCGGCAGGGGCGAGTGTGGCATCGGTTGGCCCAGCAGGGGCGGATGCAGCAGCGGCGGGCCCGGCAGGGGCGAATGCAGCAGCAGCGGGCCCGGCAGGGGCGAATGCAGCAGTGGGGGCCCGGCAATGGCGAGTGTGGCACCGGTTGGCCCAGCAGGGGCGAATGCGGCAGCAGTTGGCCCAGCAGGGGCGAATGCGGCAGCAGCGGGCCCAGCAGGGGCGTATGTGGCAGCGGTGGGCCCGGCAGGGGCGAGTGTGACATCGGTTGGCCCAGCAGGGGCGGATGCAGCAGCGACGGGCCCGGCAGGGGCGAATGTGGCAGCAGTTAACCCAGCAGGGGCGGATGTGCCAGCAGCGGGCCCAGCAGGGGCGGATGTGGCAGCGGTGGGCCCGGCAGGGGCGAATGCAGCAGCAGCGGGCCCGGCAGGGGCGAATGCAGCAGTGGGGGCCCGGCAATGGCGAGTGTGGCACCGGTTGGCCCAGCAGGGGCGAATGCGGCAGCAGTTGGCCCAGCAGGGGCGAATGCGGCAGCAGCGGGCCCAGCAGGGGCGTATGTGGTAGCGGTGGGCCCGGCAGGGGCGAGTGTGGCATCGGTTGGCCCAGCAGGGGCGGATGCAGCAGCGGCGGGCCCGGCAGGGGCGAATGCAGCAGCAGCGGGCCCGGCAGGGGCGAATGCAGCAGTGGGGGGCCCGGCAATGGCGAGTGTGGCACCGGTTGGCCCAGCAGGGGCGAATGCGGCAGCAGTTGGCCCAGCAGGGGCGAATGCGGCAGCAGCGGGCCCAGCAGGGGCGTATGTGGCAGCGGTGGGCCCGGCAGGGGCGAGTGTGACATCGGTTGGCCCAGCAGGGGCGGATGCAGCAGCGACGGGCCCGGCAGGGGCGAATGTGGCAGCAGTTAACCCAGCAGGGGCGGATGTGCCAGCAGCGGGCCCAGCAGGGGCGGATGTGGCAGCGGTGGGCCCGGCAATGGCGGGTGTGGCACCGGTTGGCCCAGCAGGGACGAATGCGGCAGCAGCGGGCCCGCAGGGGCACGTGTTTCAGCAGTTGGCCCAGCAGCGGCGGGGGCGAGTGTATCAGCAATCGGCACAGCGGCTCTCGGTACTGCAGCGGCAGGTGCAGCAGCGGCGGCTCAAGTGGCCGCTGGTACTTTGGCAGTAGTTACGGCAGTGGGTGCATCAGCAGCGGTGGGCGTGGAGGCAGCCGTCCTAGATGTGGACCGTGTGGCCTGCCGTGTCCCGAAATATGTATCTTTTCGGGTGGTCATCCCACTTCTGAGTTGTAATTAGCTTATTATTGGTAAAAAATAATAACGATTAGTTTGTATTTCTTAGATTTAATTTCGGTTTTCTGCGCAGAGACAACTTGTTCGTTGCGTTGCCGGAAGAGAAGAGACAGAAAACGTCTTGTATCTATCGAGAACTTATCGCTAACCATCGATACTTAAAACTAACAATCGATACTTATTACTAACAATCGATACTTATCACTAACAATCGATACTACAATACTGGTTTCGGTATATGCATGAGTATTTAACAGACTTTGTAAATAATTGGAATCTTACATTGTACTCTCTTATATTTTCAATCAATGAGAACTTAAGACCTATTTTATTTAAGGCATCTCTAAAATTGAATTTCATAATATTGTTCGCAAAACAGAAGTGAACATTTGACTGTTCCAAAAGTCTGAATAGAGCCACCGCTCAGTCCATGAAAAGAACTTTCAACTAATTTATCGCAATTCAAATGCCGCATCAACGCTCTGCTGGCGAAACTTACTGGGCTTCCGGAATCTAATAGGGCAAAAATATTGTTAACATCGGTGCATCCCCCTTTACAAGATATTCTTAAACTTACTAATTGAATAAATGACTTATCATCAATGGTGTCCGGGTCTTCACTAGCGCTCATTGCGGCGATCTGGGTTCGCATTGGGCAATTCCGGTATTGATGGCCCACTTTGAAGCACCGAAAACAACTTCCTTTTGGTCTCTCCCAATTGTAACATTTCACCTCCTCCAGAAGTAGTGGCCTGCGCACGGTCTGAAGTCGGACGAGCTTGAGGAACGTAGTTTCTCGCTGGTGGCTGAACTGTCTGAAAACGCATCATCCTCTCCAGCAATTCGTTGAGAGAAGTACAATAGTACAACGGTGCGGACAATCCGGTTCGATCTCGTATTCTGTCAACAATGTATTTGATCACATCTGTGTCTTCAAAATTACCCTGCTGAGCCATAATTCGCAGAATGATGAAATACTGCAAGAGTGACTCTCCTTTGTCAATCGTGCGCTTTCTCATTGGTTAGCAATCTCGTGGTTTGTCATTTGAAGGCCAAATACCTTCACAAGGGCATCCTTCAGCTCCTTCCAGTTTGTCGTCTTTTCGAATATCATATACGCTTTAGCGGATCCCTCCAGCAGCCGGTTGCCCAACGACCAACATTGGGCATCACTCAGTACATACACGCTAGCCGCTTTCTCCAGCTCACGGATCCATACGTGAATGGACAATGCACCATCACCAGAAAACTTAGGTACAGTAGTTTCAACATCTTTCAAGTTCATTATATTCCGGTCTGCTTAAGTTCTCCTCCAGTTCCATAACACGCGTTTTTAGCTCAACAAGGTTCTTACGTGCTGTGTCCAATTCGATGGAACTAAGAATCGAAGCCAATTCGTCATTTTCGGCGGCATGTGCGCTCTCACGAACATGCACGTTCGCGTCTGGTCCCACAGAAGTCTCACGGGACATCGTCGGCAATTGGCTAGCACCTACTTGATTAAGTGTACTCGGCACTGTTTCCAAAGCCGCGCTGCTCAATAGGAGGCTCCGGACCAACATCTACAAGATGTCCGGCAAGCACATTCGCAGACACTGCTGGGCTGATTGCCTGCTCTTCGGGTACATAACTATCTCCAGACGCTTCCAACTGATTCTCCGACATGACTGCTTTCACCAATGCTCGCAATTGGTAAATTGACGCTTCTTTGTCGCAAGGTACTTCTTTGGCCGCTAGCAACTCAAACAATGCGGTTTTATTTAATTTAATTATCTCGGTGTATTTCATAAAAAGACTTTCTTTAGGGCAAACCTGATTTGTAAACTCTCTATTATCTCAGCTTTTAATCTTTTGAGATTGTCTTTATATTTTCGGATTTTATTCTTTATTTTAAAATTAATTGCACATGTGTTCTTATTGCCTATATTCGAGCGAGTGTGCCCGTATCCCGCCTCAGTATATTATACCCTTTTAGTGTGACCAAATTCGGTTGTCGGGGAATAATCACTGAGGAGAAGAGCGGGCTTATGTTTACAAAAGTTTGAATAACCCAAACACTTTAAAAGTACTATTTCATGTTATATCGTTCAAATATATTTCTAATGATATTGTAATTCGTAGAGAAATCCTTACCTATAAATTAATTGCTAAGTTGTAATATCGTTCGATTTAACTGCTATGCTAGTCTAATGCTATTAGTTCAAAACAAAAACGGATAATTTGGAAACAGGAGGGGAGGTTGTCTTCGGACACGATCACTAGCCTTGTGGATTGCCTTTAGACGTGGTGGCCAGAAAATCCTTTTCGAGCGTGCTGGAAACACACAAAGACGCACGCACGCCCGGTGCAATTCTTCATCTCGAAAGGCCCTTCGATTCAATGCCCGTTTGGGTGAAAGGCTTAGAGTACGTGATTCTCTCTTAAGGAAGATCACCCATCATTTAAGTCTGTAGTCGTTGAAGATGAACGATGCAGACTTTACACCCAACTACACGGAGGTTTATTAAGCCAAGCCAACATAATGGTGGAGACGGTCCAAAACTGGGAGGTTGCAGGTAGGATTATGAGTTCAGGAATGATCGACGCCCAGAGATCGGCTAGCAAAACCTCTCCGCACAACTCCAGCCGCGGCAGCAAGACTATTTTGACGGGACTTAGCCCTTAATAAATGGACGCTTACTTGATCGCGATACCTAACCCGCACATATAGGAATGCTCCGTACGCTTTCTGTGACCCGTCACAGAAGCCATGAAGCTCCCACGAGTGAGTATCTCTGGTGTTTAGCCAACGGGGGATGCGGAGTTGACTGAGGCCTGGGTAGTCCTGCAGGGATTCTTCCCGGGAGGCCCGCAGATTGTGACCCGTCACAGAAGCCATGAAGCTCCCACGAGTGAGTATCTCTGGTGTTTAGCCAACGGGGGATGCGGAGTTGACTGAGGCCTGGGTAGTCCTGCAGGGATTCGTCCCGGGAGGCCCGCAGATTGGAGGGCTACTTGAAGCTCCTGTATGGCGAGAGGGGCGCCGTCTTCCGTGTGAGAGCCGGCTAGGACATCATTAACATACACGTGGTTCCGAAGGATTTCGCTCGCCTGAGGATACATCGATTGCACATCTCGTGAAAATTATAACAGGACTCGGATCGCCAGGAACGGCGGGCAGTTAACCCCAAACCGGCAGTAGTCCTGAATACTGCCGCAACGATCTCGGTAGAGGATCCACTGAAAAGGGGTACGTCATCCTCCTATTCCGGCTTGGCGGGAAGGTCTTCCACCTCCAAAAACTTGGTGAGGAATACATCAAGTTTTGCTTCTGGACTGACTCGCATCTGCGCAGCGAAACCTACAATTTGGATACGGCCAGAAATGAGACCTCAATCTTGTTCAGCCTGTCACACGGAGGAGACAGCAACAGCAGACACACTTTATCGGCGCATCCTCCATCACTCTGGCCCAAGCCAGTAACTGCGGCGTCTACTGGTTAAAAGGGGGCTGGACCATGTTGAAGACACGCTCAGATAGAAAGGTGGAATCGGCCCCCGAGTCAACCATCGCACGAATATGGTGCTCAACACCACGATGGTAAAGAGGGACAATCGCAGTGCCTAAGAGCCCTCTGCCTGGGGTGGATGCAAAATAACTTTGGGCATTTGTGAGCTGGCCGTTCGTGGACGGACGCTCTGTGGCGCCAAATGGTGGGACTTGCGCAGCGGACGATGAGGACACGGACACATCACTAGGATGCACCAAGGTATAATGACGCTCCTTGCTCTTCACTTGATGACCGCGAGCAAAACAGTTCAAACAGAGTCTAATGGTTTCCAAACTCCTCTGAACAGGCATATCAATGAAACTTGGGGGAAAGCCGTATTGGGTGATTTTCGTGATGGCAAAGCTTGCAAGACGCTGGTTTGAGCTGAGCTTTCGCGGGAAACGCTTGAACCTTCATCGTCGCAGGGGATTTGCGGGGGCCACTGGGGATGGCTTGAACACTCGGAACCGACTTATGTTCTTCCCACAGGAGGATGGTGGGCTTCGGCAATTTGCTAGTGCATATGGCGATAATCAAGACATCCCAATTCTCAGTGCTAACACCCGAACGATCGAGAGCGGTAAGACCCCCTTGGAACGCGGTCTGCAGTTCTCGCAATGCTTTGCCCGATTCTAGCGCCACCGCGGGAATCTGAAGGAGTTGTCTGGCTTGAGTCATGACAAGCAGACGGCTATTTTCGTACCGTGCGGTGAGGTTCTCCCACGCAGCCTGGAAACCTTCATTTGTCAGGGGGGACTTCGACACGATGGTTCTCGCTTCCCCACGAGTCTTGGCGACAAGTGATAGAGCTTCTCCACTTGAGACAAATACGGGTTGGCGATATAAATGTAAGCGAACAAATCGTGGAATGTGGGCCATGCTAGGCTGTCGCCATCAAATGTCTGCACCTCACACGGAGGAACTCTATGCCCCGGAGGCCCCGACGGAGCGGTTGGATGACGCGTAAGACTCGCCATCTGTTGGGATACCGATCGGGTGACGGGAACGTCAGAACAGTGCGTCACAATAACATGCGGAATCTGAGCCTGGATTGAAAGCTAGGAACGACCTTTGTGTTCACTCGAGTCTTTAACCGAGAATCTGCGAGTCTTATGTAGGCTGGACGAGGACGGACCGGGCTTTTTGTGGATTCGCTGAGTCTGCGACCAGACAGGGACTTTCGCGGTCACCGGAGTCTTTGGAGGCCGAATCTTCTACGGAATTACAGAGGGAGACGAGAGACTGTTAGACTTCGGCGCAGTATTGGACGGCTCCGTGGACATACTCAGGGGACGACCTTACCGACGAAGTCCGAGATTGCGCGACCTTTTGTTTTGGAAAAGCAACAAGAAAAAGAAGTGAACTCTATGAATACGACAGAATTTTCTCACTGTGAACCGCAGGATGATGGAGAATTAACTGGCGCGTGGCTCGGAAAAGGAGCCCTTTAAGTGAAGTTATATGCGGAACAATATACGAACGCACGAATGGGGATCGAAATAAATATGCACGTAGGCAAAACGGATTGATTACAAAAATGTAGATGGAGTAAGTAAAAAACAAACCATGGATAATATATGTAAATAATGTAATAGGGAGACGAATATAAATTTTTCTATAAATATTGCTGGAAATATGTATATCGACGCATATATATATGTATCCAAAATAATGCCCGGAAAAAATTATATATATATTTATGTATAAATATGGACGGATATATATATATAATTATAAATCCATTTCCTTTATAAGTGAAAAAAAAAGAAAAATATTGGATCTATCGAACTCGAAAGAAACGGTCTTTATTTAAAGAATGCGTCTTAAGAACTAACTTATCATTATTCATACAATTATGTTTACAGTTCGGTTAGAAAGCTTTTGATGTTTACAATTATGTTGAAAGTTCGGTTAGCAAGCTTTATGTTAGTAGTGGGAGCTTTTGATCGGATGATATCTTGATCTGGACTTTGATTGGCTTATTGATTTCGCCTACTAAGCGTTCTCACGCTTGGAAGATTTTTTGGGGACAGATTTGTTTATAAAGTTTTGTTTAGTCTCGGTTGCAGTAAACATCCGTTTTGTAGACTAAGAAAGGGGCGAAGTTATGTGGGTGGATGGAGAGGCGGATATATTACTCCCCCAACACGTAGAAAATAGCCTGTGCTCAGGCGGGAAATACAGGGTATAGACTTGGCAGTGCTTGCGGTGTTGCAAGTGAGATTTCTTGGGATGGTGAAAGTTCATGCAAAACGGGATTGTTAAAAGCTGAGTCAATTGGTTGTACAAAAGTTTCATTCTTAATTTGTGTAATAATTATTTTTTTTGATATTGACTTAAATTTATAGATAAGATATAAGGTTAAACTTATTAGTGTAATTACAAATGTTGTTGTAGTTATTATGTTGAATATTTTGTTATAAGCAGTTTTTTCAGAAATGATTTGTTTAGTGTGGATGTAAGAGATTGGTTCTAGTTTCGTTACATTGTTGGTTACGTAAATGTTTTGGGTATAATCTTGTAATGTGTTTACTATTGATATTTCATTTAGCTGCATAATACAGTCGTATATTTTTATTATATTATTTCCTTCTATGAATATTTTGTTCTGGTTACAATTTTGTTTTAAATTTGTTTTGGGCAAGTTCCAAGTTACGATAATATTGGGTTCTACATAACTAATTAGGTTTGTCTTAAATATTTTTGTGTATTTGCATTCTGCTGGTTTTTGTGTAATAATGCCAATTATACATTCATTTATTTCTTGTTTTTTGGTTGATTTTGCATAAATTTTATTGTCTTGAATATAGTAAGTTTCTTGAATATTTTCTGTCAAGGTGTTATTATTTTCGTCTGGATAGGCTATAATTTTAAATAGTGATGTTTTAGATATTTTCCTGGGTATATGCGAAATTATGAATATTTCATTCGTGTCTGATTTTAACCAAGTAGATGTTTTTATGTTTAAAAGTTTTTCTGTATTTATGTTAAATATTTCTTGATGATTTAAAAGTTTTGGATTGAATATACCTAATCTTGTCAACTGCATTCCTAGTTCTATGTCTTCTATGTATTCTGTAAAATGCTCTAAATTGAACATTAGTAGATTTAATTTTTTGTCTGCATCTTGTTTAAGAGTAAGGTTATTCAGGAGTTCTATATTTTTGTTGACTGCTTCGATAATATGATTAAGTTCATTATTTTGGGCGCTATTTGCTGATAGACTATCAATTTTTTGTTCAAGCTCTTCTTTATCATTTTGATCTAAAGTGCCGAAAAGATATTTATGTGCTGTACCTATTATGTTAATAAGTCCTCGCTTATTTCTCTTTATTATTTTTATGCCGTTCATTTCGCGATTTAGTTTTTCAACTAAATAGTGAATGTGGACCTTGTTCTTAAATGGCTCTGACTGCTCTATTAGGTTGTTGTAGGTGTTTTGTAAGTTGGTTAAATTTACAGTTAGGTAATGATATTCGAAATCTGAGGGTAAATCCATGGTTCCTGTTTTGAATACAAGATATCCATTAGGTGCCTTTATGGGATTAATTTCAATACTTTGATTATGCGTTGAGTGTACCATTGATAAGAGTAGAAATAGTAATGTTGGGATTTCTGAAATTAATTAGTATATTTACTTTGATGAGTTTTCTTTTTCTTTTTAAATTTTGATTTGTAGTGTGTTGTTTGTCTACCTCGGTTTGTTTCAATATAATGTTTGTCGTCAACTTGGGTAACTTCTCCTGTTTTCTTAAAGGGTGTTGTCGTTTTTGATCTAACTAAAGGGGCTTGTTTATATTTTGTATTTATTTCAAAATCGTGCCTAATTTCATTTAGTTTGTCAATTTGTTTTACTTTATTAGCTTGCGTATTATAAAGAGGTGTGCCTGCGTAAATAAAGATATCCGCTGGTGTTCTGTTTGTCGTTAGATGTTTAGTCTTATGGTTATATGTGTAAAGGATAGTTTCAAATTTAGTTTGTTTGTCTTCTATGCTAGATTCTGCATTAATAATTCTTAGTTTTTCGTTTACGGTTCTGTGAAATCTTTCCACGTCTGAAACGCCATTTTTGCTCGATGTTATACTTATATTAACGTTTTCTGATTGTAGCCAATTTTGAAGTGCTATACAAATAAAAGCTGAGTCCTTATCTGCTTTGATTTCTGAGGGTTTACCCATATCGTTAAAAATTTTTATGATTGCCCTTTTTGTTTCAAGCCAATCTCGACTTTTAACTTCGACTAAAGTCGCGTACTTTGAGTAAATATCTATGCAAGATAAAAATTGTTGGTTGTCGATTAAATAGAAATCCATCACGTATTTTTCTCTAGTGTTAAATATTTCTGGGGTGGTTTCAAAGGTTAATTTAGTATTTCGATTTTCTGATTTCGATAAATTGCATATATGACATTCATTAATGATGTTTTGAATTAGTTTTTGATAGTCTGGATAATAGTATTTCTCTTTAAACCAGTTTTGAGTTTTAGTGATACCTGGATGAAGTAGTGATTTATGGTTCTTTAGTATAATTTCTTTGAATTCTGCATAAGTGGGAATGTCTTTTAATTTGTAAGTGGTTCTTAAAGTTTTTGTTTGGCTGTCCGGACTAATTATTTCAAGATAAGCTTCTTGGAGTGTTTGAAAATCTAAGTCGTTTTCGATGTAAAGTGCATTGTTTTTTGAGCATAAATATTTTTTGATAATTTCTTTAGCAAACTGATTGGTCATTTCTACATATGATATTTCTATCTTAGTTTTGTGAAAATAGTGAGAAACGTTGATTTTATTTTCATTGCATTTAGTGAATTCTATTTGACGGTTGTAGAAATTTAGAGGTTTTTCTGAAATAGCTATTAGGTTTTCATTATCTTCTTGAGCACTATGTACTGTGGCTCTAGAACTACTTGTTTCTTCACCTAAAAGATTTTCATCTAGTTTTATTCTAGATAGGGCGTCTGCCACGTAATTTTCTTTTCCTGGTAAGTACTTTATTTTATAATCGAATTCGTTTAGTTTTATCTTCCATCTCTGTAGTTTCATGTTAGGTTCTTTGATATTTTCCAACCATACAAGGGGTTTATGATCACTTAGGATCTCAAAAGGTCTGCCGAAGAGGTATGGTCTAAAATATTTGGTTGCCCATACCATAGATAGTAGTTCCTTTTCTATGGCTGAATAATTAAGTTCATGTTCATTGAGTGTTCTACTAGCATAAGAAATAGGTCTATGGTCCTGTGAGATAAACGCACCTAAAGCTATATTGCTAGCGTCTGTGGTTAGAAAGAATGGTTTTTTGAAATCGGGATATGCAAGTATGGGATCGTTCATAAGGAGACATTTTAATTTTTCGAAGGATGAAATATAATCTGGGTCGTCTATGTTTATTTTGGCTGCTTTCTTTAACCCAAGAGTTAAAGGTTTTGCAATATGTGCAAAGTTTGGTATGAATTTGCGGAAGAATCCGCATAATCCTAAGAATGATTTTATTTCTTTTGGGGTTTTAGGAATCGGAAATTTTTGAATTGCTTTGACTTTATCTGGGTTTGGTTTGATGCCTTCTGTAGTTATGACGTGACCTAAAAATTCTGTTTCCTTTTTCAAGAATTCGCATTTATCTAATTGTAGTTTTAGATTAGCGTTGCGCAATTTTGCAAAGACTCTTTTTAGTGATGCCAAATGTTCTTCTAATGAGGTGGAATAAACAATTATATCGTCTAGGTAGACTAAACAATCTTTATAGATTAGGTCTTCTAGTAAATTATTCATACACCTTTGGAACGTGGCTGGTGCATTTTTCAGCCCAAATGGCATTCGTGTGTATTCGTAATGACCATGTTTAGTGGAAAATGCGGTTTTTTCGATTGATTTGGGATCCATTTGGATTTGATGGAATCCTTTGGCGAGGTCAATGGTTGTGAAATATTGACATTTTCCAAGTTTGTCTAATATTTCATCCATTACCGGTATTGGGAACTTGTCATCGATAGTGATCTCATTTAGACTACGATAGTCAATTACTAAACGGAACTTTTTTTCCTTGGATGCGTCCTCTTTTTTGGGTACAATCCAGATTGGAGAACAATAGGGTGATTTTGATTTTCGTATGATTCCTTGTTCTATCATTTCATTAATTTGTTTATTGACTTCTTCGTCAAAGATTTGTGGGTATTTGTATGGGTGTTTGTATATTGGGTCCTCGTGCTTGGTTCTGATGTTATGCTTTATGGTACTGGTAAAGGTCAAATTTTCACCTTTCCTATACTGGATATCGCTAAATTCATGCAATATTTTCTTTAACTTTTCTACTTCTTCTGAATTTAAGTGATCGAGTCTAAATTCGTTTTTTTCCTCGATACTGTTATTTATTTCTTCTGCGAACGCTTCATATTTGAACTCTGGGGGAGGATAAACTATTGATTTTTCCTTTTCTTCCTCTTTATTGGTGAATTTGAAATAAAATTTATGATTTGATAATGTCACACTATTTTCTTCATAGTTTATAACGGCTTGACATGCTTTGAGATATTTTCTACCTAATAGTATGTCGTATGTTGATGAAAATGTATGGCAATAAAATTTTTGATGGTTGGGGCAAAGTTTGCTTGGTGCAAAAGATACGCTTTTATTAAGCTCTATTATTCCTTTTATTGTTTGGACATTTAAATTTTCTGAGGTTTCTGGAAAATTGAAATAATTTTTGTTGATAATATTTATTGAAGAGCCTGTATCTATGACGCACTTTAAGGGGATGTTATTGATTTTTAGTTGGATATAGGGGTTTGATTGGACGTACTCGGTTGATCTGTTTGGTTCATTGGTTCTGTTTGAACTGTCTGATCCGAGGCTGATTGATGAAAATTTTCGGACCAGTCCATTCTATTCTGACCACTGGTACTTTCTCTTTGCCTTTTAGTAGGTTGATTTACCACGGGATTTTGATTCTGGGGTTGATTCTGAATCTGATGATTAAGTGGATTTCCCCGTCTGCTCTGATTAAGATTTTGTTGAAATTCTTCTCGAAGCTGTTGATTATTTTGGGGAGTAGGATTTGAATTATTGTATTGGTTGCTTTGCCTATAATAGGTTTGCCCTGAATTATTTTGGTTTGATCTGTAGTTTGAGTTTCCTGAAGTACTCTGATTATTAGTTTTGGGTTTCTCGGTGGAACTATTTTCATATTGACCTTCTCTCTGAGCTACTTGCTTTAAATTAGACACTGTAGAAATATCAAATTTTGCTAATGTCATGTAAAGCTTGTCTGGTAATCTTTTGATAATAACATCTTTGATTGTATTATTCATGGCATTTGTGTATAATACGGTGTTGGCCGCGTTGCCTTCTAATGCTAACTTATTTACTATAATGAATGACTTATGTTCTAAATCTTCAATAAACTTACGAAGGTTTCCTCCAAAAAAAGTGTGGTATAGCCGTCGTAGTAGTTCTTCATAAGGCGTTTGCACCTTATATTCACTGATGAGGGCGGCCCGCAACTCGGTCCAATTGTTGGCTTGCGATAGTTGTGATGTCCGTTGTGCTTCTCCAGTGAGCTGCATCTCTATAGTGCCGTACATCAAACTGTGTTGGCGGACGTCCCTCGTCGGGTACAGTTGTAAAATATAATCAACTCTCCGTATAAACGTGCTCAAGGTCGAAGCGTCACCATCGAAATTGGGCAACTGTCTAAGCATAGTGAGTGCCTGGTTCAGGTGTGTTTCTTCTAGGGACATCTCGGATAATTTGTCCAACGTTGGAAAACAAAGAGTTCACAATCAAAGAAGGTTGTTGTTTTTATTATTTCCTCCAACACTGTACTTAAACTCCAGGATTCGATGTCGCGCTTTTGACTGCACGAAAGGTTCTTTTGCGGATAAAACGAAAAAAAAAAATTTTCGGGGGGCTTTGGGCCTTAATTGCTTACGGCTCCTTATTATTTGAATTTTTTGCACAAAAAGTCTCGATCACGGGCCAACCTCAGATTTGATATCTATAACGGTGGCTTGACACAAGTTTCGCACATTTAATTATTTAATGGTACACAAAAGGTCTGGTTTATTAGGCAACCTTAGATTAGATATCCGTAACGGTCGCTTATACACAGGTTTTGCACGCACTAAATATATTTTGTTTTATCCTACCGACTGCGCCAATTATAAATCCATTTCCTTTATAAGTGAAAAAAAAGAAAAATATTGGATCTATCGAACTCGAAAGAAACGGTCTTTATTTAAAGAATGCGTCTTAAGAACTAACTTATCATTATTCATACAATTATGTTTACAGTTCGGTTAGAAAGCTTTTGATGTTTACAATTATGTTGAAAGTTCGGTTAGCAAGCTTTATGTTAGTAGTGGGAGCTTTTGATCGGATGATATCTTGATCTGGACTTTGATTGGCTTATTGATTTCGCCTACTAAGCGTTCTCACGCTTGGAAGATTTTTGGGGACAGATTTGTTTATAAAGTTTTGTTTAGTCTCGGTTGCAGTAAACATCCGTTTTGTAGACTAAGAAAGGGGCGAAGTTATGTGGGTGGATGGAGAGGCGGATATATTACTATATACATGGGCACAATAATGGCTGGAAAAACAATTATATATATGTATGTATTTATTAATAAGGGCGCATCTATATATGTAGGCAAAATAATGGCAGGTAAAATTATATAAAGAAATAAAGGAGTCGGATATAATGTAATTTGAAATTGGCGCACTCGAGCCGCTTATCCATATCACGACTCGACTCACGAGTCCCCACTACTCCGAAACAGCTGCCGGACACTATTCACGTATTTGTTATACCATACACCCATAGGGTGAAATGGTATATTAAATTCGCCAAAATGTATGTAACAGGCAGAAGGAAGCTTTTCCGACCCCATAAAGTATATATATTCTTGATCAGTATCAACAGCCGAGTCGTTCTAGCCATGTCCGTCTGTCCGTCCGTATGAACGCGTCGATCTCGGAGACTAAAAGAGATAGAGCCAACAAATTTGGAATGTAGGCTCGAGTAGTAGTAGTATGTAGAGTGATCAAGTTTATTTCAAATTTTTGCCACGCCCCTTTCCGACCCCGCAATTAAAAAAAACTTTATCTCAAAAACTATTGCAGCTAGAGACACCATATTTGGTACGTAAATTTGCATAGTAAATGCGTACATTTTGTATACGCCCCTTTCCAAAATTAAAAAAAACGCTTATCTCAAAAACTATCGGATTATCGGTTTTTCCATAAGGCCGGAGTACGACGTTGGCTGGTGGTGAGTGAGCGAGATACTAAGATATACTAGTAAAAAGCATGTGAACAGAATTTTTTAAAATAGGCAAATGCATTAGTTATTACAAATTTGAAATATTTGTTTTACTGGTGTATAGTATACCTAAGTCGCCGAGACGACTTACTTACTTCATTTCTGACTACCTTAAATCATCTTATCTCTTTTTAAACAGCTTCCGCTTCGAAAGATCTTTCGCCGCTGGACTAAAACTGTAATTCAAACCATTAAAGAAAAATTATATAGTTGATTCGGGTTATACATTTGTGGAGACTTTGAATATGTTGGGCATTTGTGCTATTGCCAATATGTAAATTTATTAGGAAAGTTAACTGTTTCGTTTTTATTTTTATCGTATTCTCTCCCGGCATCAGTTTGATTTGATTCGATTTTTTTTGTAAATTTAAATAAATTTGGGTTTTTGTAACCAAATCTCAGGATAACCAGTAAGAAAATTATGTTTGATAAACGAATTGTTTCATCGGATACATTTCAAAGTTGAGGATACATTCCAAACTTATTATCCGACCAGTATTTAGTTAACGACTGTAAAATATGAAGATGAGCTTGAATAGCCAAAAACAAAGTCGATAATCAGTAACCTCTAATTTAGTACTAATCCTATATTAGAAACCTCCGCGCATTAACTTCTTTAATTTGGAATAATATTATGTTCGTTTGTTTCCGAAAGAGATATGAAGAATGAATTAAATTAGGAAATGAATCCTGCTTTGGTCATAAGTTTAGAAATTAATAAAATATTGTCCCTATAAGCGTTAAATCTTGGGAATCATGAAACCGACTGAGAAATAAAAAGAGGCCGTAGGACATTTTTTAAAAATAAACATCGTGTTCATCTGAGCTGGCTTTACCAAATGAGATACACCAATGAAATATACAATTCGAAACAAAAACATAAACAAAAGTAAGTCATAAAATTCATATGACAATTATTGCTTAATACCAAACAAAACATGCATCCACACTCTGTGGAAAACACTTAAGATTATAACAGCGGCGCGGTATCAAGTAACCAGCGCTGAGCATGAAATATAAACAGTTTTCAACCCCCGAAAACGTGGGGCATTAGAATAAGTATTTTTTAAGAACAATTGTCGCTTCTTAGAGTTTAAGAGTTTTCAAATAAAATCAGTTCATATTTTGAATTCAACGAATGAAGACTGGGTTATTTTCCTTCTCTCCGGGAATCCCTATTAATTTTGGTCCTTCGAGCCGGATTCATTTTGGTCCTTCGAGAAAAAGGAACTCTGTAGTTTTCCCCTCAGAGAGTGAATCAGCTTCTTGAAGTCTGAATTCTTATGCAAGTGTAAATGCTAAGATCAGCTAAAGGTAGCAAAAATAAATTAACTCTTGTTTTCCCCCACCAGTGGTAAAAGACAGAGTATAATATAAAAAAAGCAATATTGCTTAATAATTAAAAAGTGCGTGCGTCCGATTTTAAAGGCAGTTTGGCTAGTGGAGCAACTGTAGTAATATCGGCGGCGAGAGTTTTTGTGTGTGGCGTATTCGAAGCCCTAATATCAAAAAAAGGAAAAAAAGTTAAAGTTAAAAGTGTATATGTAGTTGCAAGTCAGCAACTACAAACAGCAGCAGAGCAACAAGATAGGTGCAGAGAAGACGTTGCTAATAGGAGAAAATCTGGTGCGATGACCCGCACCGGTACCGCCTGAGCCCATAGGCCCTGGACAACAGCAGCTGAGCAACGACACGAAAAAAAAAAAACATACCGGGGGAAGACGGGTCCCAAGGACTGCCCTGGACCATTTGACTCACCTTATTGCGAATACGTCTGTGCGAAGACCAGCACCGGCACCGTCTAGCGCGACAAGCTAGAACCGGGAGCCAAGAGATCGACGCCCCAACAGCCTGTGCGAAGACCAGCACCGGCAACTTGATAGCTGCTCAACCTCTGGACCGATAGCGCTACAAAGAGCGCCCACCAAAATAAACAACTATGCGCCGAGTCGCACATTTTTTTTAATGCACTGCGATGCATATTTTTTTCATAATTCTTAACAAACTATGTACAATTGTGCGGCATTAAAAGCTGTCCGATTAGAGTGTGGCGTGAAAACCACAAATCTAAAAAAAAAAAGAAAACGAAACACTCAAAAAAAACAAACATTTAAAAACCAAAATATAAAAAAAAAAATTAAAAAAAATTATAAAAAAAAAAGAATCAATTGATTGTCACACATATATACATCCACCATATAAAATGTTCAGTAATAAGACTGCTAAATTGTTAGAGAAGCAGGTAGAGTTGCATACCAGGTTAAGGCAGTTGGAAGCACTGGATCACAGAAACATTACCAGCAAGGTAATCGAGGAAGTAAAAGTGATTAATAGCCGATGGATGCCTAACCAAGAAAAATTGCTCCAGCAGGGGTTTTTCGATGATCAGTAATACAGAGATGAAGTACATGAAGAGGTTTTAAAGATAGTTGCCAAAATAATAGCTACAGGAGAGTCAGAAAAACCAGGAACTAGTAAGTCGGTGTTAGTTGAAACAGAAGCAAATATGTCAGAAATGTTTGATGTTAGCAAAGGAGAGTCGAGCGCGAATGCGACCTCCAGTCATGAAAACGGTAGTGGAAACCAGGAGATATTTATGGGTAGAGTCAGACAGCTTCAGGAATATTTGGAGGTAGTAGAGTTAAAATCAACAGGCAATGGAACATGAATAATTTATATTAATAAAATAAATTATTTATGGGAGAAGGTAAGGGCATGGCAAGTAATAAAAATGGATGCAAAATTTAAGAATACTATGGAGGATTTAGAATTCGGCGTCCAAAATTCATTATCAATGCTATAAATGAAAATGAACAATAAGGACAAGTGTAAAGATGAGAATGTTATCGTAAGAGGCGAACTACCGGTGTTGGCGAAAATACAGGAACCCACATTTTCTGGAGAACCTAGAGAATGGGACCTGTTTGTAGAACTATTTGCGGAACTGATTGAAAAAAAGAAAGGATTTAAGTCTTGCTCTTAAGTTCAATTATTTAAAATCCGCGTTAAAGGGCGAAGCAAAGAGCAGGGTAGCCCATCTATTGTCAGGTTCAGCTGCCAATTATAGTGCCGCTTGGGAATTGTTCAAGCGGTATGAAAATAATCGGAATGTTTTCCGAACAATTAAATCGGGTCATAGACATAGTTAATAATTCAGTTTACTTGATTAAAAGTATTAAAGCAGGATTTGTCCGATGAAGTTAACGTCATATTCGCACAACTCCTACTAAGGAAATTTGACAGAGAGGCTCTACAATTGTATGAGGTCGATTAAAAAATAAGGCAAATTAAAATCTTACCTGATGTAATGGACTACTTGGAGCAAAGATATTGCTCGCTAAGTGCCATGAGCAAAGAAGAGAAAAAACCGCTAAAAACTGTTTCAAATTATGCGGAAGTCGGAGATAAATGTCCGGATATGCTAAATTGCCAGGCACAAAGCGTATAAGTGCTATAAGTTCAAAGGTTGACACCTACAAGTGAAACAGCCAAAAAGTGCAGCTTTGCATAAGATGCTTGAACCATTCAAACAATAAGGTGAGCACTAATGAAATGGTCTGTTCATTGTGTAGTAAGGACACACCATACCTTACTCCATTTTGAAGAAAAACAGGAGAGAGCTAATACTTGTGTAACCGCACAACCAACACTGTTGGCCACAGCTTTAATACAAGTAAAAAATATAAATGGAGGATATAAGACTCTAAGAGCCCTTATTGATTGTGGTTCACAGAGCACTATTTTGTCTGAAGGAACCGCTCAAATATTAAAACTACCTAAAATTTAACAATATACAGAAATAAGTGGCGTGTCCTCAATAAAATCTAATAAATCAAAATATAAGGTAAAAATAGATGTCAAGACGCAAAATCCTTGGAAAGGATATCTTAGGGTTGAGGCAATTGTGTTGCCAAAGTTAATGAAATCTCTTCCATTAAAAATAGCAAACGTGGATTTGTCAAAATGGCAAACCTACGTGCTAGCTGATCCTACCTTTAATAAACCTGGTACGATTGATATAATAATGGGAGTAAACGTATATATCCAAATCTTACAAGGGGGAATTACAAAGATTGATGGCCGGCTAGGCCAAAACACTCAATTTGGTTGGATCGTCTCGGGATGCACCAAATCAAATCAGAATAAATCTGTAGTGGCAACAACAATAGATGTCACAGGTTTTGAACAACGTTGGGAGAAAAATAAAAGTAAATTTCAAAATAAAAATAACACGATTTCACAGAAATACATCAACAAAACTCAAGAAATAAATATTGAATAAATACCCAGTACGAAATGAGAATATTCAGACGGCAACGGTTACTGAACCATAGGGTCAATTAGATAATAATTATCCAAAAAATAATATCAAAATAGATTCCGGTAACAAATTGTCCGAAACTGTAGTACCAAAAAGGCAGATATGGCAAAATAATTATAAACGGACAACATTAAATAATGACCATAATAACCACTCAAATTTCAGTAATCAGCGATATTTCAAAATAGTGCAGCAACGATCACATTGGAACAAGTCAAAAAGTAAAGGTAGTTATTTTTAAAATTTTCCACCTTATAAAAAAGCTAGAAGTCAGCACAGTAATGCACTTCAGGAGTGGGTAGATTCCCGAAACAGAAATTATTGGGTAATATTCCAACTATAGTATAAAAACCACTAGAAGTCAACTCAGTAATACATATGGGAGAATTGGTAAGAATAAGAAGTCAGTTACAATCAGTAAAGGAACATCAGATTGACTAGGTTCAACGTCCATCAAGTAACTGGTCATGCTTCTTTAATAATAATTCTCTTACTAATGATAATATTATTAGTAATTTGTATAAGACAACTAATTATAAAGATAAAGTCAAAAACGCCACATTTTGCGGCCCTTGGCAGAATGTTTAAGAATAAACATCGTGTTCATCTGAGCTGGCTTCACCAAATCAGATGCACCAATGAAATATACAATTCGAAACAAAAACATAAACAAAAGTAAGTCATAAAATTCATATGACAATTATTGCTTAATACCAAACAAAACATGCATCCACACTCTGTGGAAAACACTTAAGATTATAACAGCGGCGCGGTATTAAGTAACCAGCGCTGAGCATGAAATATAAACAGTTTTCAACACCCGAAAACGTGGGGCATTAGAATAAGTATTTATTAAGAACAATTGTCGCTTCTTAGAGTTTAAGAGTTTTCAAATATAATCAGTTCATATTTTGAATTCAACGAATGAAGACTGGGTTATTTTCTTTCTCTTCAGAAATCCCTACTCAGACATGTTGGAGGGATCCTCAATTCAGACGTGGCCCGAGGATCATGGTAGGGTGGGCGTTGACATGACAAGCCAATAGGCTATCATGAAGTAAACCAACATGTGTTCATCTTGAAACTACAAAGCTTAACGTGTTCCTGTTTCTGTTCTCCTCAGGCCTTCTTTCTTTCGTCTTTAACCCTGTACCGGTATCCCTTAGTGTTCTTAAGTATGCGAATTTAAAAATTTTATGTCTGTATCGAATGTGAGCAACTATAGTTCTGGCTAATCTCCACTCCCAGCCGACCTGACCCTAGCCGAACCTATCGGCCAGCACTATGAACGAACATCGGCTCAACACTCCTTGTGAGATTCAACGTTACATACTACAGATAAGATAAAATTTTTGGCGCCCAACGTGGGGCCCGATTCGGCTGCCCCAAACAGATATTAATTTTCTTACGCTAGTCGTGTTATCAGAACCGCTGGGTCTATACTATCGACTAGAATCCCATTTCTTCTGTGAATTTTATGTAATCATAGTAGTGAGCAGTGTTAGCAGTGATTGGAATTACTTAAGTTAAATACCTTGCTTAATTGCCCGCACTGACTAAGAAACGCTGGTCATTGACTTAGTAATCCCCGTTTGAAAAAGCCGTAATATATTGTTCGTCCCTGGACGCCGAATTAGTGGCCAAGTTCTACCGTCGGACCGGACTCAAGTGATAAATGTCGGCCTTCAAACTGCACCCTTTTGTCGTGTCTTATAAAGAATGAGAGGATTGTTACCTGGACTCAGCTTTGGCTGAATCTACCGCTACCGACTGCCCGGAATAAATTTTACAATTCTTAGGATCTAGTGGTATCTTGTAGTATCTAGTGTTAGGCTGACTTTTGACTTTTACAGAAATGGTTGTATGGTTTCCTGGTTTTAGATGAATTTTGCCGATTTACCATAATATTGCATTATATTCAATTTTTATATAGAAAAGTTTCACATATATTTAGATGTACAATAATAATAAGCATATTTCAATCGAAGTATTTGTAGAAGGTTATGTCCGTATTTGATAGTTCCGATATTTTGTACACATCTGAAGAAATTAGTAGAAGCTATAGCATTTGTGTGCGGGAGTTGGACTTCAACGCAGAGTGTATAACCACCCCCTTCAATCATTCATTTTACATTAGTTGCTTTTCGCTTCGCGAAGGAACTAAATCCGTGTGTCGGTGTGTACTTCCGTACAGTCCGTTACTAATTTGGCGGATGAGTTAATGTTAGCGGCGGCGTCGACATGCGGAACTTAAGATCATCACGTAATGTAGCGGGATCAACTGAGGGTAATTGGAACCCAGGCCGACACGCTGAGGCATCCGACCTGCCGGCATCGCAAGCAAGAGGCCGAGCCCTTCTGAAGGCCTTACCAAGTGAATGGTAGTAGCTCAATCAATGACTCAGGTCTCACAAACCTTGGCGCAGACCATGTCTCAGGCTGTAGCCCAAATGACCCAGTCTTTTGAGATAACTCTACAACGAGCGGCGTCTAATAGCCCACTACGTCCAGACAACGTAGCCCCTATAGCATCATATTGTCTGGACGTTGACGCGTACAATGCGAAGTACGTTCAAGTGACCCATACGACACCAGGACATAGCCTGTTTCGCGCGAGGCCAAGCAGAGCGCTGTCCACCTCCCGCCCGACCGACCGTGGGGCGCAGCCGTGTATTGGATGGCACGATCACGTGGACAAATACCAAATATAACGGACAAACAATTAAAAATATGTTTAACTACAGCTAATTACGAGCTAAATGAGCTAAAATAGAGGTTTTCACAAGAGAAATAGAGGTTTCTGATCTGATTACGGTTGATAGAGAAGATTGTAATCAGAACATAGGACTAGAAAAGGTTCATGCAAAGAATAGTTAGAACTACAATGTTTTAATGATAGAAGAATAAAATTTCTAGTAGGTCAACGGGGTACAGATAGGTTTACCTGGTTAAATAGCTCAGGAGAGTCTATTTCGCCTATTAAAAGTTTATGAACAAAGATAGCACCAGGCAACACTCTACGATTAATTAATGAAGGAAGATTGATTAAAAGAAGCCTACTGGAGTATGATGGCAATTTGACATTGCGATCCCAATTTAGACCGCGAACGGGAGAAAGACAAACATTTGAAGGTTTATTTCTAACCCCTCCACGGGACAGTCAAGGTCAACGACCCAATCAGACTACTTATCCAATTACCTCCATGATGAATGGTGGAGCATCGCCAACCTCCGAATTGGGTGCTGATCGGGTTAGTCAAATAATTACGAATTGGAAAATTTGATTTTCAGGACATTCGTCCATATCGGTAGATGACTTTATATATAGAGTCGAGGTCCTCACGAATCAAACACTCAATAATGATTTAGAACTGGTATCTCGCTACGTGAGCAACTTTTTTGAAGGAGCTGCTAGCGACTGGTTCTGGAGGTTTCACCGGCGCGTTCCACAAGTGACCTGGTCACAGCTACGGGTGGCACTAAAAGCACAGTTTCAAGACGGAAGAGCCGATCTAGAAATTCGCACGGCCATGTTTCAGCGAAAACAACGTCTAAATGAATCCTTTGATGTTTTTTACAACGTTATCGTAACACTGGCCGATAGACTAGCCGTCCCTTTGACAGAGTCCGCATTGTTAGATGTGCTGAAGGCAAATTTACTACAAGAAATTCAGCATGAAATATTGTACGTACCAATAATGTCGGCTTCGCATTTGCGCCCGTTGTCGGTGACGACAACCATGCCTCACGTCCCGAAACGTGTTCGAATTAGAATTTTCAGCTATCAATGTAGAATTAGAAACCGACCCGGATATCCGGATCTATCCCGAGGCAGAAATAGCTGCAATTATCTTAACTTGTTGGAATTGCGGGAAAAAAGGAAATAGATATCAGGATTGCGATGCAGAGCGGAAGATTTTTTTCTACGGCTGCGGTCAACATGATGCCTACCAACCATCTTGTAATTCGCCGTGCACTGTCGAAAAGTGCACTCAAAAACCATAGTGCATACAGCAGATGGACAAAAGCAAGCCGTTCTAGGAAAGACTCTTACTTCTGTTACCTTTAAAGGAATCGAAAAACCACTTACTCTTTATGTTGTACCCACGCTGGCACAGAATCTCTATTTAGGCATAGACTTTTCGAGAGGCTTTAATTTGTTACCGGCCTTTTTGGCGCATAAAAGAAAAGAACCAACCGTATCTTGTATTAATCTCGATAGCGAATTAAATGTGTCATTATCCGAATCCCAGAAAAACCACTTAGTTAAAACCATTCAATTGTTTCCATCCTTCGAGGCAAAAGGATTTGGAAAAACTGGCTGGATGTCACATGAAATCGATGTAGGTGAGGCAAAAGCGATCAAGCAGCGGCACTTATGCTGTATCTCCGGCCATAGAAAAATTAATGTACCAAGAGATAGATCGTATGCTTGCCCTTGGGGTAATAGAAGAATAAAATAGCCCGTGGTCATCACCTGTTGTACTAGTGCGCAAACCAGGAAAAGTTCGACTATGTATTGACAGTCGAAAACTTAGTGAAGTCACGATTAAAAATGCTTATCCTATGCCTTTAATTGACGGCATTCTTAGTCGGCTACCGAAAGCAGAATTTATTTCAAGTATTGATCTAAAGGATGCTTATTGGCAAATACCGCTAGCCGCCAGCGCCCGAGAGAAAACGGCCTTTACCATGCCACCAAGACCTCTCTATCAGTTTACTGTAATGCCGTTTGGATTGTCAAACGCACCTCAAATAATGTCAAAACTTATGGACCTAGTGATACCACCAAGTTTGCGAAATGAAATCTTCATATGCTTAGATGATCTTTTAGTAGTTTCGGAGTCCTTTGAGCGACATATTTCAGTATTATCCGAGTTAGTTAATAGACTAATCCTAGCGGGACTTACAATTAATGTGAGAAAAAGCAGTTTTTGTCTCAAAGAAGTCAAATATCTTGGCCATGTTATTGGTAATGGAACCATTCGAACGGACCCTGATAAGGTGTCAGCGATCCAAGAATTCCCAGTGCCCAAGTCTATAAAGCAAGTACGTAGGTTTTTAGGTCTCACGGGATGGTATCATAAGTTTATAAAAAATTACGCTGAAGCAAAAACGAAAATTCATTTGGTCTGAAGAACCACAAAATTCATTTGATCTGTTAAAATATTCCCTGTGTACAGCACCTGTACTACATAGCCCTAATTTTAACGTTCCTTTTGCTATGTGGGAGGTGTACTTATGCAAACAGATAGCGAAGAAAATAAGGTGCCAATCGCCTTCATGTCACGAAAGCTAAATCAGTTTCAAATGACCTTATTCCGTAACGAAATTTAAAAACAATGCCTTGCGGCTGTCCTATGTGTACAAGATTAATTTCTGAGCTCTATGTTTCATTCATTTACTCATTTAAAATAATGCATGGGAAAGGCTCACAAAATATAGTTCTTGACGCTTTATCCCGAGTACATACGGATGATATATCAGCTATTACCTTAGCGAATGGCTTCGATCTGTCGTCAGACGCCTTCGACGCTGACGAGTATACAGATTTAAAAGCTAAGATTCAATTACAGCAATCCCAGCTACCCGATGTCAAGGTTATAGACAAAAACATTTATCGGAGAACAGAACACGCATCCGGTGATCGTGTAGCGGATGACATGTGCTGGAAGCTTTGGATTCCCAAATCGTTAGTTCTGGATGTAATAAAACAAAATCACGAAGATCCCGTAGCGGCGCACAGTGGAATAAATAACACACTGGAGTGGATCAGGCGCTATTTTTATTGGCCCAACCTAATAGGTGATGTAAAGAAATTTATTGCGAACTGTTCCATTTGTAAAACTACAAAGCATTCGAATACCTATTTGCGTCCCCCAATGGCCAAATCAGAGGAAACTTACAAGGTTTTTACAAAAATATTACATAGACATTTTAGGCCCATATCCCAGGAGCAATCTCGGAAACATTGGGATCTTCGTAGTTCTCGATCACTTCACTAAATTTCCTTTTTTAAAAGCTGTTCGAAAATTTACTGCAGATGCTGTAATTACCTATCTGGAAACAGAATTGTTCCATTGTTTTGGCATTCCCGAAGTAGTTGTATCAGACAACGGACCTCAGTTCAAATCTCATCAGTTTAAGACACTGCTGGAGAAGTATAAAGTACGACATTCCTTTACCGCAGCGTATGCCCCGCAAGCAAACGCGTCCGAATGGGTAAATGGATCGGTGTTAGCTGCAATAAAGTCTTATGTGAACAAATATCAGACCAATTGGGATGAAAACCTTAGTTCGGTGGCATGTGCGCTAAGATCCAGTTGGCACTCGGCCATCAATAATAGTCCGTACCGTGTATGTTTTAGCCAACAAATGATAACGAACGGTGCAACTTACCCCCTGTTAAGAAGTTTAAACTTATTAGAGGGTAGATCTATTCAGTTTGACCGTACTGATTCTCTGGAATTAATTCGTCAGACTGCGATCAAGGCTGTAGCAAAACAGCATGAACGAAACAAAAAAACCTATTATTTGAGAAGTCGAGACGTGATAAGAAGTTTACCGACGTAATTTTCAGTTAAGTAATTATGCAAAGGGTTTCTCAGCCAAGTTAGCTCCAACGTTTATAAAAGCCATAGTCCGTCAAACGATTGGGACCAGTTATTACGAATTAGAGGATATGCAAGGAAGAATGATAGGGAAATTCCATGCAAAAGACATTAAACAATAGGGCATCAGTTATTGTTATCTCTACTCCAAGCGGTATTCCACTTTGTTGGTTAGTAACCCCCAAAGTGTGATTTTGTCGGGGAGGTGTGTAACATGCGCTTGTCGTTCAAAATTCGACAAATTAACAGAAAATATTTATTTGTGGAAACATCCAATTTAGCTTATTTTTAGTACCCCAATGAGTACATAGTGTCATCGATAATTTATGACCTCACGTATTACGTAAGTCGTCACGTATCGATCAGTGAGATATCGGCTTAAAGCTCAACCCTAGATTAAAGAATATAAAAGAAAAGATAATTGGCGAAAGGAAAATTAAAATAAAAAATTTCTTAACCCAACTACCAAAGGAGACAGAGGTGTTCAATCCTCGCTGCCAACCTCACTACATTCCTCGCTGCCAACTTCACTACAATCTTCTCTATATTTGGATGGTCTCCATTGGATTTTAATGGTGAATACTGGTCAATGCGTGATGCCATTGTCCAGGCGGAATTATTAATAACAGGCGCAATAGACTTTGATCTCAACCTCGATTGGGCTCCCCAGTATTTACTTTACTATACGAAGCCTCTACAGGATTCTGTGGGCCCGGTTGTATGGAATTCGGTGCCCGTAGCCAAAGCTACTGCATCCTATCTTTTCACTATAGCGCTAAAATATTCAAATTTAAAGCCATTGCATGTGGCCATTGGTTGCCTCTTATTGGCCATGCAAACCTATGGCAGACAAGTATCACTAACAGATGAATGAGTTTACCGATGGAATTCAATAGGAAATCATTGAGACTGTCATTGAAGTGTACAAGCAGGAAGCCACTCTAAACGCAGTTCGAATTTCAATTAATTTATCTAACCAAGCTTATAGTTATAATTACCCCATTCAAACCATTAAAGAAAAATTATATAATTGATTCGGGCTATACGTTTGTGGAAATTTTAAATATGTTGGGCATTTGTGCTATTGCCAATATGTCAATTTATTAGGAAAGTTAACTGTTTCGTTTTTATTTTTTATCCTATTCTCTCCCGTCATCAGTTTGATTTGATTCGATTTTTTTGTAAATTTAAATAAATTTGGGTTTTTGTAACCAAATCTCAGGATAACCAGTAAGAAAATTATGTTTGATAAACGAATTGTTTCATCAGATACATTTCAAATTTGAGGATAAATTCCAAACTTATTATCCGACCAGTATTTAGTTTACGACTGTAAAATATGTAGATGAGCTTGAATAGCCAAAAACAAAGTCGATAATCAGTAACCTTTAATTTAGTATTAATCCTATATTAGAAACCTCCGCGCGTTAACTTCTTTAATTTGGAATAATATTAAGTTCGTTTGTTTTCGAAAGAGATATGAAGAACGAATTAAATTAGGAAATGAATCCTGCTTTGGTCATAAGTTTAGAAATTAATAAAATATTGTCCCTATAAGCGTTAAATCTTGGGAACCATGCAACCGACTGAGAATTAAAAAGAGGCCGTAGGACATGTTGGAGGGATCCTCAATTCAGAAGTGGCCCGAGGTTCATTGTAGGGTGTGCGTTGACATGACAAGCTAATAGGCTATCATGAAGTAAACCAACATGTGTTCATCTTGAAACTACAGAGTTTAACGTGCTCCTGTTTCTATTCTCCTCAGGCCTTCTTTCTTTCGTCTTTAACCCTGTACCGGTATCCCTTGGTGTTCTTAAGTACGCGTATTTAAAATTTTATGAATGTATCGAATGTGAGCAACTATAGTTCTGGCTAATCTCTATCGTGTAACCCAGTCCCAGCCGACCTGATCCTACCCGAACCTATTGCGTACTCAGATTCAACATTACATGCTACAGTGAAGGATAGAAGGACCGTCTGTCCGTCTGACCGTCTGTCCGTCTGACCGTCTGTCCGTCTGTCCGTCCGTCTGGATCAACGAGATCTCCTCCTAGACTGTAAAAGCTACATATCTCAAATTTTGCATGTAGGCTTGTAAGTATATACTGCAGGGGTTGTACATCTCACCACTATATCATATAGCTCCCATACAAACGTCAAAGTCAAGAACAGTGATTTTTCTCAATAACTTCGTTATTTTCAAAATGTTGCAATGGTATACAAACTTTCACGCGGTCGAAGTTAGCCCCGGCCTTCTGGTTTATTTTTCTCTCTCGTCATTGCTTCTGCAGTTGCTCCCCATCATACCATCAGTGCTAGTGGTTTTGTTGTTCTCTTTGCTTTGTGCTTGTGCTGAGCTTCTCTCCCGCGTAATCACTTTTCTAAGGCTGCCTCTCAAAGTTCGGCTTATAACTGTTCTTGCACTCTATCTTGTGCTGTGTACTCCAGCTGTCTCTTTGTTTTATTTGTAATTATTGATTTATTATTTTTTGGCTTTCCAGTGGCTTGTTGTCTACCTACTTGCGAGCATTCTGATCGTTTTGACGTTTGTTGGCTGAGCGATAATCTTATTCACTTAAATTGTGATGGCCTTGCCGGCCAGCAGCTTGATTTTAGCCGAATGTACAGGGGTCTTAGTTTAAACAAAACGGCCAAACAGCTGTCCAACGAGCGTGACTCTAGCATACATTTATTGTCGCAATTCAAGTTTGTTTCACCTTCTGAGAAGTTGCCCAAGAAATGTACCCTTGAGTTGCCTCATCAGCAGTCGCCAGCACTCTCTATTACATCTTTTCCCATTTTACTTTCGCATACATGGAAGTACCCATTACAAGCCCTGGTGTACCTCAATCTATCCCTCACGGGAACTCTGATCAATCACTTGCGGATCCCAATGCTCCTCCGCCTCCTGGAGACTAACTGTAGTGCCTCATCGCAAACAATTATTTATCTCTAGGCTTGCTCCAGAAACTTTTGATTCGTCTGTGGCAGCTTACATTGGTAATATATGCCCTGCTAAGGTTTTAATTCATAAGTTTAAGTTTTCTAGGCCTCGCAAAATCTCCTCTTTTAAAATTGCAGTACCAAATGAGTGTTTCTCATCTATGGTTGACCCTAACTTTTGGCCAGAGGGCCTAGTTGTACACGAGTTTGCGGCCAATAAGCGCTCCCGTCCTTTGCTCCTCTGTTTTGGATAATGAAATTCTTTTTAATAACTTTATTTCTTATAGGCTTGATCGTGTTGGTCGTCGTGGCGGGGGAGTACCCATTACTGTCAACTCGAATCTGTGTTCAAGTGTTGTGCCGATTGATCCCCCCTTAGGTGGCGAGTTTATTTGCGTCGAAGTTACATGTTCTTACTTTAACTTATATATCTCTTGTTCATATATTTCTCCAGCTGCTGATATCATGATCTACATGCACCATGCTGATGCTTTGCGAACTATTTTTAGTCGTCTTAGAGATCGTGATTTTCTTATAGTTTTAGGTGATTTTAACTTGCCTAATATTCCTTGGCTTGTTGATGATAATCTATCTTTCTTAATTCCTTCATCTCACCCTACCATTGAAGTTGCTTTTTCTTACAATTCCATTACTAATTCATTTAATAACGTCTAAAATTCTCGCCGTAGATGTTTTCGTAAAACGAATTTCAATCTTCTTAACAGCCTTATTTTATGTTTTTATTGGTCATTTCTATTTGAGGGCTGTGTTATAGATTGTGCAGTGAATTTCTTCTACTCTGCTCTTAATTTTGTAATTGATAAATGCGTTCCTTATGTGGATGTCTCTACCGTCTCTAGTGCACATTGGGCGCAAATGCCGATTTACCGGCATAAACTCCAAATATAAAGATAAGGACTTGAAATTTCGAAATGTTAATTTTTTTTTATAATTTTGAATTTTCTTATTTCGGATATTTCTTTACCACGCCCATTCACCAACCGCCCAGATGCACAATGTAAAACAAATGGGATGTCACTGATAACTTTTTGTTTACTTTTCAAGATCCAATTCAAAATCAGTTATTTCTTTCAAAGAGATAATAAATCGGATTCCATAACAACTGTTTTCTCTGTTTCTTTTGGTAGAAATTTGCGGCTTGTTGTTTCTATTGCAAAGACGATAATAATAGGGTCAATCCAAAGCTAGTCTCAGAACCGTTTTCCCAATCAACCGACAATCCGATAACACGGATATTTCGTTAAAAACAATTGAAGAGTTTCTTTACAAAGTTTCTTAAATTTCACTACATCAATTTCAAACTCGCAAAATGGAACATTTGCAAATGCTCTTCGCGCCATGTTACCATCATTGGAATTTCTAGAACTGTTCGGACTTGGTTTGTTCACATGTAGTCGCATATCTCTTTTATTTGCATATTTATGGGACTCTTCAAATATAAAATATGCTTCCGACTTTCCTTAATGAATTCGATCTTTAATAGCCTGCAATCAATTCCAATTTGATCAATTATTTGAAGAGGAATTATTGTCGTGACTGGTTGAGCCTTTTAGGTTCCTGTTCATTAAATCGTTGCTTATATAAACTTAGTCCGGTTAAACCAACAAAGCCATAGCTTACGAAAAGCCTTAATTTAGATACATTAGTAAATTTGCTCAAAGACGCATCTGATGTAAAATTATTCTTGAAGCAGTATGATAAGTTCTACTTTTAGCGACTTTACTTTTACATTTTTACATTAGTAAATTGCTCAAAGACGCATCTGATGTAAAATTATTCTTGAAGCAGTATGATAAGTTCTACAGCGAGACTTCAGCAACAGTTTCCGATATATTTACTTCCAGAGGCCTGCTCTAGTTTTTTTACCTTTCCTAGCTTGGATAAATGTTCCAATTTTTTTTTATTCCCATTGATCTAATGATCCTATATATTGTTGCTTAGAGAAAGAATGCTCACTAATAAAACATAATGCCTCATCTGCTAAGAGTAATACTGGTGAAAGATCTTCACATGTGAAACCATTTGGTTTTAATTTTGCTCTAAATATTTTTGATGTTTCCTTATCTCCCGACTTCTCTGCTGATATAATGGCAGCATGCATTAGGCTTTCTTTTTGCATTTTCTTTAGAAAGCTTTGGAGCCAATTTTCTTTTCAATCTAGATCCTCCTTCCTCATAAGCTGCAATAGGACGTCCAGTCTTTTTTGTGCAATTAATTTTTTTGTGAAAAATTATATTTCAGTTGCCAGCCAGCTTGCATTTTCCTTTTTAAAGCTTTCAACATGTCTGTTACTTTTGGCTAGCAGCTTTTTGACACGGAAAGCGAAATTTTGTAATTTCTTTTTAATTTCAACTTCCGACCTTTCCCAGCCACAATTCCAGCAAATCGCCTCGATGGATAATCGAGTCGTTCTAGATCTATTGAAATATTATGAATTTGCGCAAGTATGCGCCCAAGTTGTTAACTTAATTGAAATTAAAATACAATAGGACGTACTACTCATTAACACTTTATGTAATCCGCCATAGTCTTATTAGTTCTGCTCCACGAACTATTTTCAGGTTAGGTTCGATCATAAACATGATTTATTAAATCTGCTAAATACAAAACAATACAACAACGAACACCGTTTTGGCACTTAAATCCACATTTCTACATACCTTGATTAGTATTTTGCATCATTAAAACCAAAGTTATTCCAAATGGTTCGTAATCGAGAAACTATCAAACTATGCACACGTGTTAAGCAATCTTTTGGCGCACACAACTTAGCAAAACTGACTTTACAGAGCTGCCAGAAAGCCAGGGATGCATAAAAAATATTTTTAAAATCGGTTTTATAATGGTTAGGCTTTTCTCTAATGAAACTAACAAAAAATATAAACAAAAATATAATAAAATAATTTTGGACTTTTTGCCGGTATATCGGCGTTTGCGCCCAATGTGTAGTGGCTCTCCAATCTCCGTAGCATTAAACATTAAATTTTAAGATTTAAAAAAACTGGTTCGCGACTATGCAAATTATTATGTAGCCACATCTCAATTTTGTCTTTTAAATACTCAATGCTACAATAATTATATCGTTTTAACAACCTTTTCCACCTTATTTCTCCTCATCAATCTGTCTCTTCTCTTCGTGCTATACTTTTTAGTTATCTACAGCGAAACCACTGAAAATATTCTGGTTTGGATTGGCTGCAACTCATCCCTGACCACATTGGCTGTGAATCGTGGCATAGCTGGCACCTTGCAAACAAAACACCTCCACCGGGGATGTTTAGTTGTGCATAAAGCTAAGCTACCTTCTTCACTTAATTATTATCTATTATTTTAGCTTAAGCTTTTTCGTCGACTGCTGTGTTAGTTGGCGTAAATAAATAAGTACACAGGTATGTATAAATGTATGTATGCATGCGCGTTATTCAAAATAACGTAAGTAATTTGTTATTTAGGTAACCCGATTGGTTGATAGGAAATGCAGTGCCCTTGTTGGGTTCCTGTCTGTCTTTTTTTTACATCAGCAGCTGACAATGTATGCATGTATGTACAGCTGTGTTCAGAAAAATAGGAATGTAGTTGTCTTGCACAGAAACAGGAGAAAAAAAAAGGAAAAATGCAAAATAACTGCAAAAATAAATGAAAATAAGAATTTGTATATATATCTAATAACACTACATATTTTTTGGATAATACCAAAACAAATATCAAAACAAAATAAATTCTTAAATTCGTCTGCTCAGAAAAATAGCAATACCTCCTTAAACGTTAAAGAAAACAACAGGAACCTCATTTAAATTAACCTAAGCCGGTTAATATTATTGGTTATAGTTAGTATTTTGTTGTATAACCCTTTATTATTAAAAACTGCGTGGCAACGACGTGGCATTGAATCCACAAGGCCCTGACACCGCTGCACAGTTATTTTGCCCCACCCTTCTTGAACTGCCTGACAAGTTGGGCTTTGTTTGATGGATTAACATTTGCCACATGTTTCTTAATATCTCTACATAAGTTTTCAATTGGAAATTTTGTACGTAGACTTGTATACTCAGGGGTTGTATATCTCGGATTAAGCTGGATCGGACCACTATATCGTATAGCTCCCATATAAACGGCAAAGTCACGAAAAGTGGCTTTTTCTCAATAACTTCGTTATTTTTTGAGCTATTGTCGTGAAATTTAATATTAGTGATTTCATTATAGCTATAAACAATTGTGCCAAATTTGGTCAAGATCGAGTGACAATATCAAAGAGCTTCCATAGGAACGATCTGTCAAACACAGTGACTTTGCAATCTTTCGCAAATATTACTCTTTGTAGATAAAACGCTTTTCCAATTTGACGGCTATAAGTGAGGAAAGTGAGTGAGTAAGAGTGTTGGAGCGGGAAGCGGAAACGCTACAACTCTAGCCCCAGCTCCAATGCTATTCTCTAATGTTGGTAATATAAACTTTTGGTTTTTGTTTTTCCATTACTTGTTGCACGTTTTTACAATAAAATTCAGACCGAGGCATCTCGACAAGTAGCTTACGAGAAATTTGTCATAGCTGAGAAACGACAAAATAAAAGCGCAAAGTTTTGCATTACAAATTTGAAGTTTCTACTGCATCGAACTGCATATTTATTGTCTTAAATTCTTTTTTTTATATATATATGTATACATATGTATATATATGTATATTGTGTTGAATCCAGAAAGTTACATACGCAGAAGGAATCATTTATAACCACAGGACTCATGGATTTTCGTTCAAAGGATCTGGTAGGACTTCCCGTGTGCTTTATCTTATAGACAGTACATGTCTATTTGCTAACACTGACGTCCCTGATGCTGATGATATTTGAACTTTTCAAGCATTGGCTATCGCTGATGTCGTCTTGCCAAAGCTACCTTGACTGGCTGAAGCTCGAATATAGCACTATTTCCATCTGTGTGTGGCTATTGAATTCCATATCCCTTTTGTTGACGCTTTTGGAACTTGCATCGGAATTGACATTGTGGCTGATGCGTAAACCTGTCTCGATAATGGCCCAACTAACAAGTATATTTCGATTTTGGGCTAATGTACACAGGTTGATCAATGCGCGACCAGTATGACTGACTAAGTCCAGGACCCGGTCCTTCGTAGCACTCTATAAAACTTTAAACTTTTAATAATTTAAGTACAAGACAAGCTTTATGTTATCTCACCAAGTAAAAAAGTGTACTATACCAACTAATTTTTTAGCCCCGCTGCAGTAAAAATAAATACTATTAGGCATAAAAGGTTTTGATTAAGTAGACTTTCTATAAACTAAAGGTGTTTATGTTTCTGGGATATATCTGAATAAGTAAGAATGGAACAGGAATTGGATATATTTTAGGGTTGGTCGAGCGGGAATTTATGGAAGAGCGGGAAAACTCACACTTTTATTAATATGTAGTAGGTAAATGAAAAGTGAATAAAGAAATGTTGTACATATCAGGAATTCCGCCGATGCAAGCTGGAGGAGCGGAAGGATATCCGGCTCGAAGGACCAATGTTCGTGGAGGGGCGGAAGGATCTGATGATATGCAATTTTGGCAGGTGCTGGTTTCTTCTATGTCTGGTGAGTGAGTAATGAAATTAGAACGCGCGAGAACTTCGTTTAAAAATAATTATGATTTATTCAAGATTCACAAGGTGTCCCGACACACACGAAATGGTTCGGGTAGAAGTATTACAGGTTGTATTACGGGTATTAAGGGTGTTCGTATAAAAATATCGGACTCGATTGAAGTTGGCGATTCAGAATCCAATCACGCTCCTTATAGTGACCGTATCCGCCGAGGATCACAGTCCACAGTCGCCGCTCATTGCTGTTCACCCGGTGCCGTTAACACATATTATAAAACGTATTTGATGGATTTGGTTGCAATTGAATCAACCCCATCACAATCATTGGAATCGAAACCTGTGGGCAAATCCGGATGGGCTCAATCTATGCTATGGGGAGAAGATTATAGATGGTCAAATTGTAAAGACAACCAAAAAACTAGTTGTCTATGACGATTATCTTGGTGCTAGTAGAATTCTTCGTTTGGGGAGGATTTAACAATGCGAGCCGGATGGACCGGTTTAAGCAAATGCTGTTGGTTTTTGTTTTTTGTTTTGCCCATCAGGATCCAGCATATTCCATCAACTACGTTTTATATTTTGAATGGGAAAAATTTCATCGGAAGCGAAATTCCATTTTGATTATTATATTTTTTTTTCGAAAAGCAAAATTACAGTATACAGTGGAAAATTAAAACAAATGTTAAATTTTTTTCATTTCATTGAGTTAAAGTCGCCAAAATGTTTGGAACAGGCAGAAGGAAGCTTTTCCGACCACATAAAGTATATATATTCTTGATCATTATCAACAGCCGAATCTATCTAGCCATGTCCGTCTGTCTGTCCGTTTGTCCGCCCGTCTGTCCGTCTGTCCGTACGTATGAACGCGTAGATCTCGGAGACTATATGAGAAAGAGCCACCAAATTTGGTATGTAGGTTGGTGTAGGATGCAAAGTGATCAAGTTTATTTCAAATTTTTTGCACGCCCCTTTCCGACCCAGCAATTTAGAAAAAGCGTTTATCTCAAAAACTATTCTAGCTAGCGACACATTATTTATGTTTTGAGTTGCAATTGTTGAGTTTATTGTTCTACATTTTTATTTCATTATTCAGAAAATCTCGTAGAGAACAGAAAAAAACTAGTTTTTTGTTCTTCATTTTTGTTCCATATTTCGGAAAATCTGACATTTGATAAGTTCATAATATTTTATACAAGTTAGACGAATGCCTGTTTGTTTAAGAATAAACATCGTGTTCATCTGAACTGGCTTCACCAAATCAGATGCACCAATGAAATATACAATTCGAAACAAAAACATAAACCAAGAAGAAGTCGTAAAGATTCATATGACAATTATTGCCTAATACAAAACAAAACATGCATCCACACTCTGCGGCAAAACACTTAAGATGATAACAGCAGTGCGGGTTCAAGTAACCAGCGCTGAGCATGAAATAAAAATAATTTTCAACTCCCGAAAACATGGGGCATTAGAATAGGTATTTTTAAAAACAATTGTTACCTCCTAGAGTCTAAGATAATCCTATATAAACACTGTACTTTTGTAAATAAAATCAGTTCATATTTTGAATTCAACGAATGAAGATTGGGTATTTTAGTTGTGTTTCTAATTCTCTATTCATTTTGGTCTTTCGAGCCGGATTCATTTTTGGTCCTTCGAGAAAAAGGAACTCTGCAGTTTTCCCCAACCAGTGGTATGAGATTCAGGGATTGAATCAGCTCCTTAAAGTCTGAATTCTTATGCAAGTGTGAATGCTAAGATCAGCTAAAAGGTAGCAAAATAAATTAACTTTTGTTTTCCCCCACCAGTGTGGGCCGCGTCGAAGTTTGTATACCCTTGCAACTGTTTTGGTAATTCTTTCCTTACCCATAGATAACAAAGTGTAAAAACGTTTTATCCAAAAAGTCTAATGTTTGCGAAAGAACGGCCTTCAATCTTAGCATAGGATATAACGAACTTTTTGACAAAAGTCACTGTTTTCGACCTATCGTTCCTATGGGAGGTCTATGATATAATCACCCGACCTTGACCAAATTTGGCACAGTCGTTTATAGCTACAATAAACTACTTATATTAAATTTCACGACAATAGCTATAAAATTAATGAAGTTATTGAGAAAGTCACTGTTCGTGAATTTGCCGTTTGTATGGGAGCTATATAATATAGTCACCCGATCTTGATAAAATTTGGCACAATTATTAATAATAAAACTGACAAATACCAACTTTTATGACAATAGCTATAAAATTAATGAAGTTATTGAGAACGTTACTGTTCGTGGCTTTGCTGTTTGTAAGGGAGCTATATGATATAGTCACCCGATCTTGATCAAATTTGGCACAATTATTAATTAAAGCACAAAACTGACAAGTACCAACTTTTATGGCAATAGCTATAAAATTAATGAAGTTATTGACGTTTGTATGGGAGCTATATGTTATAGTGATCCGATCCGAGATATACAACGCCTGCAGTATATACAAGCCTACGTGCAAAATTTCAGCTCTCTAGCTCTTACGGTCTCGGAGGAGTTCGCGTTGATCCAGACGGACGGACGGACGGACGGACATGGCTATTCGAACTCGTCTCGCCGTGCTGATCAAGAATATATATACTTTATATGGTCTGAGATGCTTCGTTCTATGCGTTGCACACTTCTGACCAAAATTAATATACCCTTTTTGCAAGGGTATAAAAAGTGCGTGCGTCCGAGCAACAAGATAGTTGCAAAGAAGAGGCGACTGGAGGCGAGGCGAATGTAAAGAAACGGGTAACCACCAGCAAACTATTTGCTAACCCTAGCCATTGGCAGATACGCAGCAGCAGACTATCGGCAAAACTTACTTGGCAAACTCTACTTGGCGGACAACAGTGGCGAACGGTGTCAACAACAGGATCATCAGATAAGATATAAATTAAGACAGTTATAAGTACATCTATGTATTTTTATTATTATATCGATATCCTAATATACGCATAAGACAAAAATGTATCCTACCAAAACTGAAAAATTGTTAGGAATGCAACACGAGTTGCACAAAAACAAATAAATAGTTAGATGATAGCAAAGGAGAGTCGCGGGAGAATGCGACCTCCAGTAATGAAAACGCTAATGATAACCACCATCTGTACCTTGATGTGCCAAGCTTATACAAATGAACTTATATGTAATGAAACGTTTAAAGAAGTCATAGAAGCATTGGAGTTCGACGTGCAGAATGCCTTGTCAGCATTAGAAGAGACAATAAATGATCAGAAAAATTTGAATGTTGAAAATGTAACCAGGAGAGGCGACTTACCAGTGTTGCCAAAAATTCAGGTACACATATTTTCTGAAGAGTCTCGAGAATGGGACCTGTTTGTGGAATTATTTGCAGAATTAATTGAAAAAAGAGAAGATTCAAGTCTGACTCTTAAATTTAATTATTTAAAATCCGCATTAAAGGGCGAAGCCAGGAGCATGATAGCCCATCTATTGTCAGGTTCAGCTGCCAATTATAGTGCCGCTTGGGAATTGTTCATCAAGCGGTATGAAAATAATCGGATGGTGTTTTCCGAACAATTAAATCGGGTCGTTGATTTACCGATGATCAACAATGAATCCGCAAAAAGTATTAAAGGAGTGATTGACATAGTTAATGAGTCAGTTTACTTAAAAACAAATTTGTTCGATGAAGGTAACGTTATATTCGCACAACTTCTACTAATGATATTTGACAGAGAGGCTCTACAGTTTAGAGTAGTAAGGAACACCATACCTTACTCCATATTGATGAAAAACAGGAGAGAGCTAATACTTGTGTAACACCACAAGCAACACTGTAAACCACAGCTTTAATGCAAGTAAAAAATAAAAATGGAGGATATAAGACTCTAAGAGCCCTTATTGATTGTGGTTCACAGAGCACCATTTTGTCTAAAGAGTCCGCTCAAATATTAAAACTACCTAAAATTAAACAATATACAGAAATAAGTGGCGTGTCCTCAATAAAATCTAATAGATCAAAATATAAGGCAAAAATAGATGTGAAGACGCGAAAACCTTGGAAAGGACATCCTAAGGTTGAGGCAATTGTGTTGCCAAAATTAATGAAAGCTCTTCCATTAGAAATAGCAAACGTGGATATATCAAACCAAATCAAATCAGAATAAATCTGTAGTGGCAACAACAATAGATGTCACAGGTTTTCAACAACGTTGGGAGAAAAAGAAAAATAAATTTAAAAAAACTTCGGCCGTGCCGAAGTTTGTATACCCTTGCAAATTTAATCGGTCTGTAAAAACTATTCACTGTTGCTGAAATTTGTGTTTTCTTTACACATATCAAATATCTGGTTAGATTACGACCTATTTGAAATTTAAATCAAACCTTGCAATTTAGCCGGCTCGAAGTCAATCTTACAAAAGAAGATTATTTCAAAAGGCAACACAAAAAGGTGAGCAGGTTGTCTGTATAGCTATTTCAAGAACTACCAAGTTCTATTATCAGCAGACTTTGCTAAAGAACTTCGGAATTGCAATAGCCATACCATGTCTTCAACGCTAGAATTAGTTGGGAATTACAGCAACCAAATAAAGCGAAAAAAGTTGGTAAAGCCTACAACACCGAAGACTACCTTTTTGTGCATACCCTTAGGCGTTATGAAAAATTAGTGTAAGAGCTTCGCCCTTACCAAACTAATATCACGACCTTTTATTTCATATGCGGTATATTGTACCATATAAAAAAAGGGTTTTTTTGGAATAAAAATTTCCAAAGTAACGGCGTTCCTTCCGTTGGTGTTATCTGGTTAGATTACGACCTATTTGAAATTTAAATCGAACCTTGCAATTTAGCCGGCTCGAGGTCAATCTTACAAAAGAAGATTATTTCAAAAGGCAACACAAAAAGGTGAGCAGGTTGCCTGTATAGCTATTTCAAGAACTACCAAGTTCTATCATCAGCAGACTTTGCTAAAGAACTTCGGAATTGCAATAGCCATACCATGTCTTCAACGCTAGAATTAGTTGGGAATTACAGCAACCAAATGAAGCGAAAAACGTTGGTAAAGCCTACAACACCGAAGACCACCTTTTTGTGCATACCCTTAGGCGCTATGAAAAATTAGTGTAAGAGCATCGCCCTTACCAAACTAATATCACGACATTGTACCATATAGAAAAAGGGTTTTTTTGGAATAAAAATTTCGAGGTCAATCTTACAAAAGAAGATTATTTCAAAAGGCAACACAAAAAGGTGAGCAGGTTGCCTGTATAGCTATTTCAAGAACTACCAAGTTCTATCATCAGCAGACTTTGCTAAAGAACTTCGGAATTGCAATAGCCATACCATGTCTTCAACGCTAGAATTAGTTGGGAATTGCAGCAACCAAATGAAGCGAAAAAAGTTGGTAAAGCCTACAACACCGAAGACCACCTTTTTGTGCATACCCTTAGGCGCTATGAAAAATTAGTGTAAGAGCTTCGCCCTTACCAAACTAATATCACGACATGTTATTTCATATGCGGTATATTGTACCATATAGAAAAGGGTTATTTTGGAATAAAAATTTCCAAAGTAACGGCGTGCCTTCCCTTGGTGTTATCTGGTTAGATTACGACCTATTTGAAATTTAAATCAAACCTTGCAATTTAGCCGGCTCGAGGTCAATCTTACAAAAGAAGATTATTTCAAAAGGCAACACAAAAATCTTCTTTGTAAGATTGACCTCGAACCGGCTAAATTGCAAGGTTTGATTTAAATTTCAAATAGGTCGTAATCTAACCATTTAACACCAACGGAAGACACGCCGTTACTTTGGAAATTTTTATTCCAAAAAACCCTTTTTCTATATGGTACAATATACCGCATATGAAATAACAGGTCGTGATATTAGTTTGGTAAGGGCGAAGCTCTTACACTAATTTTTCATAGCGCCTAAGGGTATGCACAAAAAGGTGGTCTTCGGTGTTGTAGGCTTTACCAACTTTTTCGCTTCATTTGGTTGCTGTAATTCCCAACTAATTCTAGCGTTGAAGACATGGTATGGCTATTGCAATTCGAAGTTCTTTAGCAAAAGTCTGCTGATGATAGAACTTGGTAGTTCTTGAAATAGCTATACAGACAACCTGCTCACCTTTTTTTTTTTTTTTTTTTATTTTTTTTTTTTGATTGATCTCCCCCCCGCTTTTAAATTGCAAGGTTTGATTTAAATTTCAAATAGGTCGTAATCTAACCAGATAACACCAACGGAAGGCACGCCGTTACTTTGGAAATTTTTATTCCGAAAAAACCCTTTTCTATATGGTACAATATACCGCATATGAAATAACAGGTCGTGATATTAATTTGGTAAGGGCGAAGCTCTTACACTAATTTTTCATAGCGCCTAAGGGTATGCACAAAAGGTGGTCTTCGGTGTTGTAGGCTTTACCAACTTTTTCGCTTCATTTGGTTGCTGTAATTCCCAACTAATTCTAGCGTTGAAGACATGGTATGGCTATTGCAATTCCGAAGTTCTTTAGCAAAGTCTGCTGATGATAGAACTTGGTAGTTCTTGAAATAGCTATACAGACAACCTGCTCACCTTTTTGTGTTGCCTTTTGAAATAATCTTCTTTTGTAAGATTGACCTCGAGCCGGCTAAATTGCAAGGTTTGATTTAAATTTCAAATAGGTCGTAATCTAACCAGATAACACCAACGGAAGGCACGCCGTTACTTTGGAAATTTTTATTCGAAAAAAACCCTTTTCTATATGGTACAATATACCGCATATGAAATATCATGTCGTGATATTAGTTTGGTAAGGGCGAAGCTCTTACACTAATTTTGCATAGCCCCTAAGGGTATGCACAAAAAGGTGGTCTTCAGTGTTGTAGGCTTTACCAACTTTTTTCGCTTCATTTGGTTGCTGTAATTCCCAACTAATTCTAGCGTTGAAGACATGGTATGGCTATTGCAATTCCGAAGTTCTTTAGCAAAGTCTGCTGATGATAGAACTTGGTAGTTCTTGAAATAGCTATACAGACAACCTGCTCACCTTTTTGTGTTGCCTTTTGAAATAATCTTGTTTTGTAAGATTGACCTCGAGCCGGCTAAATTGCAAGGTTTGATTCATATGAAATATCTCTAACTTAAATTGTAGTAAAAAACAATAGCTATAAAATCAATGAAGTTATTGAGAAAGTCACTGTTCGTGACTTTGCCGTTTGTATGGGAGCTATATGATATAGTCTCCCGATCTTGATCATATTTGGCACAATTATTAAACAGAACACAAAACTGACAAATACCAACTTTTATGACAATAGCTATAAAATTAATGAAGTTATTGAGAAAGTCACTGTTCGTGACTTTACCGTTTGTATGGGAGCTATATGATATAGTCTCCCGATCTTGATCATATTTGGCACAATTGTTAATAAGAACACAAAACTGACAAATACCAACTTTTATCACAACAGCTATAAAATTAATAAAGTTATTGAGAAAGTCACTCTTCGTGAGTTTGCCGTTTGTATGGGAGCTATTTGGCACAGTGGTTTATAGTTTTAAAAGATTGACCAATATTAAATTTAACGACAATAGCTGAGAAAATAACGAAGTTATTGAGAAAGTCACTGTTCGTGACTTTGAGCTATATGATATAGTGGTCCGATCCGGCTGAATCCGAGATATACAACGCCTGTAGTATATACAAGCCTACGTGCAAAATTTCAGCTCTGTAGCTCTTACGGTCTCGGAGGAGTTCGCGTTGATCCAGACGGACGGACGGACGGACGGACGGACATGGCTATTTGAACTCGTCTCGTCGTACTGATCAAGTATATATGTGGGGTTTTATTTAACGATATAATTATAGTCTAGGGGGTTTACATGAAAATACGACTTTATAGAGATTACACTATGTGAAATGACAATCGACGTTTGGCTCGGCTCGACTTGGCGTCCGTCTATGACGCTTCGACTTTTCGCGCCCGACTTTGGCGCTCGACTTTAAGTGTCCGACTTTGACACCCGACTTATAGCACCCGTCTCTGGTACTCGACTTTAAGTGTCCGACTTTGACACACGACTTATAGCACCCGTCTCTGGTACTCGACTTGACCTTGCATCCGACTATGACGCAAGACCTCAAAACACGTCCGTCTTGTTTGACGCGCAAAAACCATCTCTCTCCGTCGTCATCTCTCATTCGTTTGTCATCCCTCTTGATCGTCATTTCTTACACGCTCACGCTCTCTCTTGATCGTCGTCTCGTCTCTCGTGTACAGTTGGATTGATACACTTCGCAAATGCACATCCCACATATGTATACTTTCAATGGTCGGAGATGCTTCCGACCAAAATGACTATACCCTTTTTGTACCCTTTCTCGTGTACAGTGGGATTGATACACTTCGCAAATGCACATCCCACATATATATACTTTCTATGGTCGGAGATGCTTCCGACCAAAATGACTATACCCTTTTTGCAAGGGTATAAAAAGCAAATGTCTGAGTAGCGTCTGTGAGATGTCGATAGTTTAGTCCACAAAACATGGGAGCTACCCAGGAGTAAGGGGGTAGATCCTAGCGAACATTCCAGCTGATTCTTGGTTCCAAAAGCCGTCTCCAAGTCCGAGTGTAAATTTTTTTTTGGAATTTTTTTTTTGTTACCCGATTAATCCATCGAGGTCGAATACATTGCAGAGTCATCCAAGCTAGCCGGTGATCGTTGATGGATTGCAGAAAATAACATAATCGGATCATAACACTTCATCGAATAGTGGCCAAAATCAATGAAATGATAAATGTTTTCCCTGTTCCTCCAGTTGCGTCCAGGAAGAATATACCACCAGTATTATTGTCCATCGCTTGCTTTTGCTGTTCATTCAGCAACGGCGCATTATTTTGAACGAATTCCTGCAATGTATCAACATTCCATTGCAGCTCTCGATTTAATCCTTGGTTAAAGGCATCGTGCATCGATCGATTTGGCGCACATAAGTCATCTTTGTATTTGTTCCATAACTGTATTGGTTGTGAAGGGAAACATGTGGTGATGATAATTGCCAACAGCGTTCGTATTTAGCACGCATTTGATGAAACAACTGAATCCACAAGGGTTACATCCCAATGGGAATCGTTCTGCAGCAAACCCAATAGTTGACATGCTTCTCGATGGTTACGACGATGGTTTCTTTGTTGATTGATTCCAAGTGTAATACTTGGGCTTTTCAAGGTATATCAGCAGTGAAGTAAACTAAAATTCGTTATAGCAGCGCGCAATATGGTACAATCAATTGATTTTTGATCTCAATCTCTTGAATTTGAAATTTAACTTTGATAGTTCGACCATTATCTTATTTTGAACGACGACGATGAACTGGATATTTATCGTTACGATAATGGATTTAACGCACCGCACGGTCCAATTGACCATCTGTGTCCTCACAATGTCGTGTAGATGGGGATCAGTGACTGGGTCAGGAATTTATGCTGACATGATGTCATCCACTTTATTTGAATGTAATTTGATCAGGAACCAAATCATGGTATGAACATGCGTTAGTCCACGCTTTTGCCATTCCACCAAGTACATAAGTATAAGGATATAAGTATATAGTTATAACAACGTGTGTCGCCAAAAACTCGATACTTAGTAAGGACATCAATCATAACTTTGAGTTTTTGCTTAAATACTCTAAAGAGTATGTTCATGTCGAACTAGCGGATTTTGGCCCGGGTCCAACTGACGTTCAATTACCCACCACTTAAATAAATCCGGAGTTCCATTATTTCAGGCGTCCAATATCCTGAACATTACCATCTGAATGAATAGCATCACACAAGTGTATATAGTCCTCACATCGTAGCTTTGCTTGATTGAATCGGATGAATGCTAAACGTTCGGTATAAAGTTTGACATACATACCGACAGCGAATTGATGGAAGGGCCGACGGCACTTCAGAATGACATTCTCCTCATGCGTACGATTCATCATTAGCGTGTAAAAATGCTAATTCAGCTGATCCACCATTGAAATGAAATGATCCATCCAAATGAAATATATTTGCAGAAATTGATGCGGTTCATCTGGTTTTGGTATCATTAAACAATGCAAATGATATATTTGTCCTTGTATCAGTGATGGCAACGAATTGATTAATGTGAGTGATTGGTTGTGTGTGTTGTACATTTTACCTTGCAAGTTGGCAAGAAGCCGCTATCTCGAATGACATTAGCTCCAAAAAAATCATGTGGAAGCAGTTCTTGTATTCAAAGATTCGTTGAAAAAAATGGAAGGAATCGGGATCAGTTCCTTCGATCAACGGTTTCAGTGAGTTGGGTGGTTTAAGCAATGGATCCAGGATAATTTTTCCACTTGCGCAGAACAATCTTTTCTCTTTTGAACTTTAAGGCATTGAAATATGGGCATATAGTTGTCATTGCGCCAATTTCTAAATTGTCATCATCACTGTAGTGCGCAGGAGAATGTCAAGCGATTGTATGATACCAATTATCTTCGTGTGCTGACGAGTTGTCTCAATCGGCCATTTTCCCTTATTATATTTAGTCTTTCTTAGCTTAAGTTCTGTGAATTCAATTGTTGCTCGCAGTCGTGCTCTTGGCACGACTTATTTTAATATTTATACCCTTGCAAAAAGGCAACAAGTGAAGGAAGCATCTCCGTCCATGTAAAGTATATACATATATTCTTGATCAGCTCGACGAGACGAGTTCGAATAGCCATGTCTGTCCGTCTGTCAGCCGGATCGGACCACTATATCATATAGCTCCCATACAAAAGCCAAAGTGATGAACAGTGACTTTTCTCTATAACTTCGTTTATTTCTCAGCTATTATGGTGAAATTCAAGATTCAAATTAAACATGTGTTAGTTATATATATTTGTTAATAACTGTGCCGAATTCGACAAAGATCGTGTGACTATATCATATAGCTTCCATAGGAATGATCGGTCGACTTTGATCAATAACTTCGTTATTGTGGGCCGTTCTTTCGCAAACATTACTCTTTTTAGATACCAAACAATTTGAAAGGGTATACAAACTTCGGCGCGGTCGAAGTTAGCCCCGGCCCTCTGGTTTTCTTTGCTATAAACCTTGCGGAGCCCAAAACCTCTCCGAAAATGCAAAACCGCGAAAACCGGAATATTCTTGCCTTTACAGAGACTTGGCAAAAGCCTGATATTGCCGATATTGCCCCTTAAAATATTTAATATATGGACATGATCGGACTATCCGTAATGGTGGTGGTGTTTTGATCGCTGCTGACTCGGCGTTTTCGTCTGAAATTGTTGTCTTCAATTCAGATGGTTGAATTTGTTTGTTAAAATTTCGTTTAATTATTTTTCTGCCTACACTACTTCTTTGTATATTTCACCACAGTCCGACTTGGCAGTATACATTCACCATTTGGAAGCTATTCAACATGTTTCCTCATATCTCTCTGACAAAGACTGGCTCGATGTTCTGGGAGATTTTAATTTACCTAAGATTGCCTGGACTCTCTCATATGATTGTTTATTACTGTTGCCCTCCTCGTCACCTTGTTTCATAGATGGTCTGCTTGCTAACTCAAATAAATCCTGTCCGGAATAGTCGTAACAGATCACTAGATGTGGTATTTGTGTTGGATTCTGCGATGTTTCCAGTACTGATCCCTTAGTTATCCCTGAAGACAACTTTCATCAAACTCTGGATTTAACCATTGACCTTAAGGATTATCTTCAGCGATGTAAACTTAGGTTTTCTCGCGATCATAAGCAATGTTATAAATTTGTCAATGTTAAACGTAAGTCAGTGCACCCGTCTTACTTATCGTTTGAAAACAATAAAGCTGACAATGATCAGCAATTGCCGATATGTTTGCAGATTTTTTCAAAATTACATATTCCTCTTTGATTTATCAAGCAAATCGTCCTTATCCTCATCACTTGCAATCGTCTAACTGCATTTTAGACCCTGTGCTTGTAAAAATCGATTTTTAGCGTGCTTAGTTCCGTGAAACCAATATATGCAACTGGCTCAGATGGAATCCTAGGCTGCGTATTAAGGTTTTGCGCAGAGACCCTATGTAAGCCAATCCTTAGTTGTTTACACTATCCGTCACATGGAAGGAATTACATATTATTCCTCTTCATAAGAAGGGGAAAAAGTCCGAAGCCCAAATACCCACAGCATTTGAAAACAAATAACATCTCAATTGCAGCATTTTTGTAGCTCAATTATTTCATCATCTCAACATAGGTTTAAAAAACGTAGATCGACAACTACTTACCTATTAGAATATACATCTCACTCAATCAAAGGGTTCAAGACTTCACTTTCACTCGTTGCAGAGAAGGGACTTTTTTTTTTTTGCGCTTATCAACTTTTATTTTTTCTCGCGATTAACTTCCTTTTTATAACTTATTAATAATTTCATTACCGGCTAATATTTCCAGCATCCGAATTTTATTTTCATTTCGCGAATTCTTGCTGTCGCTTTTTAGTGCTATTTGTTTAAATTTAAATAAAATCCAAAACTTACAGCAATACTTGCGTTAGTACTTTGGTGTTTTTGTTTATTTCTTTTTTTTTGTGTTGTTACCCTTTTTAATTATACCTCTCGCGCTCTTGCGTACAAATTTTTATGGCATGTGTTCAATTTGACGCGCTCTCCACCTCTTTCCTATTTTTGTTTGATTTGCGCTTTCGTTTGCCTACCCGCGACTTTGTGATAAGTGTTTTTGTTTTTGTGTATTTTGTAATTTCTTTTTTTCAGTTGTGAACTCATTACTCAGCAACTTAATCTTAACGTCACTGCTTAGTAGTCGGATATTATACACAGATTTTTTCTTAACATTTAAATTTTTATTTTTTTTATTTTCCTTTTTTTTCTTTACAATTAATTAAAATTTTAAAATGGGTTTGTGCCAAATGATGGTGCAAAGAGTTGCTAACCATCCGTTTGACTCCCATGATTATATTCTTTGTTGGCTGTGTGACAATGCGGTTCACGTTAAGTGTGCAGGTTACAGGCAGAAATCAAAGTCTATTGCTAAAGGGCGGTGGCTTAAAATATGGATGTGATGCTTGCCGTGGGGTCGAGAATAGATGCGGTCTTACGCTGAGACGGACAACTGTAAAATTTTGTATATTTCTATTAAACCAGTAGAATAAAACTATCTTGGAATACGGATCTTGCATACATGGTCACCCAAATATGAGACGCACCATAGGTAAATTGAATCTGTTCAAATGCCAATTTGTGCTTTTTGCCCTTCGCGGTCTAAATTGTGATCGCAATGTCAATTTGCCATCGCTACTCCAGTAGGCTTCTTCGTTACTCCGATCTTGCTTTTCTGTTTAATTAATCGTGAGATTAATGCTTGTTGCTATCTTAATCCATAAACTTTTAATAGGTGAAATAGAACTCTCCTGAGCTATTTATCCACTTAAACCTATTTAGACCCTGTAGACCTACTAGAAATTCTTATTCCCCTGAAGTTTTCAGAAGGGTTCTCGCGATTTTCCGAAACACACTTCTTTACTTGAATTTCTATCTTAGACTCTTTGCATAGAATTCACACTTTCAAATTCTTTCGCTGCCCGAAAATGCATAAAACGGACTAATTAGAATGCGCTATCAGACAGTGGGTGCCGGCCATAGGCCAAAAAGTCCTGGAAAAAATCAATCATAAAATATTTTTAAGAAAATGTAATCATATTGACTAATAAATTACCAAATTTATGAATGACAAACCGGATTTGTCTGGATTTGTAACGGGACATTCTAAAATAGCATTGAAATCATGAACACGTGTTCATTTTCCCCTTTGCTGCAGCGCTCAGTAAGCAACGTACATGCTAACCTTTACACTCTTTACCATAGACTTTTGAAGTGATTTTGCTGCAGTTGGCATCACCGGTCTCTGTGCGATGAGTTTGAAACGCCGAAACAAAGTCGTGCACATCCGAACCCGTTTTCCGATATTTGTGTAAAGACGATACATGTGCCTTTTGTCCATTTAATTGTCTTGCTAATTTTACTTTCCGAGCGAAAATGGCCAAGTCTTGACTGAAGTTTTCAATACCTCTTAGATTTTTTATCAATAAAATAAATCTGCGTGAATTATCCAAAACGTATCAACACAAATCCGAGATGCGTGAAGAGAAAAGAGCGAGCGGAGTTACGGGAGTACAGAACATTTCGAAAGCACAAAAATCACAATAACTCTTGAAAGTTTTGAATTTTTTTCCGAAGAAAGATGTCCCCCGAGTAAAGTCATCAGTGATCAGAGAATCCGCAGCTTCCGGATACTGCTAAAAGGATCCGAGCCCCCTCCAAAGATATGACCCGTGATTGGCCACCTCCCTTAAATTTTTAGATAATATATATCGAAACAAAACAAAACAACAGAATCAGCCAAAGCACAAGCGAGCTATGACTGTCTTAATGATTTTGATATTGGAAACCTTGAAATGAAATTTTTGCAACCTAATGTGATCTCACGACACTATTCGGCGGGGATGTCAAAAATGCCTTCGACTTTTCCAACGAGATAAATTAAATGAACCATTTTCTACATCACTTCTACAAAGAGCTTTTCAAATGGAAAGACGGTACTAATACCGATTGGTTTATCTGAGTGCAATTGTAGAGATATGAACTAGCTGTTCTTTTTTCTGCTTACTCTGAATGCCTCGTTTACTATTTGAAGCCTCTTGGTAGGCTAGAGTAGTTAACAAACCTCCATTGTTCTGCTCGATGGATTATCGAAAAAAAAGTGTGAAGACAAGATAGTATGAGAGGTTCAACACGTCGTTCATCAGAATTATGCTCTATATACAGTCGCTCGTTCAAAATTCATGATGCTTAATGCACAATGCTATAAGAGTTACTCTTCATGCGGCTGTAAATGCACAAGTTTTCTTCTGAACCCAAAAATTTTAGGTAATTTTGCCAATTCTAAACGTACGACCTCCGTGCACCCATCTTTTTTGTCTTTTCAAAATAAAAAAGGGTTGGCACTGATCAGAGGCAATTGCCGATATGTTTGTGGAAAGTTTTTCAAAACAACGGATATTCCTCAACGGAATATCGAGCAAGTCCGTATCCTTATCATTTAGAAGAAGGCTAGTTGCATTTTCCATCCAGTGTTTGATGAAAGTTCTGATTCTTAGTCGAACTTAAATCAGTTAAACCTGTTTATTCACCGGGGCCAGATGGTCTTCCTGGATGTGTACTCAGGTTCTGTGCAAACGCATTAGGCAAACCCATTTTAAAATTGTTTCTATTGTCTGTCGAAATCTTCCTCTTTTCCATCTATTTGGAGAGGAGTCGTATATCATACCTCTGCGCAAAAATGGCAAAAGAGTCCGAAGCCTCTAACTATTAGAGGTATAACTTCTCAATTGCAACATTTTTGCAGTTCTTTTCGCCATCCCAACATGGGTTTGTGAAACGTAGATCTACAACCACTAACCTTTTAGAATTTACATCAAGTCAATTATTAAGGGGGTTCAAAAATAGTAGAACAAACTGATGTTATAAACACTGACTTCAACAAGAGGCCTTTGATTCTGTTAATCCATACCTTACTACTTTCTAAGCTGAGCGACATTAAGGGTTTCCACACCTTTTCCTCTCTTAGGGCCAGGAGATTATTTAACACAATGAAGAAAAGACAGAAGGTATTTTTAAGTCCTTCTTTTTCCGATTCCATTCCTGTGACTTCTGGTGTACCTCAAAGGTTGACATCTTGGCCCTCTGCTTTTTGCACTATTCATTAACGATCTTCCATCAGATCATTGTTCATTCGCATGTGCTTATGTATGCTGACGATGTCAAGACATTGTCTTACTTCAAAAGATACAGATTCATTTAGTCGGCTAAAAGCTGATCTTAATAACTTTCAATCCTGGTGCCAGTTTAATCTACTAAATCTTAGCACTAACCAAGATGTAAGGTAATGACTTTTTTTCGTAACTCTCCTCAACTGGTCAATTTTCTAAGCGATAGTCCTTTAGAACGTCTAAATAATATGAATGATTTGGGCGACTTAGCTTTGGACGTTGCTTAAGTAACTGTTAACGACTCATCATTTTACAAAGTACTATTTATTTCATTAAAATGATGGTCAAAAGAATTTGATGACCCCCAAAGCAACTAAAGTTCTTTTTATTCGCTTTTCCGTCTATTTTGGAGTATGGATCTTGCATTTGGTCACCTCAATATGAGTCCCACCAGATTAGACTTGAACCCGTTCAAAAGCAGTTCTTGCTATTTGCTCTTCGTGGCTTAAACTGGGATACGCAACTGTCAATTTGCCTTCGTATTCTAGTAGACTTCTCTTGATTAACCTTCCTTCCCTAACTAAACGTAGAATTATGCTTGGTGTTATTTTTATGCACAAGCTCCTAATTAATGATATTGACTCGCCTGAGTTATTAGCTCGGGAAGGCATCTGTCAGGTACCATGTAGAGGAGTAGACATCCTTTGATACCTTTATCCCTTAGTCGTTGTTCTTCTAACTATGCCCTGCATAGTCCGCCTTAATAAGACTGCCGAAGCTGACGGCAGTTTATACTAACTTCAGCAAGGCCTTTGACTATGTTATTCATACTCTTCTTATATATAGGATGAATGCACTTGGCATCCACAGCCTTTTGCAAGATTTCATTCTTCAATATCTTTTTAAGCGCACACAAAAGGTCCTTTTCAAGTCTTTTTTTTTTAAGACCATCCAAGTGTCCTCTGGAGTACCTCATCGTAGTCACTTGGGTCCATTGCTATTCACTCTTTTAATTGGTAGTGTCACATTCTCGGGTGATTATGTACGCGGATGATGTCAAGCTTTACCTCATTTTTTAAGACATATCATCTTCTTGCCTACTTCAATCGGATCTTAATGACCTTCAGAGTTGGTGTGAAACCAACATATTATTATAAACCTCAACGGCTCTAAATGTAAAGTTATGTCTTTTTTATAGATGCAACCCAATACTTAGCAACTTATTATCTTAACGTCACTATTAGATATTAGATAACGTCACGGTTAGATATTATCAATGATTTATGTGTTCTTATGGACCATAAATTAACTTTTAATCCTTATATTTCTGCTACAGTTAGTTAGGAAGAATGTTCTTGGGTTTGTGAAACGATGGTGAAAAGAGTTTAACGATCCGTACACAACCAAAATTCTGTATATTTCATTAAACCGTGCTATCTTAGAATACGGAACTTGCATATGGTCACCTAAATATGAGACGCACCATAGTAAAATTGAATCTGTTCAAAAGCAATTTGTGCTTTTTGCTCTTCGCGGTCTAAATTGGGATCGCAATGTCAATTTGCCATCATACTCCAGTAGGCTTCTTTTTAATCAATCTTGCTTGTTTAATTAATCGTAGATTAATGCTTGGTGCTATCTTAATTCATAAACTTTTAATAGGTGAAATAGACTCTCCTGAGCTATTGACCCAGTTAAACCTATCTATACCCCGTACACCTACTAGAAATTTTATTCCCCCGAAGTTTTCAGAAGGGTCGCGAATTTTCGAAATATCTTTACTTGAATTGCTATTTAGACTCTTTGCATAGAATTCACACATTCAAATTTTCCTGCCCGAAAGTCAAAAAATCAATCACAAAATATTTTAACAAAACGTAATCATATTGTCTAATAAATGACCAAACTTATGAATGACAAACCGGATTTGTCTGGATTTGCAACGGGACATTCTAAAAATAGCATTGAAATCATGAACACGTGTTCATTTTCGCGCAGCTGCAGCGCTCAGTAAGCAACGTACACGCCAACTTTACACTCTTTACCATAGACTTTTGAAGTGATTTTGCTGCAGTTGGCATCACCGGTCTCTGTGTGATGAGTTTGGAACGCCGAAATAAAGTCGTGCACATCCGAACACGTTTTCCGATATTTGCGTAAAGATTATACATGTGCGTTTTGTCCATTTAATTGTCTTGCCAATTTTACCTTCCGAGCGAAAATGGCCAAGGCTTGACTGAAGTTTTCAAGTGTATTTTAACGACACAAACCTAAGTATTGTATTGTCAAGTACTTAGATTTTTATCAATAAAATAAATCTGCGTGAATTATCCAAAATGTATCAACACAAATCCGGAAGCCAGAAGAGAAAAGAGCGAGCGGAGCGAGAACAGAACATCTCGAAAGCACAAAAATCACAAAAAAATCTTGCAGCTTTTAATTTTTTTCCGAAGAAAGATGTCCCCCAAAGTATGAGTGAAGTCATCATCATCAGAGAATCCGCAGCTTCCGGATACTTTTTGAAAAGGATCCGTGCTCCTTCCAAAGATATGACCCGTGATGACACTCTAAATTTTTGTTATATATCGAAACAAAACAAAACAACAGAATCAGCCAAAGTACAAGCGAGGTATGACTGTCTTAATGATTTTGATATTGGAAACCTTGAAATGGAATTTTGGCAACCTAATGTGATTCACGACACTATTCGGCGGGGATGTCAAAAAATGCCTTCGACTTTTCCACGAGATAAATTAAATGAACCATTTTCTACATCACTTCTACAAAGAGTTTTGCCAAATGGAAAGACGGTACCACATGAATGGTTAATCTGGAGTGCAAGTAAAAATGCTTTTTCTGCTTACCATGCCGTTTAATAAAGATTAATACACAGAGTAGATCACACTTTTGTACTTCCGATGGATATTCGAAAAATAAAGCGTGGAAAAAATAGCATGAGAGGTTACCATCGCATGAGAAGAATAAAGATCATATGCAGTGTTACGTAAAATGGCGTCAGTTGGAGTTGCGAATTGACAAGGAGTTAACTATTGATTCGGCCTTAAATGAACAAGTCGTTTATGAAACCCAAAAATAGAAAGAAATTTTGACTCGAATTCTGGATACAATTCTTTTTGGGCGAGGTAGGGTTGGCATTCAGAGGAAAAAATAATATTGTTGGAGAGCGAAATAACGGAAATTTCTTAGGGTTTCTGAAATCGATCTTAAAGAGAGAGAAGAAGCAAAATATTTTACCATCCTTGTAGACGTAACGTCTGATTCCAGTCATGTAGAGCAGACGACCTTCATTCTTCGTTTCCTCCGTTACGACACTGAAGCAAAAACTTATAACATCGAAGAACGCTTTTGAGCTTTCATAGAGTGTAATGAAAAAACGGGTGAGGCTATCGTTAATTTGATACATGTGACTTTGTTGAAGTACAAAATCCCGCTGGATGATTGTCGAGGACAAGGATATGATAATGGCGCAAATATGAAAGGAGCGTTCAAAGGACCACAAGCATGGATTCGACGCGATTACCCAAATGTAATTTGTTCACATTGCGCAGATCACAGCTTGAACCTAGTTGGAGTTGATTCTGCGAAAGTGTTACAACATTTTCAGTGGAAGTCCACAACGTTGGGAGATTCTAAAATCTAGAAAACCGGATTCACTTCCTACTGTGTCCGACACAAGATGGTCTGCTGGGATTCTGTTTTGATGCCATCCATTTGGTTTAAAATTCTCCATGCCATTAATGAAAGAAACGTCGTTCTTTAAGCCAGGGGAACTATCGACATTGAAGAAAAGAAGCTGAAAATTTGAAACCCCTGCGTTATCAATGGAATATTATTTTGGGGGAATTCGAAGTGGTTGCGACTGAAATGGAAGACACTTCTTCAACATTGCCTGTTCCTCGGAAGAAGAAACAGGCTGACCATTTTCCGTTGCCTGAATATGAAGGCAGCACTGAAGAAGAAATCGAATTCAAAAGAAATACTTTCTTCGTGGTAAATGGATTCAGTAATCTCCGGAATTCATCACAGATTCGCTGTAATCAGAGATATCGTTAAGATTTTTTCATTTTTATGGAGTTTTCAAGAGATGGAAGTTGAAGAGATACAAAGGCGGCCGACAACTTTGTGGAGAATTACGCTTTTGACGTTGCTCAAGAACTGTCAACTGAAATCATTCATTTTATAAAGTACTATTTATTTTATTTTATTTTATAAAAATGATAGTGATTAGTGTTGATGACAAAGATTTAATTTTTAAGTGTTCGGCAGTTGAAGCGTCTAGCTCGTTCAAGCGTCACCGGAAGAAGAGAAAGAAAACTTTCAGTGCGGCACCAGGCCGATACCAATATTTTCCATAGGCGACTTAACACTAACAAACGATACTAAAAACTAACAATCGAAACTTAAATACTAACAATCGAGACTTAAATACTAACAATCGAGACTTAGAAATACTGACCGCGATATATGTGTATAGCTAAAATTAATCGAACAGAACAAAAATAAGTGACATCTTACAACTCGGCCGGCCTGACGAAGGATCGACCTCGATCCCAGTGTCTAACAAGGGGGTAAACAACAACATCAACTGGCCAGTGATGCCCTTGTTTGGATATCAGAAGTGCAGCCTTGATCAGGGGCTAAGACGGCGGTTGGGGGAGAACTTCAAATTGACGTAGAAAACTCTACGGGCAGTTATAACTGGTACAGGTTAAATTTCACCTCATCAGCAGCGGCAGTGGTGGTGGCGGCAGTTGCTGCAACTCATGCCGTCCTCCCAGCGTCATTAGTTGCTCGTCCCGGACTGGAGGAGGCAGAAGCAGCAGTCGTGACGACTGTAGCGGAAGACGGCTCGGAGGGCACTACGGCAGGCAAGAGCAGGAGTAATAACGGAGGCACTAGTGGCTCGATTCGCCACCGACTGTACAGCAAGCCGGGTAGCGGTAGGCTCGGAAGCGGCAGCCGAGACAGCAGCAGGCGTGTTGACTGTAGCGGAAGACGACACAAAGGGCACTACGGCAGGCAAAGTTATCCCCGGCCCTCTGGTTTTTTTATCTGGTGTTGGATCGGGAAGAGGAAACGCTACAACTCTAGCCCCAGCTCCAATGCTATTCTCTAATGTTGGTAATACAAACTTTTGGTTTTTGTTTTTCCATTACTTGTTGCACGTTTTTACAATAAAATTCAGACCGAGGCATCTCGACAAGTAGCTTACGAGAAATTTGTCATAGCTGAGAAACGACAAAATAAAAGCGCAAAGTTTTGCATTACAAATTTGAAGTTTCTACTGTATCGAACTGCATATTTATTGTCTTAAATTCGTTTTTTTATATATATTTAAGTATACATTGTGTTGAATCCAGAAAGTAACATATGCAGAAGGAATCATTTATAACCACAGGACTCATGGTTTTTCGTTCAAAGGATCTGGTAGGACTGCCCGTGTGCTTTATCTTATAGACAGTACATGTCTATTTGCTAAAACTGACGTCCCTGAACTTTTCAAGCATTGGCTATCGCTGATGTCGTCTTGCCAAAGCTACCTTGACTGGCTGAAGCTCGAATATAGCACTATTTCCATCTGTGTGTGGCTGTTGAATTCCATATCCCTTTTGTTGACGCTTCTGGAACTTGCATCGGAATTGACATTGTGGCTGATGCGTAAACCTGTCTCGATAATGGCCCAACTAACAAGTGTATTTCGATTTTGGGCTAATGTACACAGGTTGATCAATGCGCGACCACTATGACTGCCTAAGTCCAGGACCCGGTCCTTCGTCCTTCGAGTAATACTCCTAGTCTTGTCAGACCATAGCACTTTATAAAACTTTAAACTTTTAATAATTTAAATACAAGACAAGCTTTATGTTATCTCACCAAGTAAAAACGTGTACTATACCAACTAATTTTTTAGAACCGCTGCAGTAATAATAAATACTATTAGTCATAAAAGGTTTTGATTAAGTAGACTTTCTATAAACTAAAGGTGTTTATATTTCTGGAATATATCTGAATAAGTAAGAATGGAACAGGAATTTGATATATTTTAGGGTTGGTCGAGCGGGAATTTATGGAAGAGCGGCGAAACCTCACACTTTTATTAGTATGTAGTAGGTAAATGAAAAGTGAATAAAGAAATGTTGTGCATATCAGGAATTCCGCCGATGCAAGCTGGAGGAGCGGAAGGATATCCGGCTCGAAGGACCAATGTTCGTGGAGGGGCGGAAGGATCTGATGATACGCAATTTTGGCGGGTGCTGGTTTCTTCTATATCTGGTGAGTGAGTAATGAAATTAGAACGCGCGAGAACTTCGTTTAAAAATAATTATGATTTATTCAAGATTCACAAGGTGTCCCGACACACACGAAATGGTTCGGGTAGAAGTATTACAGGGTGTATTACGGGTATTACGGGTGTTCGTATAAAAATATCGGACTCGATTGAAGATGACGAAGCAATCCAATCACGCTCCTCAGAGTGACCGTATCCGCCGAGGATCACAGTCCACAGTCGCCGCTCATTGCTGTTCACCCGGTGCCGTTAACA
>JAECWI010000140.1:0-242923 GCA_018150345.1 Drosophila equinoxialis
TTTCCCATCTATTAATATCATATAAAGGTCGTACGAGACAATGACCTTCCTTTCATGTGATATTGGTACTACACAAGGAGTCAAGTGTTTTATTTGAGTGTCCAAATCGTTTTTTCTGCCAGAACATGATCTCTTGGTTCCTTTGCGAATTCCAGGGGTCTAAGGGGTCGGCAAAATCTTATAGACTGTGGAGATCTATTATTCCAAAAATTGTTCCTGCTTCGTCTATAAGCTTCAGAGGTATCACGGTAGTAACAAATAAAGATTGATCAAGAGTATCAGGTCCGTTCGTTTCAAATCTTATTTTGTACATACTTTGTCCAGTTGATCCATCGTATCCGTAACTCGGAATTAATTTTAAACTTGGAACGATTTCTAAGTTAGCAAATAACTCCTGCTGTAACAATACGATGCTGATAGCAGTGTGATTGAACAAATCTTGCAAAGTAACTTTTGCCATAGTTTCTGTAACTGTTATACCCGTAGGTCTCAATTGCAATTTAGCTTCCTGGACATTTCGGTAGCTTGGATATATGTCACAATTATGCTGCTTGCTTATTTGACGAATTTTATTGTATAATCGTTTGCTTATCGAGTTTTCCAGCAAGAATTCCAAAGCTTCATTTATTGTTAAAGGTATTGGTTCTGCAATACCGTATTTTCTTTAGCTTCAGTAGCATCACATTCAGAATTGCTAAAATTTTTAATCACAAATGCAGTGTCACTTTCATTTGATTTTCTGGCTGCCATTGTAGCAGCATGAATCAAAAGTTTGCTGTCGTTCTTATTGTTCATTGCAGCATCGGCAGCTAGTTTTCTTTTAAGACGGGGCCGAACTTCATCATAATTTAGCTTTGGTCTACCCAATTGAAAACTGGCCGTATCTTCTTTATTGTCCAATCCAGTTTTAAAGCTCATTGATAGCCACTGTGAACGTTTTATTCGGAATGTGCGCATATTTCTGCTGCACTTTTGTAAATTCGAAGTAATTCTTTTTAATTTCACTGATGCTTTCCTTGGGTTAGCGAACATTCCGTCAATTGGCCAAATATCCAGTTTGCAAGAACGGCAGAGTTGCAGCCGCTGTCGATCCATACATCCAGAAGCGTTGAAGGACAGAACTCAATGTGATCTACAAGTTCAAAATACCGCCAAAGCCCCAAAAAGCCGCAAACAAGATTATTACTAACATTTTATACACACTCTCTACTTTGTTTTCACATACATTACAAAATCGCATATTACCTCCAAAATCCATTTTTTACAGTATCTTATTTTTCTTTTGTGTAAATTTTCCAAGCGCTCAAAGTGAATAAAAATTTCCCGCCAATTTTGTCGCAGGCATCAACTGACTAATCATCTGACTTTGAAGGTTGATCAGAATGACAGGGTTGCACCCAACCCAAAAGATCACAACGGCAGGATGTCAAGTGGCCGACGCCGGGCCCAAAATAATAATAAATTTTCAACCCTCAAATACGTGGGTGTGAGTCTAGAATAAGATCTTAGAACAATTGTTACCTCCTAGAGCCTAAGATAATCCTATATAAACTCAGTACTTTTGTTACCTCCTAGAGCCTAAGATAATCCTATATAAACTCAGTACTTTTGTAAATAAAATCAGTTCATATTTTGAATTCAACGAATGAAGACTGGGTAATTTTCCTTCTCTCCGAGAATCCCTATTCAAATGCAAAGCCTCAGTTTTGATTGTTTGCGTGCCTATCCCCGATCTAAAGGTTTTGAACATTTTTCTCGGTATGTATATTAAATGTTGTTTATTAGTTTAAAACACTTCCCCGTGGCAGCCACTGGAAGTTGGGCTTTAAATTAAGATGGCCTGGCAGAAAATAATGCAGCCGTTGCTAAATTAGCTTATTAAAAATTTAAATAAATTAATTGTTTTAAATTTTTGTATGTAATTTGAATCGTCCTTCTAGTTCTTAGGACAATCTAGCGATATTGTCCCTCTCGCCCCTAGGACAAAGTACGGAAATTGTCCCTCTGCTCCTATAACAAACTAGCGATATTGTTCCTCCAGTCGCCGGCGACCAGAGCAAAAATACCACAACCCCTTAAATTAAACGTTCGACTAGCATAGTTATAGTGCCAGTATCTAGTTAACCTAGGGTTTTGCACTATATTTGTAACTGAGACTTGGAGAAATCATAAGGACATTGAATTTGTAGTGAACGAGTTGTAAATTGTGTATCGTGAATTGACACCAAAGCAGTTCGGGGCAGGAGAAAACTGTGGCGTGCACTTATTATTGGGCTTAGAAGCATAGCTCGGCGGGTGGGGTGGGGATTCTTGCCTAGTCTTATCGTATTTCACAAATAAAGAAAATTGAATTGCACCATCGGACATGCTAAAGAGAATTGACCAAAATAAGTATGAGGATAATCGCTTTCTGTAATCTAAGGCCTAAGTCTGTGGACCTGTCACGACATTTTGTTATTACTGTTCACGCCACCGGGTGAACAGCAGTGAGCGGCGAAAAACAGACAGGAGCGAGGAGGGTTTTTGATCCTCGACGGATACGGTCACACCCAGGAGCATGTCTAGATTTTTTAGTGGGAATCGCCATTATCAATCTAGTACGGGACTTGGCTTCGAACACCCGTTCATAATTCTTGCATTCGAAAATCCAGTATATTTTAAAATCGAACCATTTCGTATGTGTCGTGTTCTCTGTGAATAAAATCATATATTAAACGAAGTGCTGCGCGTTTTAATTATTTCACCAGCCAAGTTATTGGCACCCGCCAATAGTTGTATTTTTCATTGGATCCTTTCGCCCCTCCACAAACATTGGTACTTCGAGCCGGATATCCTTTCGCTCCTCCAGTTTGCATCGGCGGAACTCTTGATAAGTACAACATTTTGTTATTTACATTGTTTCATTTACCCTATATCCCATTACATACTAATGAAAGTGTGAGGTTTGTAACATGAGCTTGTCGCTCAAAATTCGAAAAATCAACAGAAACTATTTAATTGTGGAAACAGCCAATTTAGCTTGTGAGTACATAGTGTTATCGACAATCTATGACCTCACTTATTTACGTAAGTCGTCACGTAGCGATCGGTGAGATATCGGCTTAAAGCTCAGCCCTACGTTAAAGAATATAAAGTCTAGATAATTGGCGAAAGGAAAATTAAAAGATTAAGTCCGCGTGGCCTCGATCTTTCTTAACCCAACTACCAAAAGAGACAGAGGTGCTCAATCCTCGCTGCCAACTTCACTACAATCTTCGCTGTATTTGGCTGGTAAGATTAAAGACGATGATACGGTAAAGATACGCGATGTTATAAAAATGGTATATTGAATACTGGTCAATGCGCGATGCCATTGTCCAGGCTGAATTATCAATAACACGCACACTAGGCTTTGATCTCAACATCGATCTGGCTTACAAGTATTTACTTTACTATACGAAGCTTCTACAGGATTGGGTGGGCCCGGATATATGAAATTCGGTGCCCGTAGCCAAAGCTGCTGCATCCTATTTGCAAGACTTTCACCATAGCGCTGGCATATTAAAATTTAAGCCCACGCCTGTGGCCATTGGTTGCCTCTTATTGGCCATGCAAACCTATGGCATACAAGTACCACTAACAGATGAATCGGCCATGTGATATAAGCCACTAGTAAAGGATCTTACCCGTGGAAATCAATGGGAAATCATTGAGAATGTCATTGAAGTGTACAAGCATGTAGCCACTCTAAACGCAGTATATTAATTAGTATATTAAATACTAATCCCTACTGGAAAATCTTGATTAGACAACCTATACTTACAATAATTATTTGTTCGCAGAGAGAGACAGGAATACTGGTGCTCCCGAACAGAATCAGAAGCTTCTGACTACCTTAAATCATCTTATCTATTATTAAACAGCTTCCGCTTCGAAAGATCTTTCGCCGCCTGACTAAAACTGTAAGTCAAACCATAATTGATTCGGGTTATACGTTTGTGGAGCCTTTGAATATGTTGGGCGTTTGTGCCATTGTCAATATGTAAATTTATCCGTTTCGTTTTTTATTTTTTTCTTTTTCTCTCCCGGCATCAGTTTGATTGAATTCGATTTTTTTTGTAAATTTAATTAAATTTGGGTTTTTGTAACTAAATATCAGGATAACCAGTAAGATAATTATGTTTTTATAAACGAATTGTTTCATCGCATACATTTCAAATTTGAGGATAAATTCCAAACTTATTTAATTTACGACCAGTATTTAATTTACGACTTTAAAATATGAAGAAGAGCTTGAATAGCCAAAAACAATGTAGGTAATCAGTAATCTTTAATTTAGTACTAATCCTACGTTAGGAACCTCCGCGCATTAACTTCATTAATTTGGAATAATATTAAGTTCGTTTGTTTCTGAAAGAGATATGAAGAATGAATTAAGTTAGGAAATGAATCCTGCTATGGTCATAAGTTTAGAAATTAATAAAAGATTGTTCTTTGAAATGAACTCCCTTTAAGCGTTAAATCTTGGGAACCATGCAACCGGCCGGCACTATGAACGAACATCGGCTCAGCGAGAGATTCAACGTTACATGCTACAGGCTTCCCGCTCTTCAATAGCGGCCTACACACTTTTATATACTTGTACGTACATACCTGACCTGTCCCAAAGGTATTTTCCGATCCTTTGTGTGTTTGTCCAACGTTTTTCCATTCCGTTTAAACCAATTTTTTTCAATTTTCCAATTTAAATTTTTTTCCATCCCCATACATACATATATATATATGCATCTACACATATGTAAAAGTTGTTACACCCATATGTACATGTATTCTCCAAGTCCGCGTAAAAGTTAAAAAAAAAAAAAAAAAAATTGTAAAAGCGTTATTCAAGAAGAATTAAAGTGTTCACCGCGATAGTTCGATTCTTGTGTGTTAAAATCGGTCCAATTATGCAATTAATTTCCTTACGCGCGTATCCATATACCTGTGCATATACATATATACATACATCGTCATATGTTGATGTAGGCACATACAGATGTACATGCACATGTTTAATTTCGGTGCCGCACATTTATACAAAAAAAAACCCACAAATTAATTGAATTTTGCTATAATCCGATCGAGTTAGCTAAACAACAAATTACTTACATTTTTTAACAACACGCGTGCATTCATATATACTTACCGGTGTACATACTCATGTATATACATATATAAAAACACTTGTCCATATGCACTGATTTTTTTTTTTTTTTTTTTTTTTTTTTGTAGTCAATCCGCTTTGCCTACGTATACATTTCGATCCGTATTCGTGCGTTCGTATATTGTTCCTCATATACCTTCACTAAAACGGCTACTTTTCCGACCCACGCGCGAGATCCTTCTCCCTCATCCTGCGGTTCACAGTGAGAGAATTCTCTCGTATTCATACAGTCGACTTTTTCTCTTGTTGTTTCTCCAAACCAAAAGGGCGCACAAACTCGGACTTTGTCGGTAAGGTCGTCCCCTGAGTATGTTTACGGAGCCGTCCAAGATTGCGCCGAAGTCTATCAGTCTTTCGTCTCCCTCTGTAACTCCGGAGAAGGTTCAGCCTCCGAAGACTCCGGTGACCGCGAAGCGTACGGACATTCCGCGCAAGTCCCCATCTGCTCGCAGCCTCAGCGAGTCCCGTCCGTCCTCGTCCAGCATAACTAAGGTTAGCAGATTCTCGGTTAAAGACTCGGGTGAACACAAAGGTCGTTCCAAGCTTTCAATCCAGGCTCAGATCACGCACGTTATTGTGACGCACTTTTCTGACGTTCCCTCAAATCCCTTTGGTCAACCGTCAGATGAAATAGTCCCGTTGTCACAAGGCCTTGACGACCCAAAAAGACGAGAAAAGTATAGTGAACATATAAAACACATTAGGGGAAAGCACGAATCCGCTTACGCAGTGTATGTGCGGTGCGGGACGTTGTTGGGAGAACATATCGAACAGCTCTCGGCTCAGACTGCGAGTCTTATACACCAGCCAACAGCTCCGTCGGGGTCTCCGGGCTATAGAACTCCTCCGTGCGAGGTCGAAACGTTTGATGGCGACAGCCTAGCATGGCCTACCTTCCGCGACTATCGCCAAGCAGTACCTATCACAAGTGCAGAAACTTTACCACTTGAACGGCAAGACACGAGGGGAAGCGAGATCCATCGTGTCTAAGTCCCCCATGACGAATGAGGGTTTCCAAGCCGCGTGGGAGAACCTCACCGCACGGCACAAAACGAAACAGACAACTCCTTCAGATTCCCGTGGTGGCACTAGAGTCGGGCAAAACATTGCGAGAACTGCAGACTGCGTTCCAAGGGGGTCTTACCGCTCTTGAGCGTTCGGGTGTTAGCACTGAGAATTGGGATGTCTTACTTATCGCCATATGCACTAGCAAATTGCCGAAGGCCACAATCCTCCTGTGGGAACAATCAGTGCCAAATAAGACTGTCGTCTCCACTTTGTACTATTTGAACCAATTCCTCACCATTCGGTATCGTGTCCTGGATGTTACCGAAGAATATAAGTCGGTCACAAATGTCCAAGCCATCCCCATTAGCCTCCGCAAGTCCTCCGCGACGATGAAGGTTCAAGCGTTTCCTGCGAAAGCCCAACTCAAACCGTCGTCTTGCAAGCTTTGCCATCGGGAAAATCACCCAATACGGCTTTGCCCGTTTCCCTGACATGTCTGTTCAGATGCGTTTGGAACCCAGTAGACAGCAGGGACTCTCTTTGAACTGTTTTGCTCGCGGTCACCAAGTGAAGGGCTGCTCAAGTGCGCATAATTGTCATACATGCAAGGAGCTTCATCATACCTTGTTGCATCCTAGTGATGTGTCTGTGTCTCATCGCCCGCTGCGCAAGTCCCACCATTTAGCGCCACAGAGCATCCGTCCGCAAGCGGCCAGCTCACAAATGCACAAAGCTATTTTGCATCCACCCCAGGCAGAGGGCTCTTTTGGCACTGCGATTGTCACTCTTCACCATCGTAGTGTCGAGCACCATATTCGTGCGTTGATCGACTCTGGGGCCGATTCCATGCTCCTATCCGAGCGGGTCTTCAACATGGTCCAGCCCCCCTTTTATCCAGTCGACGCCGCAGTTACTGGCATGGGCCAGAGTGACGGAGGATATGCCGACAAAGTATGTCTGCTGATGCCGTCCCCTCCGTGTGACAGGCTGAGCAGGATTGAGGTTTCAGCCCTGGTCGTGTCCAAATTGTCGGGGGCCATTACCGCGGCTCCATTCCTTAACACGGTTCCGTCGCAGTGTCAACAAGCCCGCGCCTATTGATATGATTACCTTTTTGTAGACCTTTTTCCCCACATCCTCAGGGAGCGGATCAAAAGAACATTGGGGATTTCGTTGGGTTAAAAACTTTCTTGGGATGGGTTCTGTTTGGAGCTATTATGCCTGATCCTCGATTGGGTTTCGCTGCGCAGACGCGAGTCAGTCCAGAAGCAAAACTTGATGTACTTCTCACCAAGTTTTGGGAGGTGGAAGACCTTCCTGCAAAGCCGGAAAAGGAGGATGACGTGTTCTGCGAGCGGAGTTTCCAGGGAGACTACCCGAAGAGGGAAGGACGGACGATTCGTTGCGTCCCTCCCCCTTCAAAGGTCTGAATTGTGCCGACTTGGGTCATTCAAAACCGATCGCGCTAGCTCAATTCCTGCAAATTAAGCGCGGCTCCTCAAGGATCCCCTCCTTAAAACGCACTACGATGCCATAATTCAGGAGTACTAGGAATTAGGCCATATGATTCGGGTGACGCCATCTCAGGATGGGAATAGCTTCTATCTCTACCGACACCACAAAGGTACGCGTGGTATTTAATGCATCGCGCCCATCCACACGAGGGGTCAGCCTTAACGATGTTCTGCACAACGGGCACACTCTCCAGGTCGATCTTACGCTTTCAAGTACTAAAATGGCGGTTCTTTCAGTTCGTCTTTAATGCATACCACTTTTCAGCGGATCGTCTACCGAGATCGTCACGGTAGTATTCAGGACTATTAGCTACAAACTGTCACATTTAGTGTTAACTGCGCGCCGTCCCTGGCGATCCGAGTCCTGCTGCAATTGGATTGCAGATGTGCAATCGATGTATCCTCGGGCGACCGAAATCCTTCGGAACTACATGTATGTTGATGATAACCTAGCCAGCGCTCATACTGTCTCGCCTCCAAAAGCTCTCAAGCAGCCCTTTAATCTGCGGGTCTCCCGCTTCGGAAGTGGACTTCCAACAAGGGAATGTACTTCAGGCTATCCCGAAAGAGCACCTACTGCGAGAGGACTTTCTCGAGTCGGAAGACGCGTGCACTGCAGAAACCTTGCAGGACTGCCCAGGCCTGTCAACTCCGCATCCCTTGTTGGCTAAACACCAGCGATACTCTCTATATGTGCGGGTTAGTTATCACGATCAAGTAAGCGTCCATCTATTTACGGCTAAGACCTGCGTAGCCCCGGTCAAAACAGTCTCGCTGCCTCGCCTGGAGTTGTGCGGAGCTGTTTTGTTAGCCGATCTCTGGGCGTCGATCATCCCCGAACTTCCAATCTAACCTTCAACTTTACAGTTTTGGACCGATTCTACCAATGTGTTGGCTTGGCTTAAGAAGCCCCCGTGCAGTTGTTCACCTTTGTGGCCAACCGTGTATCAAGCATATCTAAAAGCACCAGTGACCAGCGCTGGTCACATGTGCGTTTCGACACGTGATTCCGAGTGCTGACCAGTAGTGAACTTCCGGACACTCAGCTGGAGTCCAGTGCCACACCACCTCGATTACTCTGCTCGACGGCCAAAAGGATTTCGAAGCCTTCCACGGTCCACCCAAACCAATGACGAATTGCTCTCCGCTGCGGGTATTGATTCGGATCTCCCAGCGTCGAGACTACGCCGCTCAGTTACGCGCGCTTGGCAAACTCGCCCTTCCATCCCACCATCCAGCGTTTTACTCAACTTGAACCCATTTCTCGACCAACATAGGATACTCCGCTCATGTGGGCGACTCGAGCCGCTGAATCGTTCCAGCACGACGAGCGTCACCCTGTTCTCCTCCCCTATAATACCCATGGTACGAGCCTGCTCGTCAAATTCGCTCACCGCATCACGCTGCATGGCGGCAATTAGCTAATTGTGGTAATTAGCTAATTGGGGTTGTAGTATCTGCGAACCAAATTCTGGATTCCACGAATTAAGAATCTGGTAAAGTCCCACATCAAGGGGTGTAAAGTTTGCATCATTCATCGTCGACGACAGCAGACTCAAATGATGGGTGAGAGCGCATCACTTATTTCAGACCTTTCACCCACACGGGCAATGACAGGCCCTTTCAGGATCAAAAATTATACCGGGCGTGCGTGTCTCACTACGAAGGGTTGTGTCTGCATCTTTGTGTGGGACATTTCCTTATTGAAAGTCCTCTTTTATCCATTGATAAACCTGAGCCTATGTCCTTATCCCAGGGCTGATGGCCTCGTCCGAGTAGCTGATGTCAAAACAGCACGTGGATCTATTCGATGAACCGTTGAGAAACACATCCTACTGCAAGACAACAATGGTCCTGAGCCTAAAAAGCCATAATTGTTCCCCGATCTTCTATGTTTTTCCAAATGTCCTCGTCTCCGTTCATGTTATATATTCGTTTCCCATGAATTGACTAATCCGCTTACCTCTCCGTAATTTCTTTTCGTTTCAGTCCTTCACTCCTGCTCCTAATTGCTTTGCAAACGACCACTCGTCCGACGCGTGCCAGAGTCGTCTCGGATGCCGACGGTGCGGGCAGAACCACCACAGACTGCTCCATATGGTCGACCAACTACCCAGGCGACGCTCCCTAGCCCGACGTCGCAGCCAGTCACCCCTCCCTCCGGTGATGTTCCATCTCCACGTTTGCCCGTTCCCTGGGGCTGACAGTGACCAAGGTCGGTGTCGACCAAGCTTGTGCGGCCGTCGTAGAGTCGATATCCGATCCGGCCTCCCGGCGAAACATCATTTTCCGAGTAGAGGATGATCTGCTCATCCGAACTCCCATCCGGGAAGTGTCGGAGTCGGCCGCGGCCAACTCTCCAATCTGGTCTTGGCCGATCCCAATTTTTAACGGCCGGCGTTCGTGTCGGGGCGGACCTCTAGCCTGAGGTCATCCAACCAGGTTGTGTGCCCGGTCATAGCGGTACTGCCGCAGCCCAGAGTACCGAGTTCGGGTGGGTCGTCTCCGGCTCCTGTGGCATTTAGGCGCTCCAGGACGTTGCCGTCCGCCATCTTCGATATGTCAGGGTGGTATTTACAATATGTTGCAAAGGGGGCGGTATGTTCACGCCACCGAGTGAACAGCAGTGAGCAGCGAAGAGCAGTGAGGAGTGAGGAGAGTTTTTAAACCTCGACGGATACGGTTACACCCAGGAGCATGACTAGATTTTTAATGGGAACTGTCATTATCAAACTAGTGCGAGACTTGGCTTCGAACACCCGTTCATATTTCTTGCATTCGAAAATCCAGTATATTTTAAAGTCGAACCATTTCGTATGTGTCGTGTTCTCAGTGAATAAAATCATAGTCGTTTGTTTAGTCCCGCGGGTTTTAATTATTTCACCAGCTCACCACACCACCAAGAAATTGGCACCCGCCAATAGTTGTATTTTTCATTGGATCCTTCCACCCCTCCACAAACAAGTACAAAGTATTTTTTTTTTTTTTTTTTTTTTAACGTTTAATATATATTTGTTGAATCTACTCTTAAATGAGAGCCTAACAACAAGATTGAGATATTTTTCTTAATCTAGTACTTATGATATATCCAGGGGATATTGCAGGCGGCCCTAATCATTTATTATTGGGTTGGTCTGTCATTTCTTTTAAGACGAGTTCTATTATTAGTTCGCGTAAGGGAATTGGCAAGAACATTAGGGTGTACAACCAGTTTCGCAGAATACTTTAGTTGTTGACTACCTATTTCATATTTTACGCTAGGTATATTTAGATCATTTTGAATGTTGTCGTTCCGTATGTACCACGGAGCCCCAGTGATTGATCTTAAAATCTTCGACTGCGCCCTTTGTATAATGTCGATATTGCTGGTACTTGCATTTCCCCATAGTACGGCACCGTAAGTCCAGATGGGTTTCAGTACGGAGTTGTATAGGAGGACTTTATACTCCAGACGTAGAGGGGACCGAGCATTGATGATCCAATGTAAGCTACTCGCTTTCAGTTTAAGCTGTGACATTTTTGCCTTGATGTGCTTGCGCCAAGTTAGTCTTTTGTCTAGGTGGATACCAAGACGAGTGACATCCGCGGCTTGAGGAATTGGTACGTTGTTTAGCATCATAGCTGGACAGTTTCTTCTGTTAAGCGTAGTTCTGCTCGTTGACCCGGATACGCCAGGTTGCTAGCCATTCCTCTACCACCTTGAGGTGTTCCTCTAATTTTGCAGAGGCTTGTATTGGGCACTTGGATCTGCTGAGGATTACCGTGTCATCGGCAAAAGTGGACGTTGTAAGTCCTAAACTCGTTGGTAAGTCTGCAGTGTACAGCAGGTAGAGCAATGGGCCGAGTACACTGCCTTGCGGTACACCAGCTTCGATTTCAAAGTCAGCCGAGACGGAGCCATTACATCTTACAGCGAATTTCCTATTGTAAAGGTAAGATTGCATGAGTTTGTGGGTGTACTGTGGGAGTTTCTGCCGGATTTTGAACATTAGACCCTCCAGCCAAACTCTGTCGAAAGCCTTGGCAACGTCGAGAAAGACAGCCGTACAGTATTCTTTTAGTTCGAATGCTGTTCGTATTTCGGATGTTATACGATTGACTTGTTCAATTGTCCCATGTTTTTCGCGGAAGCCGAACTGGTGTGAAGGGATTGTGTTCTCCGATGCCAAAAATGAGTTTAGACGAATCTGCAGGACCTTTTCAAAAAGCTTCTAAAGACATGGCAGCAAACTAATTGGCCTATAGGATGATGGTTGGGTTTTGTCCTTTCCCACATTAGGAATCATGATGATAGTGGACCTTTTCCAAGCTTTTGGGAATTAGCCAATTCTTATTATAGCGTTGAACAGTTTGCAGATGTATTGTATGGCGAATGTAGGGAGTTCTAGGACCATTTTCGGTGTGATTAGGTCATGGCCGAGGGCTTTGTTCGGCTTTTGTGGTTTTGAAAAACTGCAGTGATCTCATCCGATTGGAGTTCCAAATACTCACTATCCGTTAATGTGCTCGAAGGGGGAGGTACAAATGAGTTTGATGTTGGATTTGGCTGGAAAACCATTTTAAGATGTGTGGCGAATACGGATGCCCTCTCTTCGTCACTGCGGGCCCATCCACCGGTTGGACCTCTTGTTGGTGAAACTGTCTCTGTAGGAGCGCTTAAAGTTGGGTGGGCTTTCCACAGAGGATGTTTAGTGCTGGATGGACTGAGCTTTTCTATGTATTTCCTTTGAGCCCAGATTTCCTTTTGTCTTGACTCCTTGTAACCTGCGAGTAACCTGCCATTCTCTTCTTAGACGTCGTTTTTCCGTTACTAATTGTTCTATTCGCTGGTTCGTAGGCCTGACAGCAGGTTTAGCGTAAGTGGAGGCATGTGGAGTAGATACTCTTGCTACAGCTCCCATCATCGACTCAAGTGTAGAGACGCACATGTCAATGTCCTCTGCAGCGTCCAGTTTCGGCGAACAGTCAATGTGGGCACTCATGTACATTTTAAATTTAAGCCAATTTGTTTTGTTGTTTATAAGTATATATGGGCGATCAAGTACTTGAGGTCTTGTTAACAGTGTGAATAGCACTGGAGAGTGATCGGAGGTTAAACCTAGCAGTGTTTCCGCAGTGATCCGATTACGCGGAATCCTCTTGGTTACTGCGAAATCAATCAAGTCAGGCACTTTCTGTGGATCTGTGGGCCAATAAGTAGGCCTACCCGGTGAGACGCAATCCATCTTATTGAGGGGGTTGACTATTGTGTTGTACAACTGCTTGCCTTTAGGATTTACCAGGCGAGATCCCCAGTGCGTATGTTTGGCGTTATAGTCCCCTGCTGCAATGAAGCGTTCTCCGAGTGTGTTAAAGAAACCGGTGAATTCCTTTTCAGAGATTGAGAAGCTTGGTGGGCAGTACAGGGCAACCAACGTAGTGTTGCCGCAGCTGGTTTGGACGGTTATAGCAGTTGCTTGAAGGTGCTGTGTTTCGAATCTGTTGAGGAACGAGTGTTTTATACGGTTTTTGATTAGGATACCAGTCCCGCCATGAGCTTTTCCGTCTGGATGGTTTGTTGCGTAGAAGGCATATTTTGGTATTTGAAAATTATTTTTTGATGTTAAATGTGTTTCAGATATTAATATGACGTCGATTTCACTTGAGTCTAGGAATAGTTGCAGTTCATTTTTGTGCTTGGAGACGCCGTTAGCATTCCAAAGACATAAACTTAGGGAAGTTATTATTTATTCTCCATAAGATTGTGGATAAGCAGGTTTTGATTCCGCATCAGTTCCTGCATACAGTTTTGCATGAACGTCATAAAAGCAGTCATGTTTTGATTAAGTGAGATCAATAGGGCCTCCAAACCACTTGGAGTTTGCTGGCCAAGTTCTGGTGCGCTAGGTTGCGGATTCTGTAGATGGTGGAGTGACGGGGTCTCTTTCGCGGGCTCCATCTGTCCAGTTCGGAGTACACTAGCGAAGGATACACTAGGATTGGTTGTAGCAGGCATGTTAGATGATCTAACAGCCTTGGCGAAGTATACCTCCGGTGTAGTTTTGGAGGCGTTGAAGGTGATTTTTGGTCCAGCTGGGGGTTTACGCCCGTTTAGGTGCGATTTAAGATCCTTGAAGACAGGACATTCCCTGTAGTTGGCTGTGTGGTTCCCTCCACAGTTACTGCATAGTCTTAGTGCGACGTGGTTTCTGTCCTTGGGGCAAATGCCATCTTTATCATGTTCGCCGCAGCCAACACACACTGACCTAAGATTGCAATTGTTAGAGGTGTGGTTGTATTCCTGGCAGTTCTTACACTGAGGTGGTTGGTATCTCTTATGGGGCTCCTCTACGGTGATTCTTCTGTGCAATAGGAGCTGAAGGTTGTAGATTGGATGCACTTCATTTGGCTTCGTCCGCTTTGCATCTGGTTGGAGCTCGATTTTAAAGAGCGGCTGTGCGACTTTATTCCTGTTGATGATGTTGACAACGGACTTAACCGCAAACCCTTTTTCGGCCAATGCGTCTGCTATTTCTTGGGGTGGGACCGATGGCTCGATCTCCTTAAGCACAACCTGGAGCCCTTTACTGCTTTTTAGTTGGTAGGTATAGAAGTTGATGTTAGCATTACGGAGGTACTTTTCGATGATGCGGAAATTGTCCTCAGTTTGGGTTTGACATTTAATTTCTTTTATGTTACCCCTGTTGAGAGGGGTTACAACAAAGTTATTTGCCCCTACTGTTTCTACTAGCTTCGAAATCAGGACGCTGCAGTTGGCTCCACGGATGTATAAAGGGGGTGGTCTAGCCGATTTAACTTTACCTACAGCGCCGGCTTGATCGTCTCGCTGATCGGCAAGAATTTTAAAACGATTCCCGCTTAGAAGTGTTACTCGTTCATTTGGTTTTGTTATTTTCGGCGTATTGCCACTTTTTTCTTTTGCGGGCTTAGCTTCCGCTTAGTTATTTTAATATATCTATCCATTCCAGTTTGGACAGAAGGCGTTGGGTTTATTGTCGTGGCTGGCTCTAGGCGACTTGTCGTTGACGGAAGCACACTGCTCTCTCCACGGTAAATTGCTGTTGATTGCTGAGTGGCTTGCACTTTCGGTGTTATTGCTTACGGTATCATTCAGTGGGGTCGGCGACACCACCGAAAAGTACGCGTTGTTGCGTTGGACCGAGAGACGACGTTCACGTTGTGTTTGTACAAGTAGTTCTTGTAGCTGTTGCTGGTGGGGATCGAGAGAGCTTGGGCCCGAATTGGTGGACATGGCTTTTCCAGGCTTTCCTGTTGCAACTTAGTCTTTATTGCTATTAGAACAAACTAATAGCAATATGATTGTAAATAGGCGTTTTTGAAGTGACTGAGAGCCCTACACAATTTTTGCAAACGCGGTCTTTTTATTTTTTACACTAAATTTTGCGGAGTGCATTAAAGTGCATTATTCATTAACGATATTCCATCATTATTCATTCACGTGGGCTTTTGTATGCTGACGATGTCAAGCTTTGTCGGCCTTATAAAAAAATTAGTCGGCTACAAGCTGATCTTAAATATTTTCAATCTTAGTGCATTGGTGTCGCACCAGAGACTTGAATCTGTTCAAAAGCAGCTTTTGCTATTTGCACTTCGTGGCTTATGCTGAGATAGCAATGCCAATTTGCTTTTGTATTCTAGTAGACGTCTTTTAATTAACCTTCCTTCTAAATGGTGAAATAGACTCGCCTGAGTTATTGGCTCAAGCTATTATTTATTTATCTTAGAGTTAGGACTAATTACAAATTAGTCGGAACTTAGTTACTAAGCGCTAGCTGCTTGGGCCTTCGGCTTGTGTATTTACATATTTACATATTTAGTTTATCTATTTCATTTACCTATTTTATTTATTTATTTACATTTCCATTTTGTATGATTAATTGTATTAACTAAATTTAAACCTATAGGATGTGGTAGTAATTTGTTTTTTTTGAGGTAGTTTATAATCATTAAGAGGTTTGTTGGAGTAGGGTTTGCAAGGATTGATATGGGGCAAAATTGTTCAAAGATTTCTTCCCTAATGTGGGAGGTTGCAGGGCAGTTTTTTAGTACGTTTATAATTTTGGTCGGATGTTGAGTTGCAGTTTGGGTGTTATGTCGTTCGGGTTGATGTAGTGTTGTTGAGTGAACCTTGTGTGTCCTAATCTAAGTCTTAAAATTTTTATTTGGTCCATCCTTGTTGTCTTTTTGTAAAGTGTTTTTGAGATAGTCTCCTGTGTGTGTTCGATTGCTGTTTAACTGTTGGTATCATGTGTTGCAGCTATCTATGTTGTTTTTAAGTTTTTGGGATAAGTTATTTTTAAGGAATTTGTTTATATCAGTGCAATTAAAGTTGGGGGTGTAGTGGAGGGGCATATTTATGGTCGATTTGGCGGTTTGGTCGGCAAGTTCGTTACCTTTAATGCCACAGTGGCTGGGGATCCAGAGGAGTTTTGTTTTGGTGGTGGTTTTTGTTAAGATTATTAAAGTGGGGTACAAATTTTTGTTGTTGATGTTGCTTATGGATTTGATAGCTGACAGGGAGTCGGAGGATATTATGAATTTACCTTTCTTGGTTCTTGTCAACTTTATTGCTTCAAGAATGGCTATTGTTTCTGCGGAGAGGATGGAAGAGTAGTGTGTTAGGATGCCTGTTTTTAGAACTGTTGTATCAGTGGTTATGGTGAATGTGGCAGTTTTATGTTGCAGGGAGCCATCTGTGAATATATATTTGTGTTGTTTGTGTTTGTCTTTATGTTCTAGGAAGATTTTTTGATCTCTTTCTGGTGATGTGTCAGGTTTATTAAACTTATGTAAGGAAGTGTTGATGGTGGAAGGTGGAAATAGCCATGGAGGTGTGATTGTTTGTCTGTTGGGTGGTGGAAGGTAGGGAATGTTGTGGTCTTTGCAAAGCGCAATGATTTTTTCTAGTGTGGATTTTAGTTTCTTATTATTTTGATTTTTTGTTTGAATGGTGAAGGGCTGTGCGTATTCCAGCATTATATGTTGTTTTTAGTCTGTTTAGCGTAGATCTAGGCGCGTGGCCATAAATGAATAAGGCGTAGTCTATTTTGGCTATGAGTGTTGCCTTTGTTATGTTAAGAAGTGTATGGGTGTTGCAGTTAAACTTGGGGCTTGCTGAACATTTTATTATGTTCAGTTTGTTGTTAAGGGATGGTTGGATGTGTTTAATGTGTGAGTCCCATCTGTATTTATTGTTTATTGTTAGTCCTAGTATTTTGAGTTGGGTTACTAGGGGGGCTTGCTATATTGTTGGAGGATAGGCTACAATTGCAGTTTTGTTTCCTGCAAATGTGTAGGTGTCGGCATTTGTTAAGGGATAATGATGCTCCAGAGTATGAGCACCATTCTTGGATGTTTGCAAAAAGGGGAATCTAGATTGAAGGTTTGGTTTTTTTCTCTATTGAGTGGGACTATAAGGAAGTAATCATCTGCATAGGCACTAAAATGGATTTCTTTTTGTAAGCTGATTATATTGGCAAGTTTGTTGTAGGCGATTAGGAAGAGGATAACTGATATTGGTGAACCTTGGGGGATGGCATTAAGGAGTGGGAAGGGAGAACTGAATGTGTTGTTTATTTTTGGACATAAAGTTTTTTATGAAGTTTATAATTTTGGGGCCCAGTTTCCAATCTATTAGTTAGTCAATTATGGAGTGCACTCCGACTCTGTCGAAAGCCTTTGAGAAGTCAAGGGCAATGACAGAACAGTGCTTTTTTTACGCAGCGATTTGGTTATTAGGTAGTCTGCTGTGAGCAGACCGTCTGAAACCGACTTTTGAATGACGTTTGAGTCCGGATTGATTGGGGTGGATTAGGTTATTTTTGGTGACAAACCACCAAAGACGATTGACTATGATTTTTTCGAGGGTTTTTGATAGGCAGCAGTTTAAGGAGATTGGTCTATAGTTGGTTATAAATGTTTTGTTGGAGGTAGGCTTGAGATTGGGGATGACTAGACTGGATTTAAATGATTGTGGGATGAAATTTTTAAAAACATTGTTATAGAGGTGGGTAATTCTTGTTTTGACTGTGTTAGAGGTGTTTTTTATCATAGGGTAGGATATTCTATTGAGGCCCGGTGTGGTACCTTTAAGTGAGTGAAGTGCGGATAGGAGTTCAATTTGCGTTATGTCGGCTTCTATTATTTGTGCTGAGGGGTGGGGTATATAGTTCAATGGTTTATTAGAGTGTTTGTTTGTAATAAAGGTTGGATTGAAATTGATGTCTTTGGATTGGTCTGACCAGTGTTGGGCAAATAGTTGGGCTATGGAGGATGTATCTGTTGTGGGTAAGTTGTTGGTTGGGTTTTTTATGCAGTGGATTTGTTTAATTGGGTTGATTCCGCAAAAGCGTCGGATATTGGCCCAGATTCTGTGGAAGGGGGTGTTCTGTCCTATTGTGGAGGTGAATTCGGTTGTAGCTCTGGTTTTGGATATTTTAAGTTCCCTCCGAAAGAGAGCGTTGGCTTTTTTGTAATTAATTAAATTATCAGTGTTACTATTATGTTTGAAAGTTTTCCATGTGTTTTGTTTTTTGGTTCTGAGTTCGGTGAGAGTTTTATTTCACCATGGTGTATGTTCGTAGCGGGGCGGAAGGATCCAAATAGGCCACAAGTGGTTGGCGGGTGCCAATTTCTTCAGGGGTCCGGTGAGTGAGGAATAAAATTGAAACGCGCGCAAACTTCGTTTATAATTAATTTTGGTTTATTTAGTTTCTTTACAAAATGTCCCAACACACACGAAAATGTTTCGGGTTGGAAAAATACAATATCGGAAAAAAGCACAGTGAAAGAACGGGTGTTCGGGTTAGATGCTCATACTGGATTGAATATGGCGATTTTACTGGAGAACCCTTCGTCACCTTCCTCAGTATGACCGAATTCGGTTTTTGGAAAAAACCCTACCCCTCACTCTCTGCTGTTCACCCGGTGGCGTGAAAATACCACCCCCTTGCAACAAGTTGCAATTGCCTCGCTGGGCATGTCTAAGGATGGGGGATGGCAGCGCTCTGGATCGCCAAGACACGGGTGGAGATGGAGGAGGAACTTTGGATGTAGATGGAGTAGGCGGCGCGATGACTGATGACCTCTGGATAGGAGTCCGAATGAAAGGCGGGTGCCTTTCGGGTCTTTGCTCTTTGTACGCTTTGGGTTGCAGGAACCTGTGCTCCTGCAGGAACCATTGGAATGCTCATGAGCCAAACAGTTCGGGCAGTATCCGTTGCTCAAGACTACCCATAGCCTGTCGTCAGCTCGTAGTCCTCGAAACTGTCGGCACTGACGGAGCGCGTGTGCCCCTTGACAAACGCGGCACCTGAAGCAATTGGAACTGCGTTCTAAATCTGATGGTGCTGCTGTCCTTAGCGACATCTTCGGACTGCTGGAGGAGTTGGACCGAGACCTTCTGGGTTTTCCAGTAACGGATCCACAGAGAACCCATCCGAATATCGTCTCGATCCCCACGCAAGAATCACCAACATTCTTGATGATTCGTTCCCCGAGGATAGTGGGAAGGAGCTCGGCTCCAAGCACCAAATCCACCGGAGCTCTTTGGTGAAATTGCGGATCAGCGAGCGAAAGGTCAAGCGAATCCTGCTTCACCTTATTCGGGACGGAGCAGGATCGAAGTGCTTCAGCTACACCCTTGTGTCGCACCACGGCGACTGCTTGGAACTGTCGCAGCGGTTCGTCAGGAGGAGAAATCTGGAAGCGGCACACTTTGTCGCCGCTACCCGCATCACATTGCCCAATGCCACGAATGCTAGTTGATACCTTGCAGCTTGGAGGATTAATCAATTCAAACATTCTTTGGGAAATAAAGGACGCTTCGGATCCCATATCAATCAAAGCGCGGATTTGAAACTGCTTGCCACGATGATGAATAGTTACCCTCGCAGTACCCAGGAGGCCAGTGTTGCGAGTGGAGGCGAAGTAACTTCCCACGTTTACATGGGGGAAGAATCGGAGGACGCAGGATTCGGAATTATACAAGCATCATAAGCTGAGCTCTCTTGCACTTGAGTGGAAAAGGCCTGAGTTCGTGCCGTAGGTTTTCGGCTTACGGATGGAAAGGCCTGACCGCTAGAGCTTGGTTGAAGGACATCTGTGGCCTCTAGTGCACGGTGGCGATCAGTTAGGAATCGATTCAGGTCGTCCCAGGATGAGACGGCGGTCTTATTTGGAACGGACTGTTCCCACAACAGAAGGGTGGCTTTGGGCATTTTGCTCGTACAGATTGCTATGAGAAGGATATCCCAATTGTCTGTACGAGCCCCGGAAAGCTCAAGACCGGTTAAGCAACCTTGAATTGACGTCTGCAGTTCTCTCAACGCTTTGCCAGACTCTTGGGTTACAGCTGGGATCTGTAGAAGCTGCTTGGCTTGGCTCATAATCAATAATCGATTATTTTAGTATCGCGCAGTGAGGTTATCCCACGCGGACTGGAACCCTTCGTTGGTCAAGGGTGACCTAGAAACAATGGCTCTGGCTTCACCGCGAGTTTTGCAACTTAAGTGGTACAGTTTCTCCACTTGTGTTAGGCTTGGATTATGGATGAACATCGCGGTAAACAAATCACGGAATGTAGGCCAAGCCAGTCTGTCTCCGTTGAAGATTTCGACTTCACACGGGGGAACTGTGTGGCTTTGATGAGTGGAATCGACGGAGAGCCTGACTGGTGGGGGAACTGCTCCATTCGCTCTCCAAACAAAGTCCCGCCTCGCACATATACCATATAACAATATTCATGTTTAGCTTTAATTGTAGCTATGTGCTTCGGACTATCTTCGTTCTTTTGAGCCGTCAAGGCTTTATGACATCGTGAAAACTCTGCCTCGACTTGTGCCCAAAGCGACTTAAGCTGGTCTAAGTGTATTTTAATGGAGACGAGTGGCACATCGTCCGCTAAAGCCTGGGCCTCGCGAGCCTCGAACGCCGTTAATGCCTCGCACACGACAACAAAGTCGGAAACTGACATCGTAGAGTGTTCTCTGAGCTATTACGAATCGAATGGAAACAAATAACTGCTTGGAATTAGAGCTCTCAAGCGAGGAGATCGAAACGAAGCTGTAAGTGGACTGTATAATTTAAGGATAGAGGAGTGTGAAGGAAAAATGTCTCCTCTTTTTAATGAACACAATGGATAAGCATAGATAGCATAAATGAAATTAGAAGGATTTATAATTTTCCTCGCAGTTGTGTGAATAATTAAAAGGATATATAATCACTTGGATATTAAAATTTATACAATGTGGAAATTTGTTGAAATTTATAAGAAAATAAAAAAAAATATGGAGAAATTGAGATCAGTAGGATTACTTTTCCATGAAGGGCAAAAAACTGGCAGTTAATTTTCATTAAACGGACCAGATCAATTTCATGGATCTGTGAGGAAAAAATCAAAAATGCACCAAGACAAAATACTTATTCCATATAAATAAAATTGTACTTATTTTTCTTTGGCTCAAGTGTCAGCACTGAGGAGACTTGAGTGTCAGCACTGATCGGGAGTCAGCTGTTCTGCCGTTGTTTATGTTTTATGAATTTAATTAATTTTAAATTGTTTAACGAAGATCACGATTTCCTGCTTTAATTATGTAGGTTTCGAATTATTAAATTGCGGAGAGCCAATTGGAGTGGCTGCAATTTATTTTGTGTGGGTGAAATCAAATTGTATGTGGACATATGTACATACATACATATGTATATAAGTATGTCGTATGAGTGTGCTTACCGCGGCAAAAATTATTACATATGTATGTATGTATGTATGTATGGAAAAAAAGCACTTCATAAACACAAAAAATGATCGGGAAATACCATGTAACCTTTGGAACAGGTCAGGTACGTACATACAATTATACAAAAGTGTGTAGGTCGCTATGGAAGAGCGGGAAACCTCACACTTTTATAAGTTTGCAATGGGGTATAATGTGAATGAGATTTTTATTAAGAAATGTTGTACTTATCAGGGATTCCGCCGATGCAAGCTTGAAGAGCGGAAGGATATCCGGCTCGAAGGACCAATGTTCGTAGCGGGGCGGAAGGATCCAAATAGGTCACAAGTGGTTGGCGGGTGCCAATTTCTTCAGGGGTCTGGTGAGTGAGGAATGAAATTGAAACGCGCGAGTTAACATCTTGGCCAAGTCGTTTTCGAGGAAAAAGAGTAACCTTTCCCTGTGTTTATTTACTCTTTAGTATTTTTCTTTATTACAAAATTAAAACCTCCGTCTTGTTTGACGTTCAACACACAATTATCATTTTTATTCGGCGACAATGCCGTTCTCTCCTTCAGTTAATTATGTATATATGTATGTATGTATATATGTACGTATGTATATATGTAAGTGTCTATATATGTATGTATGGATATATGTATGTGTGTAAATATGTATGTACGTATATATGTAAGTGTCTATATATGTATGTATGGATATATGTATGTGTGTAAATATGTATGTACGTATATATGTACATGTGTGTTATTTGTTGCCCTTTTTGATGTGTTGTCCATGGTTTGTGTAGTTGAAGGTGAATTCGTTGGTGTGGTGACCGGGTAGGTAACTCCTCCCCCACTGGATTGAAGTGAGGGCCATAGCGGTGGTCTGAACGAAATTAGTAGCGACTGGTGGTGGTTTGAGAACAATTGATCCTCTTCAAAGGATTAAAATATAGTTGCGCTTTGATTGCTTCCAGGTGAGGTTGTCTATGCTAGGTTTTAAGTCTATTTAACACCAACAAAACAGACTCCCTTTCTGGTTCCAGAATTTCCGGTTGTTCTGTTCATTGATGATTTCTTGTAGATAATTTGTATCCCACGTTGGGGCAAAAAACATAATTTTATCTTTAAGAGGCTTAATACTATATCTATTATAAATAACATGTTTAGGTATTTTCAGATATTTAGTCTTGTCATTGGCAATGGTATAATGAATGAATTTATAGTCTTTAATTCTGAACATTGGAATTTTTATGTAAAATATTACATTAGTTTTGTTTACAAATGTATCTATTTCAAGTAATCTATATAAATGTTCTTGCGATGAAATTGTGACATTTCGTTTTGCTAAAATTTCTGTGATTTTGTCTTCTTTAGTTGAAAAAAAAAAAAAATAAAGTATTATTTAAATGGTTATACATAACATCAATGCTAAGGCCAATTCTATTTAAATATTGAAGAACATGGATTTCGTTGTGTTCAGTGCTTAATTCCTTATAGATCTTATTTTTATTTTTTTTTTTTTTTTTTTTTTTTTTAAATTACTTATAATATTCTGTTTGTTATTATCGGTTGATCGGTAATGTTTGAAAATCTTATAATTATTTTATTATTAACGTTTCATTGATGATTGACATTGTTTATTCATTTGTTCATGCTCCCTTTAATTTCCCTAAATTCCTTTCTTTTTTTTATTCTTTTTGTGTAATAAGTATGTTGTTGTTTACAATAATTAGGTATGTATGTATGAAAAATCGTATTTAATAATTTTTTGTTTGCTTGTGTTTTTGTATTTTATATTATATATACATATGTATACCTGGTTTTTTGCTAAGGCTTTCTTGTCAATCGTTTTATTTTTGACTTGTGAATTTTTTGCTTTTTTCTTTGTAATAAATGTGACCCCCCCTTATCTTTAGTGACAATATGTTTTGAAAAGCGAGGAGTCAATTTATTTCTTCTATTTTCTTTTCTGAATACTGTCTCGTCAGTTTCCACTTCTGGTGGATCCTTCCTTTCTTCGTTTAGTTTTAAAGTTCGTTTTTTATTTTGATCAGATATTTGTTGAGCAATCTTGGGGTATATTTTTTTCTGATAAAGGTCTAAGTCTTGTAAATAATCGTGTTCGTTAGTAAATTTTAATGCTTTTTGAAACAGGTGGGTTCGGCCCGAGAATAATTCAAAGGGTGTGAAATTAGTTGCAGAGTGTATAGCATTGTTGTAAGTGATCAATGCTTCAGCGAGGATATCGTCATGTATTGTGGGAGTTTTTTCAGTTTTCCTCTTTTCCATTATTAGTCTGTAAATTTCTGTTAAAGACGAATGAAATCGTTCAACAGGGGCGTTACTTGAAGACTGTTGAAAAGATGTGACATGTCTGGTGATATTGTATTGAGTGCAAAAATCAATGAAAAGATTTCCTGCGAACTCTGCACCCTGGTCACAAACAATCTTTTTAGGTATGCCATGAGTGCACATAAAATGTCTGATTGATTTTACTATATTTAGGCTATCTCTTGCTGGTATAGTGTACCCAGCAGCAAATTTTGAAAACTTGTCTATTATTGTTAAAACATTTTGATGGTTAATGGTGTACAAATCGATATGAATTATGTCTAATGGGAGTTTTGGAACCTCTGTTTCCTGATAGGGAACTTTTTGCGGATGTCTATCGTATTTCAGGGTTTGGCATAAGTCACAATTGTTTATTGTTTTTGTAATTTTTTGCTTCATATGTGGAAAATATATTGTTCTTTTTAAATGGGCTAGAGTTTCATCAATTCCCCTGTGATTATTATAATAGTGATAGTCTCTAATTTCTTTTTCTTGTTCATCCTGTGTGGTACGTTCTTCCAAAAACTCTGTGCATCTAACAAGTTTATAGAGTGTACTGTTTGAAAAAAACTGTGAAAAAACCTCTTGTACTATTTTGAATATTGTGTCAGTGGTAAAAATTGCACAAGTTTTATTTGGTTTTAAAATAGTTTTCAAAATTCTAATCACGACTTTTTTATTAAAAATGGGTTCTGATATAATGCGGCGAAGTTTGTTTTTAAACGGGCTTTCGATTTTGATGTTAGAAACTGGATCTTTGTTAAGGATAATTTGGATATTAAAATCGTTTAAACATTTTTCCGAAATTGCTATAAGTTGTGAAATGTTCTCCAGGCCTGAATGTACGGTTTCCTCACATGTCGCCTCGACTGATTCTTGGTCATTCAAGTTGATATCAAGTGTTGTTCTGCTCAAGGCGTCAGCAATCACGTTTTGAGACCCCTTTTTGTATATAACTTCGTAATCGTACTCTAACAGTCTGAGCTTCCATCTCACCAATTTGGAATTTGGTTCCTTGAAACTCATAAGCCATGTCAGGGGCTTATGGTCAGTGACAATTTTAAATTTTTGACCAAAAAGGTACGGTCTAAAATACTTAATTGCCCAAATTATGGCAAGCATCTCTTTTTCGACGGTAGAGTAGTTCGCCTCGGTGTCCGTTAGTGTTCTGCTAGCGAATGAAACTGGCTTGTCCGATCCCAAGTTTCCTTGAGATAAAACAGCCCCTAAAGCGACATTACTTGCATCTGTAGTAAGTATAAACGGTTTATCGAAATCAGGGTATATTAGGATCGGGTCATTACATAACAAGGTTTTACAATATTCGAAAGTTTTGATAAAGTCCTCGTCAACAGTAACCTTTGATTTTCCCTTCAGTTGTTTAGTTAGTGGTTTTGTTATTTTAGCAAAATCTTTAATAAACTTTCTATAATAACCCATGACACCTAAGAATGATTTAATTTGTCTCTGTGTAGTAGGCAAAGGGAATTTCTTTATTGTCTCAATCTTTGTCGGGTTTGGCTTTACCCCTTCGGGGGTAACAATGTGACCCAGATATTCGATTTCCTTTTTCAGGAATTCAGACTTATCCGGTTGTAATTTTAAATTTGCATTTCTAATTTTCTTGAAGACTTTTTTTAAATGTTGGATATGTTCCTGTAAGGATGGCGAGAAAGCAATGATGTCATCCATATATGCAAGGCAACAGGTTCCAAATAAGTCACCAAATAAGGAATCTATTACCCTTTGAAAAGTTGCAGGTGCATTAGTCAGGCCAAAGGGCATTCTGATAAACTCGTAATGTCCTCCCTCCGCCGAAAATGCTGTTTTCTGGATGTCGTCCTTGTGCATCTCTATCTGGTGGTAACCACTGGCTAAATCCAGTATTGAAAAATATTTCGATTTCCCAATTCTATCCAAGACATCGTTTATTATTGGCATAGGGTACTTGTCTTTTATGGTTTTTCATTTAGCTTTCTAAAATCTACAACTAGACGCCACTTTCCTTTTCCTGAGGCATCGGCTTTTTTTGGCACAAGCCAAACCGGTGCACTCCAAGGAGAGTGACTATGTCTTATTATTTTATTATCGAGTAATTTTTTTAATTGTTCCTTTACCTCAATTCTTTCATGGAACCCATACCTATAGGGTCTTGTATAAATCGGGATATCATCTTTAGTCAAAATCTTATGTTTGACTTCGTTTGTAAATGATAGTTGCTTACTGTCATCATAAAAGATGTCAGAAAATTCAACACAAATGTCTTTTAATAATTGGATTTCTTCTGAGTTGATATGTGCAGTTCTAATTACTTTGTTAAAATCAAATGAGCTTAAATCTGTTTCATTATCATTTTGGAAAGCGATGTTTACTTCTATATGCTGACCTTTGGAATATGAATTTACTTGAAGTGGTTGGTCAAAACATATACTTTTATGTGAGTCGGAGTAATTTGTTATTTCGACCCAACTGAAGTTATTTTCTGCTGAATATAATCCGTTTAAAATAAAAAGGTCATTATCTAGTTGTATTTCCTGACAAAGAAAAGTGCCTTCTTTAAGGTTAACAGGGATCTTGATTAGTTTTCTGGTTGAATGCTCAATCTCTAGCTTTTCTCCTGCTAAATTTTCTTTTGTGAGTATTGGGAGTTTAGCATTTTGTGTGATCAACACGAAATTTTCTAAGTCTACTTTTGCTTTCAATGTTTTTAGTAAATCGACTCCTATAAGGCCATCGAAAAATAAATGGAATTTAAATAATATAAATTTGGTTAAATTCATTAAAGATGTCTAGTAAACATGCTGAATATAGTGCATGTGTATTTATAATTGTTTTTATAATTCTAGGCTCGGTTAGTTTAATATGTTGTTCACTTGGAACAAATTGAGGGTCAGTAAAAGAAGAAGTAGACCCTGTGTCGATCAAAAGGTTTAATTTTTTACCAACTGGAAATTGAATTTGAACATATGGTAAAAATCGAGCCATGTGTGTGCTTGGTTATGTAGCCTGCTTGGATGTTGAGGCTACATACTGAAAATTTTGGTCATCATTAATGTTTAAGAATAAACATCGTGTTCACCTGAGCTGGCTTCACCAAATCAGATTGACCAAAGAAATATACAAATGAAACATAAACAAAAGTAAGTCATAAAATTCATATGACAATTATTGCTTAATACCAAACAAAACATGCATCCACATTCTGTGGAAAACACTTAAGACTATAACAGCGGCGCGGTATCAAGTAACCAGCGCTGAGCATGAAATATAAACAATTTTCAACCCCAGAAAACGTGGGGCATTAGAATAAGCATTTTTAAGAACAATTGTCGCTTCTTAGAGTTTAAGAGTTTTTAAATAAAATCAGTTCATATTTTGAATTCAACGAATGAAGACTGGGTTATTTTCTCTGCTCTCCGGGAATCCCTATTCATTTTGGTCCTTCGAGAAAAAGGAACTCTGTAGTTTTCCCCCACCAGTGGTAAGAGACTTAGAGTGTGAATCAGCTCCTTGAAGTCTGATCTTATGCAAATGTAAATGCTAAGATCAGCTAAAGGTAGCAAAAATAAATTAACTCTTGTTTTCCCCCACCAGTGGTAAGAGACAGAGTATAATATAACCAGAGGGCCGGGGTTAACTTCGACCGCGTCGAAGTTTTTATACAACTGTTTTGGTGATTCTTTTCTTACCCATAGATATCAAAGTGTAAACACGTTTTATCCAAAAAGTCTAATGTTTGCGAAAGAACGGCCTTCAATCTTAGCATAGGATATAACGAACTTTTTGACAAAAGTCACTGTTTTCGACCGATCGTTCCTATGGGAGGTATATGATATAGTCACCCGATTATGACCAAATTTGGCACAATTATTAATAAGAACACAAAACTGACAAATACCAACTTTTATGACAATAGCTATAAAATTAATGAAGTTATTGAGAAAGTCACTGTTCGTGACTTTGCCGTTTGTATGGGAGCTATATGATATAGTCACCCGATCTTGATCAAATTTGGCACAATTATTTATAAGAACACAAAACTGACAAATACCAACTTTTATGACAATAGCTATAAAATAAATGAAGTTATTGAGAAAAGTCACTGTTCGTGACTTTGACGTTTGTATGGGAGCTATATGATACAGTGGTCCGATCCAGCTGAATCCGAGATATACAACGCCTGCAGTATATGCAAGCCTACGTGCAAAATTTCAGCTCTGTAGCTCTTACGGTCTCGGAGGAGTTCGCGTTGATCCAGACGGACGGACGGACGAACGGACATGGCTATTTGAACTCGTCTCGTCGTGCTGATCAAGAATATATATACTTTATATGGTCTGAGATGCTTCGTTCTATGCGTTGCACACTTCTGACCAAAATTAATATACCCTTTTTGCAAGGGTATAAAAAAACAATATTGCTTAATAATTAAAAAGTGCGTGCGTCCGATTTTAAAGACAGTTTGGCTAGTGGAGCAACTGTAGTAATTTCGGCGTCGGGAGTTTTTGTGTGTGGCGTATTCGAAGCCCTTATATCGAAAAAAAAAGTTTAAGTTTAAAGTGTGTATGTAGTTGCAAGTCAGCAACTACAAGCAGCAGCAGAGCAACAAGATAGTTGCAAAGAAGAGGCTGATAATTCGACAAAATCTGGTGCGATGACCGGCACCGGTACCGCTTGAGCCCATAGGCCCTGGACACAGCAAAAAAAAAACATACCGGGGAAGACGGGTCCCAAGGACTGCCCTGGACCATTTGACTCACCTTATTGCGAATACGCCTGTGCGAAGACCAGCACCGGCACCGTCTAGCGCGACAAGCTAGACCCGGGAGCCAAGAGATCGGAGAAACCAGCATCGGCGCCCCAACAGCCTGTGCGTAGACCAGCACCGGCAACTTGAAAGCTGCTCAAGCTGCAAAGCTGCTCAAAGCTGCCACCAAAATAAACAACTATGCGCTGCGTCGCACATTTTTTTCAATGCACTGCGATGCATATTTTTTTTCATAATTATAACAAACTATGTACAATTGTGCGGCAATAAAAGCTGTCCGATTAGAGTGTGGCGTGAAAACCACACGCAAAAATAGGCAGGGATATATGTAAAAAAAAAGAAAACAAAACACTAAAAAACAAACATTTAAAAACCAAAATATTAAAAAAAAAGAATCAATTGATTGTCACACATATACATCCACCATATAAAATGTTCAGTGATAAGGCTGCAAAATTGTTAGAGAAGCAGGTAAAGTTGCATACCAGGTTAAGGCAGTTGGAAGCACTCGATCCCAGAAACGTTACCAGCAAGGTAATCGAGGAAGTAAAAGTGATTAAGAGCCGATGGATGCCTAACCATGAAAAATTGCTCCAGCAGGGTATTTTCGATCATCAGTACTACAGATATAAAGTACATGAAGAGGTTTTAACGATAGTTGCCAAAATAATAGCTACAGGAGAGTCAGAAAAACCAGGCACTAGTAAGTCAGTGTTAGTTGAAGCAGAAGCGGATATGTCAGAAATGTTTGATGATAGCAAAGGAGAGTCGCGCGGGAATGCGACCTCCAGTCATGAAAACGGTAGTGGAAACCAGGAGATATTTATGGATAGAGTCCGACATCTTCAGGAATATTTGGAGGTAGTAGAGCTGAAATCAACAGGCAATGGAACATGGATAATTTATATTAATAAAATAAATTATTTATGGGAGAAGGTACGGGCATGCCAAGTAATAACAATAGATGCAAAATTTAAGAATACTATGGAGGATTTAGAATTCGACGTCCAAAATTCATTATCAATGCTAGAAACGAAAATGAACAATAAGGAAAATTGTAAAGATGAGAATGTAACCGTGAGAGGCGAACTACCGGTGTTGCCGAAAATACAGGTACCCACATTTTCTGGGGAACCTAGAGAATGGGACCTGTTTGTAGAACTATTTGCGGAACTGATTTAAAAAAGAGAGGATTTAAGTCTTGCTCTTAAGTTCAATTATTTAAAATCCGCGTTAAAGGGCGAAGCAAAGAGCATGGTAGCCCATCTATTGTCAGGATCAACTGATAACTATAGTGCCGCTTGGGAATTGTTAACCAAGCGGTATGAAAATAATCGGAGGGTATTTTCCGAACAATTAAGTCGGATCGTTGATTTACCGATGATCAACAATGAATCCGCAAAAAGTGTTAAAGAAGTGGTTGACATAGTTAATGAGTCAGTTTACTTAATTAAAATAAAAGCAAATTTGTCCGATGAAGTTGACGTCATATGCGCACAACTCCTACTAAGGAAATTTGACAGAGAGGCTCTGCAATCAGATGAGAGTCAGATTAGAAAAACAAGACAAATTCAAATGCTATCTGATGTCATGGAATACTTGGAGCAAAGATATTGCTCGCTAAGTGCCATGAGCAAAGAAGAGAAAAAACCGCTAAAAACTGTGTTAAATTATGCGGAAGTCGAAAATAAATGTCCGATTTGCAAAATTGGCGGGCACAAAGCGTATAAGTGCTATATGTTCAAAGGGTTGACACCTACTGAAAGGTATGAAACAGCCAAAAAAGTGCAGCTTTGCATAAGATGCTTGAACCATTCAAGCAATAAGGTGTGCACTAATGAAATGGTCTGTTCATTGTGCAGTAAGGAACACCATACCTTACTCCATTTTGAAGAAAATCAGGACAGAGTTAATACTTGTGTAACCGCAGAACCAGCACTGTTGGCCACAGCTTTAATACAAGTAAAAAATATAAATGGAGGATATAAGACTCTAAGAGCCCTTATTGATTGTGGTTCACAGAGCACCATTTTGTTTGAAGAGGCCGCTCAAATATTGAAATTACCTAAAATTAAACAATATACAGAAATAAGTGGCGTGTCCTCATTAAAAACCAAAAATCAAAATATAAGGTAAAAATAGATGTAAAGACGCGAAGTCCTTGGAAAGGAGGTTGAGGCAATTGTGTTGCCAAAATTAATGAAAGCTCTTCCATTAAAAATAGCAAACGTGGATATGTCAAAATGGCAAACTTACGTGCAAGCTGGTCCCACCTTTAATAAACCTGGTAGGATTGACATAATAATGGGAGTAAAAGTATATGCCCAAATATAAAAAGGGGGAATTACAAAGATTGATGGCCTGCTAGGTCAAAATACTCAATTTGGTTGGGTCGTCTCGGGATGCACCAAATCCAATCAGAATAAATCTGTAGTGGCAACAACAATAGATGTCACATGTTTTGAACAATGTTGGGAGAAAAAGAAAGATAAATTTCAAAATAAAAATAACACAATTCCAAAGAAATACAACAGCAAAACTCAAGAAACAAATTTATGGCCCCCGGCAGGACCTCACATTGGAGGTAAAGTGAAAATTGGGGAAGAAAAAGTATATATCCCAGAGCCAGTAAAACATGAAAATATTCAGAAGGCAATGGGTCAATTAGATAATGCTTATCTAAAAAATAATATCAAAATAGATTCCGGTAACAAATTGTCCGAAACTATAGTACCAAAAAATCAGATATGGCAAAATAATTATAAAAGGACAACATTTAATGGTAACCAGAATAGCAACTCACACTTCAGCAATCAGCGATATTTAAAAATAGTGGAGCGAAGATCACATTGGAACAAGTCAAAAAGTAAAGGTAGTTATTTTTTAAATTCACCACCGTATAAAAAGGCTAGAAGTCAGCACAGTAATGCACATCAGGAGTGGGTAGACATCCCCAAACAGAAATCGTTAAGTAATATGCCAAATATTATATAAACTAGTAGAAGCCAACATAGTAATACATATGGGAGAATTGGTAAGAATAAGAAGTCAGTTACAATCAGTAAAGGAACATCAGATTGACTAGGTTCAACGTCTATCATGCTTCTTTAACAATAGTTTTCTTACTAATGATAATAATTTTAATAATTTGGATATGACAACTAACTATAAAGATAAAGTCCAAAACGCCGCATTTGGCGGCCCTTTGCAGAATGTTTAAGAATAAACATCGTGTTCATCTGAGCTGGCTTCACCAAATCAGATTGACCAAAGAAATATACAAATGAAACATAAACAAAAGTAAGTCATAAAATTCATATGACAATTATTGCTTAATACCAAACAAAACATGCATCCACATTCTGTGGAAAACACTTAAGACTATAACAGCGGCGCGGTATCAAGTAACCAGCGCTGAGCATGAAATATAAACAATTTTCAACCCCAGAAAACGTGGGGCATTAGAATAAGCATTTTTAAGAACAATTGTCGCTTCTTAGAGTTTAAGAGTTTTTAAATAAAATCAGTTCATATTTTGAATTCAACGAATGAAGACTGGGTTATTTTCTCTGCTCTCCGGGAATCCCTATTCAATTAAAGTTGTGCAACTCATCTCTTTTTTTATTTGATTACTGTTGTTTGTGTTGGATTTTGCAGACTGGTTAGAGAAGTTGGAATTTCTAGTTTGGGTACTATAGTTTCCCCAATTTTTCTGTCTCTGTCGGTCACTTTGTTGCTCATTGTCGTAATTTTTTTTGTTTAAATGGTTTTTGATCGTTGTTACTGTAATTATTTGTTTTTCCCTCTTGAGACCAATTTCTCTCCCTTTTTTGTTGGTTTCGGGGCCCAAACGATTCCGAATTTCGACCATTATACGTTGTTCTTTCAAAGCTCTGATTTATTCGCCTAGCTTCTCTTTGACTAGTATAAACTTCCTTTTCCGCAATTGCTATTTCATATGCTGTAACGATATCCGTGGGGTCTCTGCCTCGAACTATTGAACCTAAAGGTCCATGAAGTCCCTTCAGAAAAGTGGTTAGACATTGGTTAAGAAACAATTCTTTCTTTGTTTGTACGATAGTTGGATCGGTATCCTTTTGGTCAATGATGTTTAGTAGAGCTCTTTGAATATTTGTGATTTTTTCGTATAATATCTCTACCGGATGGCTTTGCAGTGTTAATATTCCAAGTTCGGCTATTAGATTATACTCGGTTTTTTTACGAAAAAGTGTTTAATTAAGGTATCTTTAATTTCATTCCAATTAAGTCGCACATTTGATTGATACAAGACTTCATGAGCTTTACCCTGAATTTTGTTCCTGATCTGCTCCTTTAATAAGCATTAAAAACTCCTCAACAATGGTAAAGAATTCTTTTAGTCCCTCTTTATTTCCCTCATATACAGGCATAGACTGAATCAATTGTAATAAATCGGATATCTTAAACCCACCCAATGGCTCCTGTGTTTGTGGGACCGTGGGTTGGGCTGGAGGCATCTCCTGATCTAAAGGCATTGATAATTCGAAACTCATTGGTAATTCGAAAACTTATTTTTTTTTAAATTTTTTTTGTTACTATCTAGTCTCTTAGATCGCGTTTCTTACTTTTTAACTTAATCGTAGCTTAATATATTTTTCGTACTTATGTTTTATTGTAATTAGTGTTATGTGTAAGCAAGGTGTCCTTCCTTCTTTTTTTTTTTTTTTTTTAATCTGTTGACTCACGAATTGTTGTCCCTCCGTGTGGCAAGCGATGAAATGATGGTTTTAAGTAGTTGTTGTTTTATTTCGCGGTTGTGCTGAAGCTAGCTGAGATTGTTGCTCGATGCAGTAGTCCCAACTAAGGGCGGACAGTCGTCAGCCGTGAATTTCACCAGATTAAGCCTTGTTAATAAAAAAAAATTATTTTCTTTGAATAGACAAGCTTTTATGTGTATTCAACATCTTTATTGTTGTTTCAAAATTGATATATAGTTTTTTTGTTTTTTTTTTTTTTTTTTTTTTTTTTTTATATATGTGGTGTTGGGTTGGTAACGCCGAATGGCCAGACCACCTCACAACAGCTGTTTAACGACGGTGTGGCAAGCGATCCATGTGAGACGAGGTGGCAAGCGACCCACAAAACGACGATGTGGCAAGGCTGCTACGAGACGACGACGAGGAAGAACTTTTTAAGACGAGCCAACGACGAGAAGACGTGTATTAAAGAAGTATTAAAGACGAGAAGATGCGTATAAAAGAAGTAAAGACGTATTAAAGACGAATGAGAAACGACGCTCTCATTAAAAACCTAAAGACGAAACAATTCACATTCAATTCAACCATTATTATAGTTACTAAAACCTAATTATAATCTAAAATAAAACCTATTACCATATAACTAAATATAAATCTAAGTGGGACTACTTATTTCTACGGAATCGGAACCCAGTCCCACAAAATTGGGCGCTCGTCCGCGATCGGTAAAAAGAGAATGCTGAAAAGTGAATTGTGAAAAGAAAACTGTGAAAAGATTGCTAAAAAAGTATAAAGAAGTTAAAGGAAAAATTGACTAATACAATAAAAAACAATAAGTGCTGTAAAAAAAAAACGCAAATTTTTTTTTTTCCATCATAATCAAAATGCCGTGTTTAAAAAATTTCATTAATGCTAAAATTGCTAGTGCCAGTAGAGCAAGCATTACTGCTGTGCATAAATATATATATATGAGCGAGAGGGAGACAGAAATAATCGGCAACGGTTAAGAGAATTTTCTGGATTCAGCTTCGATGAGAATGACGCGCAGTACGAAAGCAAGAAAATATACGTTGAAGCGAACTTGTCTGAACGTGATCTCGTTTCTATATGTAACATACTCGGTATAGGGCACGAAGTAGAGAATTTGCAGTCACATATATTCCACGAACTTCGCAGTTTGTTTTGTGAAAACGAAGAGCGCAACGACGAAAGCAGCGACGAATTTGACGACCAAGAGGGTAACGAAAGTGCCGCTCACAGTAGTGTGTACAATGATGCAGAAGAAAACGTTGAACAGAAAGAGAAAGAGAATTCACAAAGATGTAAGAGAAACAGTGGAGACGAAAAACGTTATAGTGACATTTCTATGCGTTTTGGTATGAATTTCCGAGACATAGAGGACACAATTAGAACATTCGATGGAACAAATTCAATTGGAATTAAGGAATGGCTTTCAGAATTCGAGGATCAGGCTCTTTTGATGGACTTTAATGACCTTCAAAAATTAGTTTTTGCTAAAAAGTCGCTAAGAGGCAATGCCAAGCTATTTGTTTTTAGTGAAAGAGGTATTAATTCTTGGTCAATACTCAAAAATGCACTATTAAGCGAATTTAGGCAGACCGTATCGAGCAAAGAAATACATAAACAACTGAGCGAAAGAAAGCGAAACAAAAGTGAAAATATGCAAGAATATTTTTTATAAAATGAAAGACATCGCATGCATTGCGCGGTAAAATCGAAGATCAAGCTCTAATTCAATATATAATCGACGGGATAGATGATTGTGAAACTAATAAATCGGTTTTATACGGTGCAAATGACTTAAAGAATTTTAAATCAAAACTAAGAAGCTATGAAACAATGTATGAAAAATCCAAAGCAGTCGACCGCAGTGTTTTTGTTAAAAAGATGCCAAGTAACGTAATGTCCAAAAATAAAGAAGTCAGCTGTTATAGTTGTGGACATAAAGGCCATATAGCAAGTGATTGCAGCAATAAAGAAAAAGGTCGAAAATGTTTTAAGTGTAACCAATTTGGGCATATTGCCAGTAAATGCAGTCAAGTTAAACAAAAAGATGAACAAAAAGTGAATGCGTACACTTTACAATGTCAAAGTAAAATTACGAGTAAAACAGTGTTAATAGAGAATATAAATTGTTCGGCTTTATTTGACACAGGCAGCAAATTCAATGTTATGCGCGAAGACTTATTCAAAGAACTAAGTGAGCAACAACTTTTGTCGTGCAGTGTAAGTCTTATTGGATTTGGCGGCGATCGTGATAAGAATCAGATTAGACCAATTGGGCATTTCGAAAAATCAATTAAAATCGATAATGATGACTATGTTCTTGACTTTTACGTTGTTCCGATGAAGTGTATGGATATTAAAATAATCATTGGTGAACAGATTTGCCTTCTTGCAGAATTAATTTTTAATCGTAATGGTCTAACAGTGCGTAAATACGTAGAGAATGAGATCGAGATTTCGGAATTGAATATAATGCAAATTGAATCAATCGCGAATAATGACGAAATAAATATAGATCAAGCTGCGGGTGAAAAAGCTAAAATTGAAGTTCGAGATATAATTGAAAACTATAAGCCTGTTAAAACAAAGTCAACCCAAATCGAGATGAACATAACATTAAATGCCGAAACCCCAATATTTTCGCGTCCGCGCAGACTACCGTTTCAAGAAACAAAAATAGTCGACGAACAAATTGAAGAGTGGATAAACAACGATATAATTGAAGAATCTAATTCAGAGTTTACAAGCCCTGTAGTCCTTGTCAAAAAGCGTGACGGCTCACCGAGACTTTGTATTGATTTTAGACGCATCAATAAGGTAATTATAAAAGATCGTTTTCCCCTGCCTCTTATTGAAGACCAACTTGATAGACTCCAAGATGCAAAGATATTCAGTACAATAGATCTGAAAAACGGATTTTTTCACGTGCCAGTGGCCGAATCAAGTAAGAAGTACACATCGTTTGTGACTCAGAATGGCCAATATCACTTTAAAAAAGTACCAAACAGTATGCAGAAACAAATAATTAGCCGAGCACATGACAGAGGTCACTTCGCAATCAGAAAAACTAAGGAGTTGATTTGCAAGGATTATTATATACCAAACATCGAGGATAAAATCGCAAAATACATAAGCTGCTGTATACCTTGTATCATGAGTAATCGAAAAAGAGGTAAGCAGGAAGGTCTGCTACATCCACTACAAAAGAAGATACCCCGTTGCACACATATCTTATCTTAGCCGTAATTGACTCATTCACTAAATTCTGTTGGCTTTATCCGACGAAGTCAACCAGTGCAAACGAAGTTATAGCAAAGCTGTCTGCACAGAGTTCAATTTTCGGTAATCCTTCAACAATTATTTCGGATAGAGGTGCTGCTTTCACCGCAGATATCTTTATTCAGTATGGCCGAGATGAAAACATTAAATTGGTGAAGACGACAACTGGTCTACCCCGAGTAAACGGACAAGTCGAGAGGTTGAATGCAATTATAATTTCAGTACTATCTAAGCTCAGCATCGACGATCCAACAAAATGGTACAAACACGTCTCCAGAGTCCAACAAGCAATTAATTATGCTAGAAGTATTAATTCCACACCTTTTGAGCTGCTAATAGGAGTGAAGATGCGAACCAAAGACGATGATCAGCTGATAAAACTAATCAATGATGAAACCATAGCTACATTTAAAGACGACCGCAACGAACTACGATGTAAAGCCAAGACGCAGATCCTGAAAATGCAAAACGAGAATAAGAAGTCATACAATTTGAGACGTAAACCAGCCAAACATTACGACGTTGGTGATCTAGTCGCCATAAAGCGAACACAATTTGGCGCCGGCCTAAAATTGAGGCCAAAGTATTTGGGCCCATACCAAGTTGTTAAAGTAAAGCAAAATAATGCATATGATGTACTAAAGATGGGAAATTCAGATGGTCCAAAGAATACGTCAACGTGTGCTGAATATATGAAGCCATGGTCAACAGACTATGATGATAATGACGACGGCGCATTCGGGCCGAATGCTTAGTCAGGAAGGCCGGATGTGGGGTTGGGTTGGTAACGCCGAATGGCCAGACCACCTCACAACAGCTGTTTAACGACGGTGTGGCAAGCGATCCATGTGAGACGAGATGGCAAGCGACCCACAAAACGACGACGTGGCAAGGCTGCTACGAGACGACGACGAGGAAGAACTTTTTAAGACGAGCCAATGACGAGAAGACGTGTATTAAAGAAGTATTAAAGACGAGAAGATGCGTATAAAAGAAGTAAAGACGTATTAAAGACGAAAGACGTGTAAAGACGAATGAGAAACGACGCTCTCATTAAAAACCTAAAGACGAAACAATTCACATTCAATTCAACCATTATTATAGTTACTAAAACCTAATTATAATCTAAAATAAAACCTATTACCATATAACTAAATATAAATCTAAGTGGGACTACTTATTTCTACGGAATCGGAACCCAGTCCCACATATACTTTTTTATTTATTTTTTTTCTATTCTCCTTTTTTGTGTTGTTTTTTTTTTTTTTTTTTTTTTCTTATTAGCTCTGTCCAATACAGCAGGTTCCGGTTACACATACACACAAACTTGTGGACACATATAACCGTCTAGCGCAATAAGAACACGAAAAAAAAAATTGTACAACAACTTATGTGTTGGTTTAAACAGCTTATGTATCGTTTAGCTATTTGTTCTCTTTTTTTTTTTTGAGTATGAAAACCAGAGGCTGGTTTGCCCCCTTTTACTTTGGAGGGTCCCTTGGGAATCACAAAGTTGGGGAAAGTTATACTATTTATAGTAGTGTTTTTTGTTTATAGTTTTACATATTTTATTTCAATCAATTTTGTTGTTGGTTTCTTTTTTTTTTATATCTATATATATATATATGTATATACATATATATGTACCTTACCCCTTTCACTTTCGGCTAATATTGTTGGGCCTTTGCTCGTTCCAGTTGACAAACTTGAAGCATTCGAATTTCACAGCTTGTTGTTTAATTTGCACACACTTTGACTTCTCTCTACTTTTCTTTATATTATTTTTTTTTTTTTTTTTTTTTTTTTTTTGATAGATGTTGCTTCCAAGGCGGTTGAAAATTAAATGACTCGCTGCCCAAAGGTTAGGAAACTACAAAACGCACTCCAAAATTTGCGACGCAACTCAGCAAAAAATAAAAAAAATTCTGACTGTCGGTCGCGACAGTCCCGTCGTTCTGTTCTAACGGAAGAAGTAAAGCCATAAAAATGTGTGACTCGCGACGCGGTCAGCCCAAAGAGATGATGAAATAGAGACGCTTGTCGCGAAGCAACTTTTTACCGTTGCGGCATCTCTGTCACTCTGACGAGACATGCAAGTCTGCAAAATGTAGCAAACGACAATGTCGCCTGTTACGCAGCTTGTACCGCAACGCGTTCAGACCAAAAAGATGATGAAGTAGAGACGCTTGTCGCGAAGCAACTTTGTACCGTTGCGGCATCTCCGTCACTCTGACGAGAATGTCAGACGACAATGTCGCCTGTTACGCAGCTTGTACCCATATACATGTGTGTATGTGCTTAACGGGAATTGCTGAATTCGGGAGAACAAATATACCCGAAGCAAAAATTTGAAAAAGATGATGAAATATTTTAAATTCGAGTGAAACTTAAAGGCAACACCAACATCAATATCATGGAGTGCATAGTTCACATTGACGATTTATACATATGTATGTATATGTATGTACATATGTACAAATGTACATGTTTTGTTGTCTTTATCGCTCTGTCCGATACAGTTGGTTCAATCGCAAAATGCACTGGTTTAGCGAAATTAACAATCTCTAGCACGATTAGGCAACAATTTATGCATTATTATAAATTTTTTTTTTTTTTTTTTTTTTTTTTTTGATACTTAGATACTTATGCATGAGCGTAGGTTCCTTCGGGGCACTTTTTCCCGTCCCTGAAGTCGTTAAGCTGCGGCAGTTAACATCTTGGCCAAGTCGTGTTCGAGGAAAAAGAGTAACCTTTCCCTGTGCTTATTTACTCTTTAGTATTTTTCTTTATTACAAAATTAAAACCTCCGTCTTGTTTGACGTTCAACACACAATTATCATTTTTATTCGGCGACAATGCAGTTCTCTCCTTCAGTTAATTATGTATATATGTATGTATGTATATATGTACGTATGTATATATGTAAGTGTCTATATATGTATGTGTGTAAATATGTATGTACGTATATATATGTATGTATGGATATATGTATGTGTGTAAATATGTATGTACGTATATATGTACATGTGTGTTATTTGTTGCCCTTTTTGATGTGTTGTCCATGGTTTGTGTAGTTGAAGGTGAATTCGTTGGTGTGGTGACCGGGTAGGTAACTCGCGCAAACTTCGTTTATAATTAATTTTGGTTTATTTAGTTTCTTTTACAAAATGTCCCGACACACACGAAAATGTTTCGGGTTGGAAAAATACAATATCGGAAAAAAGCACAGTGAAAGAACGGGTGTTCGGGTTAGATGCTCGTACTGGATTGAATATGGCGATTTTACTGGAGAACCCTTTGTCACCTTCCTCAGTATGACCGAATTCGGTTTTGGAAAAAACCCTACCCCTCACTCTCTGCTGTTCACCCGGTGGCGTGAACAGTGTATTTGTTTTGAAGCGGTTGGGAGAGGATTGTGGTATGTTGCGGTGTACAGTTTCAATAATGATTTTGCAAATGTTTGCAGTTTCTTTGTTAATGTTTGGGCTTATTGGTATTTTCTCACTTAAAGCGTGTGTTGATTGGGTAAAGGTTGACCAGTTGGCTTCTTTAATTTTGAAAAAGGACGAAAGAAGTTATTTGTTTTTGATTGAGAAAAATAAGGACATAAGGATTGGAAAGTGATCGCTTCCGTGAAGGTCGTCGATAATTTCCCAATTAGTGAATGGAGCTGTGGAGAACATAGTGACAGGTCGGTGTGTGTGAATGTGTTGTGTGTTGAAAGGTGTGTTGGGGAGCCGTCGTTTAGGATGTGGAGGTTAGCGTTTTGTAGGAATTTGTGAAGGATTTTTCCTCTTCTGTTTGGGTGTGGTGAACCCCAGCTATTGTGCCAGCTGTTGAAGTCACCTACGATAATGTGATTTGTGTTGTTGGTTGGGTTAAGGTTGTCGTTTAAGGACTTAAGAGAGAAAGTCTTGTTAGGGAATATGTATATTGAGGTAATTTGGATTTTTAATTTAGATTCTATTTCAACTCTAAGGGATTCAAAATGGTCGGTTTGGTTTATCTGAGTGTTTTGGATGGTTTTGTGAACTAAAATGGCTGTGCCGCCAAACCTGTTGGAAGCTGTGTTGGTAAAAATTTGGTAGTTAATTGGAATGGGTATGGGTATGTGTGTGTTATAATAATGTGTCTCTTGAAGGCATATTATTTGTGGTGAGTATTTTTTTATTATGGTTAGGAGTTCGTTGTAGTTGTTAGTGTACCCTTTTAAGTTCCATTGTATTATTCTTAGCATATTTTATGTTAAGTAAGGCTTAGTTTTAATGAAGTTTGTTGCTTATGTGGATTCGCTGTCGTCGTTGTTGGTCTGTTGGTTTTTGGTTGGGGGTATGGTTTTTGTTTTTGTTTTTGGGGGTTTGAAATTGGTAGAAAGGGGGTTAGTCTTGGGGTCTTTGGCAAAAATTCTTATTTTTAAATCTTTAGTTTGTTGTGATGAGTATGATGTATTTGGGTTACCGTCGGTTTCCATGTCCCTCTGGTGTGTCTTGCATTTTATCTTTCGCTTGTTGTAGTGTTGGAGACTTCGTTACTCTTGTTGAATTGGCTGGTGGGTTGTGTCCGGTGGTTGATGTGTCGGGTGGGTTGTTTTTGCGGGTGTGTGTTAATATTCCTGTGTAGTGTGTCGATTGGTGTATTAGTTGTGCGCGGAGTGGGACGTCTAAGTGTGTTGGCGTATGTGTTTCCCAATTGCTGGCTGTGTCTTGTGGAGTATATGTGAAGTGCTGTTTTGTAGTCTACCTTTTCGGTGATTTTTATTGCTGTTAATTCTTGTTGTTTGCAGTTTCTTTGTTAATGTTTGGGCTTATTGGTATTTTCTCACTTAAAGCGTGTGTTGATTGGGTAAAGGTTGACCAGTTGGCTTCTTTAATTTTGAAAAAAGGACGAAAGAAGTTATTTGTTTTTGATTGAGAAAATAAGGACATAAGGATTGCAAAGTGATCGCTTCCGTGAAGGTCGTCGATAATTTCCCAATTAGTGAATGGAGCTGTGGAGAACATAGTGACAGGTCGGTGTGTGTGAATGTGTTGTGTGTTGAAAGGTGTGTTGGGGAGCCGTCGTTTAGGATGTGGAGGTTAGCGTTTTGTAGGAATTTGTGAAGGATTTTTCCTCTTCTGTTTGGGTGTGGTGAACCCCAGCTATTGTGCCAGCTGTTGAAGTCACCTACGATAATGTGATTTGTGTTGTTGGTTGGGTTGAGGTTGTCGTTTAAGGACTTAAGGGAGAAAGTCTTGTTAGGGAATATGTATATTGAGGTAATTTGGATTTTTAATTTAGATTCTATTTCAACTCTAAGGGATTCAAAATGGTCGGTTTGGTTTATCTGAGTGTTTTGGATGGTTTTGTGAACTAAAATGGCTGTGCCGCCAAACCTGTTGGAAGCTGTGTTGGTAAAAATTTGGTAGTTAATTGGAATGGGTATGGGTATGTGTGTGTTATAATAGTGTGTCTCTTGAAGGCATATTATTTGTGGTGAGTATTTTTTTATTATGGTTAGGAGTTCGTTGTAGTTGTTAAGTTCCATTGTATTATTCTTAGCATATTTTATGTTAAGGCTTAGTTTTAATGAAGTTTGTTGCTTATGTGGATTCGCTGTCGTCGTTGTTGGTCTGTTGGTTTTTGGTTGGGGGTATGGTTTTTGTTTTTGTTTTTGGGGGTTTGAAATTGGTAGAAAGGGGTTAGTCTTGGGGTCTTTGGCAAAAATTCTTATTTTTAAATCTTTAGTTTGTTGTGATGAATATGATGTATTTGGGTTACCGTTGGTTTCCATGTCCTCTGGTGTGTTTTGCATTTTATTTTTCGCTTGTTGTAGTGTTGGAGACTTCGTTACTCTTGTTGAATTGGCTGGTGGGTTGTGTCCGGTGGTTGATGTGTCGGGTGGGTTGTTTTTGCGGGTGTGTGTTAATATTCCTGTGTAGTGTGTCGATTGGGGTATTAGTTGTGCGCGGAGTGGGACGTCTAAGTGTGTTGGCGTATGTGTTTCCCAATTGCTGGCTGTGTCTTGTGGAGTATATGTGAAGTGCTGTTTTGTGGTCTACCTTTTCGGTGATTTTTATTGCTGTTAATTCTTGTTGTTTGCGGAATGTGGGGCATTGGCGGTCGAGGGGTGAGTGTTGATGGTCTAGTTCTGGGTTATTTATGCAGTTAAGGCATTTTTTATTGTTTGCACAATATTCGATCCCGTCTGTATGGTTTGGCTCTGAGCAGTTTTTGCATGATTCCTGGCTATTGCAAACTGATGTAGGATGTCCAAAGCGAAGACACTTTTTACATCTGAGTGGAAGAGGGATGTAAGGCCTGATGCGTACGGTTTCGTATCCGATTTTGATGGCATCTGGTAGTTTGGGAGTCGCGAATGTTGTTGTTTTGACTGTTGTTTATTTGTTGTGTTGTATTTGGTTGTTTTTTTAATATTTTTTTTACTTCTGTTACTTTTTGTGTCTTTAGTTCTTGTAGTATATCATTTTCATCTTTGCCTCGAAGTTCGTTGCAGTAGATTACTCCTTTGTGAAGTTTAATGTTTTGTGTTCTGAGGCGGAAATATTGATATCAGTCATTTTTGTTAGTTTTAATAGTTTTAATGCTTGCAGCTTATTTTTTGTTTTTATTAGAAGTGAGCCGTCCCTTATTTTTTTGCAAGATTCGACTTCGCCTCCGCAAGTGTAGTCAATTGTTTTTTTAATTATGAACGGTGATACTTTTTCAAATGAACAGTTGTCATTTCGTTTTTAATATTATGTATGTTGGTTCGCCCAAATGTTTGTTGTTGGGTTGAATGTCTGGTGGTTCGTGCATGGTTGGTGTTGTCGGACTCAAGCCCGGCTTAACTTTGTTTGTCGAGTTTGAATTTTGTTGTTGTTTGTTTTTTTGTGGGTGTTTTGTTGGGGGGGTTTGTTTTGACACGTCTTATCTCTGTGAAGGTTGAAGTGTGACTGATACATCCTATTATATCTTTAACCCTTAGTCGTAACTTTGTAGTAACTATACGTTGCATGAATCTTTTAGGGTTTTTTGCTCCAATTACAACTTTTTGTTGCCACCGAAATCCGCTAACTGCCTAGCAGACCCGACGCAGCCACCAATGGGTTAACCCATATCACTCATTCTCTTTCAGTGGAGGTGTTTTCTTGTGCGCCTTATAAAACATCGAACTTAGGGCCAAACCCCACAATTTTTTTAATTTATTTTTTTATTTATTTTTTAAAATAAATTAAAATTTATAAACCCCCAAAAAAAACGGAAAAAGTTTAATTCTTCAAATCAACTCGACGGGTCAAACCACGATTCTACACACCAATCATATATATAAGTTAACAAATAACACTTAATATAGGATATTTCATAAGTTTATAATCAGCCCTCGCAATTGCAACTTTACAGTTGTATCAGCGCGCTATAGCTGCAATGGTCAGCAACGATAATCGGACACTTTTGCTTTGCTTCGGGAGTTTCCGTTAGATTTGGTGTTAGATTTGCTGGGTCGGCTTGCCGACCATGACATTGTGGTGTGATGCGAGTTTGGGCTTAGCTTAAGTGAAATATTCTGTGTATTAAGAAGTCAGTTTTGAGTATAGCGCTCTCCCGATAAGTCGCTTAAATAAATATTCACTCCGGCACTTGGCCGTTAAATAATTTGTTTTATTGTCTGAGCACGTGGCCAGCAATAAGAGGTACAGTTCGCCTCTCAACCTAATCTTCACCCGCAACAGGACTGGAGAATATTAACTGGCGCCCAACTAGTGGTCGGACTCCACAACCAATAACAACTAAAACAGCAGCACAGGAGCTGCAACAACCGACAGCAATTAAGACAGCAGCGCGGGAGCTGCGAGAGACCAACCTTATAGGGAATTTTTTTTGTGGTAGTTGAATCATATAAGTGGATACTCTAGCCAAAATTTTTCTTCAAATACAAAAGTTTCAATTTTTTGTAAAAATTAGTAAGTACTTTTGAGTATTTTATTTTGCAACAGATCATAATTAATAACAATAATCTGAACCAGGTTTCTGGAGCACGTGAGAGTGACTACTTTGAGAATTCTAGTTGAAACAATTTATCACCCAGGTCGTTAATAAGATTACTTTGTGTTACTTTCTATGTGTCTAAAATTGTGCTATAACAATACATACAGTTCTAGTGGTTCAGAGTTTCGACGTTATTCGATCCATCTTTTGACGGCCCGTTTTGCTTTTCGCGGCCACTGGCGCATGTCTCAGTTAAGCCAATATAGAAAACCTCGCAAGCAGTCTAGCGACTCAGATTCCGACTGTGACATTCGCATCGGAGCCGCGGCTACAGGACTTCTCCCTGCGGTTCCCCCCGTTAGGTAAAATGGATGTAGATCATCTTAGGGAAATAATAAGGTCGGCTGTCAGCAATGCTTTAGCCGAACAGGCCGCTGCAAACGAGCAGAGGGAGCGAGCATTGACTCAAAGAATTAATGAGTTGGCTCAACAAATAGCAGCAGCAATCGTTGCCGCACCACAAGTAGTAGCATATGCTGCTATATGAATTAGAAACGACATTCGCTGTGACGAGCCACTAGATGCCGTTAAATGTTTACCTGTGTTTGCAGGAGTACAGGAAGCTTATGTATCTTGGAGGCAGGCAGCATTAGCCGCTTACGAGATCTTCAGACCACATAATGGCAGTTCTCGTCATTACCAGGCTGTTATCATTATAAGAAGCAAGATCAGGGGCCCCGCAGACGCGGTGCTGGCCTCATTTGGTACTGTATTGAATTTTGATGCGTTAATGAATCGCCTAGATTTCACATACAGTGACAAGAGACCAATTCATGTAATTGAACAGGAATTAGGTACCTTGAGGCAAGGTGGCCTGTCCCTGCTTCAATATTACGATGAGGTTGAGAAGAAACTCGCTCTTCTCACTAACAAAGTTAATATGTCATATGCTAAAGGCAAAGGGCCTATTTGGAAAATTCCGCGATGATGCGTTGCGTGTGTTCATATCGGGTCTCAAGCGCAGTCTTACAGATGTGCTCTTTGCAGCACAGCCCAGAGACTTGCCTTCAGCGCTAGCTCTCGCGCAAGAAGTTGAGTCGAATCACGGAAGGTACGCATTCGCGGCTAATTTCGCAAAAAGTCTAGAGGACAAAGAGCGCAAGCCGCATGCAAAAGCGCAGGGTCACCAACAGGAGAGGCATTCGCAACAAGCTGAAACACAAACTAGCGGTACCAAGAACCCACACTTTAGCAAGCAAAGTAAGGCCCCAGTGCAGACGGACCAACGAAGCAGCAGGCAGCATAATAATAATGGCGCACCGGTACCCATGGAGGTCGATCCTTCCTTCTCAAGAGTTTTGCAGCCCACTCAGGCCCCTGTTTACGCGAATAGGAAGAACCCCGCATCCGACCGCACAGGCGGTCAGAGAAATCAGCAAAGATTGAATCACGTCACGCAAGACGCGGGACAGGGAGCAGAGGCGTACGCTAATGCCGCCTCTAGCGCAGCGGCACAAATCAATGACGATGCTAGTTATGACTCTGATGCCCTCAATTTTTTAGGAGTAAATCCCTGCTACCCGTCATCAGACGAAGAATAGCAGGGACTCACATGCGATTCCTCATAGACACGGGCGCGGCCAAGAATTTCATTCGGCCACATGAAGGGTTAAAAGGCGTCCAGTCTGTAGAGTCCCCCTTCAAAATTCATTCCATTCACGGCGAGACACAAATTACACAAAAATGCTTTGTTACAATGTTTGGGTTAAAGGCAACCTTTTTTTATTCTGCCGGACTTGTCAACTTTTGATGGGATTCTAGGCCTTGACCTGCTAAAGCAGGCAGCTGCTTCGCTTTGTCTAGCTTCAGGACAGCTTAAATGGGGCACGGAGGTCGAACAAATCACCTTCCACACGTGCAGAGATGTAAATTTCACAAACGTAGACTGTGCAGAGGCATCCCCATTAGCTTGAAGTTCCTTTTTAAAAATGCTAAAGACCAGACAAAAGGCTTTCGCAGACCCAGACGAGGCGTTGCCGTATAACACATCAGTCGTGGCTACCATTAGAACCACAGATGAGCAACCGATCTATGCCAAGCTTTACCCATATCCAATGGGAGTAGCTGAGTTCGTTAATAAAGAAATCAAAGATTTGCTAAAAAATGATATAATTCAAAAGTCGGTCTCTCCCTACAATAACCCAATATGGGTAGTAAACAAGAAGGGCACTGATGAAGCGGGCAATAGGAAAATGAGGTTGGTAATAGACTTTCGTAAACTTAACGAAAGAACCGTGTCTGACAAATACCCTATGCCAAATATATCAATGATATTGGGGAATTTGGGAAAAGCCAAATTCTTTTCAACATTAGACCTCAAGTCTGGTTATCACCAGATCATACTCGCAGAACGCGACCGCGAAAAAACCTCCTTCTCTGTAAACGGGGGGAAATACGAGTTTAAAAGGCTCCCCTTTGGATTAAAGAATGCAGCAAGCATCTTCCAAAGAACCATCGACGACATACTGCGAGAGAAGATTGGCAAATTTTGCTATGTTTATGTCGATAACGTAATCATCTTTTCAGAAGATGAGGACTCCCACATTAAACACGTGGATTGGGTCCTAAAAAGCTTACACGAAGCAAACATGAGGGTCTCCGTCGAAAAGTCACGATTTTTTAAGAAAAGCGTGAACTTTCTTGGTTTCATAGTCACCAGCACTGGCGCCACGACGGATCCTGAAAAGGTTAAGGCAATACGGGAGTATCCAGAACCTAAAACACTGTTCGAGGTCAGATTATTTCTAGGCCTCGCAAGTTATTACAGATGTTTCATTAGGGACTTCGCCGCAATAGCAAGACCCATTTCCAATATTCTGAAGGGTGAAAATGGAACAGTCAGTAAGCATAGGTCCAGAAATATAAAGGTTCAATTATCTGAAGTGCAGCAAAGGGCGTTTCAGAAGTTGCGCGACATTTTGTCATCCGAAAATGTGATGCTCAGGTACCCCGATTTTAAGAAGCCATTCGATCAAAAAACCGATGTTCGGCTCACGGCATAGGTGCAGTCTTGTCTCAAGAAGGTCGTCCTATAACAATGATTTCAAGAGCATTGAAGGACAGCGAAGTAAACTATGCGACAAATGAGAGAGAGTTATTGGCCATCGTATGGTCACTTGCCAAGTTAAGGCACTATTTGTATGGGGTGAAAGACAATAATATCTTCACTGACCATTCAACCCTTGACCTTCGCAGTTTCGGAATCCAATCCAAATGCGATGATCAGAGTTAAAGGCGCATCGACGAGTCTAATGCACGTATCTTCTATAAACCCGGAAGGCCAATCTGGTTGCTGATGCCTTGTCAAGACAGCAGTTCAACCTGTGAATGAAAAGAAATTGAGCCTAATACACAGTGAGGTATCTCTCACCAACACCATTGAGACAACAGACAAACCCTTGAATTGTTTTCAAAACCAAATAGTGCTAGAAGAGGCGCGTTTACCTTTAAAACAAAGTTTTATTCTTTTTGGAAATAAGAAACGGTACTTGATCAGCCATACTTGCATCGAATCGCTGCTAGACGAGCTCGAAGATGTAGTTTCTCCCAAATGCGTAAATGCTCTCCACTGTAACTTACACACGCTGGCAATGATACAAGATTCATTGGTTCGTAGATACCCAGCCACAAAGTTCTGGCATTGCAAAAATCGCGTAGTGGATGTATTTGCGGTGGGAGATACAAGGGAAATCCTCACAGCCGAGCATAATAGGGCCCATAGGTCTGCACAGGAAAATATTAAGCAGGTACTCTCGGAGTACTACTTTCCAAAGATGGCAAGAATGGCCAATGAAATAGTACAAAATTGCAAAACATGTGCTAGGGCTAAATATGATAGACACCCCAAAAAACAGGAGCTTGGGGAGACACCGATCCCCTCACATGTGGGAGAGATGTTACACATAGACATTTTCTCCACTGACAGGAAATATTTTCTAACTTGCATCGACAAGTTCTCTAAGTTTGCTATTGTCCAACCGATCTCCTCAAGAACCATTGTGGATCTGAAGCCAGCTCTAATGCAACTAATGAATTTTTTTCCTAAGGCCAGATCCATTTACTGTGACAATGAACCGTCATTGAATTCAGAGACCATAGTGACCATGCTCGCAAACAACTATGGGGTCAGCATTTCAAATGCACCACCATTGCATAGCATCTTGAATGGGCAGGTTGAGCGCTTTCACAGCACTCTGTTAGAGCTAGCCAGATGCCTAAAGATCGATAAAGGCATAAATGACACCGTAGAAGTCATTTTACTGGCTACAACTGAGTACAATAAGTCGATCCATTCCGTCACCGACCAGAGACCAGTTGATGTGGTTCAGGCGCACCCAGATGAGCCACAAGAAAAAATACAAGAAAAGATCAGAAACGCTCAGACGATGCTCAGAGCTAGGGAGAACGCGAATCGGCAGAATAGGGTCTTCGACGTTGGTGACAAAGTTTTGGTCAAGTCCAATCGACGGCTCGGAAACAAACTCACACCTTTATGTGATGAGAAGGCAGTGGAAGCAGACCTGGGGACCGAGGTCCTCATTAGAGGGAGGGTGGTCCACAAGGACAACCTAAGATGACTCCCTTGTTTTTCTTTTACATCTTTTTTTTAAGCCACTAGGCAAACTCGCATAAGTTAGATATAGTTGTTCAACTTACCTCTAGCCACTTGGCATAGTTTAGAGCAGGCTAGGTTTACTGAAATGCAATTAATATATGCCGATAATAGACAAGTAGAAATAAACACTAGAGTTCAGGACCAGCTTAACCAATTAACAATCACTGTCATTAGAATTCTCGGGATAGCCAAAAACTCACAAGTTGACACTAGCCTTTTATTTGAAACACTACTGTCTAGAAACAGAATGCTAATGATGGAGTTGCAAAATTTAATGCTTGCTATTACTATTGCAAAGTCTAACATTGTTAGCCCAAACATTTTGGGCCACTCAGATTTGAAATCAATTTGGCTAGAGGAACCCACCAACACTCCCATAGGAGGTCTTATGTCCGTTGCGTCCGTAAAAGTTCTTCAATCCATTAACACCATACACTTTATAATCAAGTTCCCTAAGATTAAAAGAGCTTGCAGAAAAATCACGATTCATCCTGTCATCCACAAGAACTTCATAGTGCGATTGCTTGACAACGTCATAGCCGAATGCGATGGAGAAACCCACACACTGCAGAATTGCGCCGCTTCACCTGGAACCACATTTTGTCGTCTGGCTTTGGAAAGTTCATGTGCCAAAGAGCAGGTGGCACGACACACTGCGAAATCCAGCCGAGCAACCTGGAGATAATCACCCATGTAGATGACGTATGACACCATCCTCAATAACGGGTCCGCAAGGATTCAGGTGGACAACGGCACTGAGATCCAAGTACGAGGCACGCATCTCATCACGTTCGGAGACCGAGTCGCAATTAACGGGACTCTGTTTTACAATCACAACAACGTACGCAATAGAGTCCCGGGTATTGACAATTCTCCCTTGCTAAACATCACTGTCACCCAAGATGTCCTCAGCCTCCCTTACCTTCATCGTTTGAATGAACGTAATCTGGAGGTGATACAGCAATTCCAGAAAAACGCCGGAACTCTACAGAAGACCTGGGACGAGGTAATGAAACCTTGAAGAGATCTCAAGTAGACACACCAAAAACAAGTCGTATCTATTCGGATCTTGAATCAAAGGGTTCCGCAGCACGAGCTCTGGTCCAGGCTAAAATTCAACAGAAACTACAAGAAGCCGATCAGCACAAGGCCAAAAAGGCTTCCCAGCACAAACACAAGCCAGAAATGAAAGATGAAGACACTCAAGCAGCTGCAGTAGTGCATAAAGCTGCACCACAAGCAGTTGCCAAAGAAGAAAGCGCCTCGGAGTATGAAGAGATTGTGGAGGAGGTTACCGCCACAGCGAGTGAGCCAGAGCAGGCACAGCCCAGCCAACCAGATAACATAGAAGCTGATGCTGATGCTGAGCCGATGACCTATAGTCGAATCATCGGTGCAAAGGAAGTCTGCAAAACGGTTAGACGTCGCCGGGATTGGGTCGGCCGAGGACGGCCTTATACTTGAAGGGGGAGTAGTTAACAAATAACATTTAATATAGGATATTTCATAAGTTTATAATCAGCCCTCGCGATTGCAACTTTACAGTTGTATCAGCACGCTATAGCTGCAATGGTCAGCAACGATAATCGGACACTTTTGCTTTGTTTCGGGAGTTTCCGTTAGATTTGTGTTAGATTTGCTGGGTCGGCTCGCCGACCATGACATTGTGGTGTGATGCGAGTTTGGGCTTAGCTTAAGTGAAATATTCTGTGTATTAAGAAGTCAGTTTTGAGTACAGCGCTCTCCCGATAAGTCGCTTAAATATATATTCACTCCGGCACTTGGCCGTTAAATAATTTGTTTTATTGTCTGAGCACGTGAACAAATATTTTCTTTTTTATTTGCCTGAAACAAAGTTCCTTGGGGTACTACTCACATGCCTTCACTTGGTACGGTTCTAACTCTTTTTTCCCACAGCAGAGAAGAGAGCATGGAAAAGATCCGCTAGAATTAGTTTGCACGCATTGCGTTCGGCTTAGAAAAATAATTTTTTGTTACAGGATTTTTCATTTCTTGTAATACTTTGATTACGAAAAGATGTGAATAGTAATATTAACATATATATTAGACAGCTGCATGACTTCATTCACTTAATAAGTAAAATAGAGTATACTCGGATAGAATTGAATAGAGTGTGTGACAGACGTACAATGAGTGAGTGTGTATGAGTATTAGTATATTTTGGTACTCATACAAAGCAAATTGAATGACACTGAGTACTGACTGAGTACTCAGTAAAACGGAGTGTCAAATTTGACAGATCTAAAAACATTCGAGTTATCCAAGTATCAGGGTACATATAATCTATCTATGTATTTGCTTTCGTTTTTATGGGTTTTGAAGTACAGATTCTGTACGCACAACAAAAAAAACAACAAAAATGCTGTGTCGGCACCTGTCATTCGGATACATTCGAAACATACTTACTTATACTCACTTATACTCTCTGTTTTAACATTGTACGGCCGAGTATAAAGCAAGCCTATCCACTCACTCATACTTATTCCGTTTCGCACTCATATTCACTCAACTCAATTTGAGAGTAGTATATCCGAATGTCACTTTTTTGACATTCATGCAGATGTCTAATATATATATATAAGTTAACTTATATGACTTTGATATGCGTACGATATGCTGAAATGTAGGCACTGTGGAACATGCCAAATGCATGTTTGGGCAGTTGGCATCATTGATAGTATATATATATATATATGCCACTACCACATTTTGGGCCCTTGCTTATAATTTTTAGCTCGATTTATTCTTATTCGGAGAGAGGAGGATTAATAAATTGGAATTAATTGAACCTGAACTTATTAACTAGTGCCCAACTAAATCAACCCAATACTCCAACCAGATTCATGTGAGTTGGAATGTTAGAAGTTTTTGTTTTAATAAAAAATATAAAAAAATTAGAGATATATGTACAATGAAATCAACAACAGGGTAAGCAATTAATGCACGATTTGTTTTTTTTTTTTTTTTTTTTAACGGTAAATTTGTCTGTGTTCCGTTTTAAATAAGAATCAAAATTTTAATGTGAATCGAAATTTAAATAAAAATCAAAATATAAGTGGTTTTGAATGACTGTGTGTTAATGAGTATCATTGGAAATCTTTTTGGAGATTTAGAGTGCTGTAGTGAAGATTTTGAATTTGATTAAAGATATTAAGGGCTTACAAGTCAGACTATTTCTCAGTCCGCAGATTTTTCACAATGAGTGAGGAAACGCTCCGAGCGGTCATTCACGGTGCGTTGGAGCATCAGGCAGCTGTTTTATCTGCACATTTTGAAAGTAAGCTAAACTCCCCAAGAGAGGAAATAGATTTACTAAAGGTTAGTGCTCCACAAGTCGAGCAAAATAGAGAAATAATAATTGACCCGGAAAAGCAGTGCGATGAGCTCCTTGATATTGTTAAATCTCTGCCCGAGACAGTAGCTTATGAAATATTTGACCCCTACAACGGTTCTGCCCGGCATTACCATGCCGTAGCAATCATTAGAAACAAAATAAGAGGGGCGGCAAACCACACCCTCGCTTTATCTAATACTTTAATTTTAGAGCAATAATAGCAAGACTTGACTTTACGTACGCTGACCAGACACCAAGGGGAGTCATTCAGCATAAGCTTGCCACTGTCCGGCAAGGCGATCGTACCTTGCTAGAATATTACTATGAGGTAGAAACAACGTTGGCTCTTTTAACAAATAAGAACATAATGACAATGAGGAAGCTGCAGCGGCGATCCTAAATCAAAGGGCTAGGGAAGAAGCATTAGAAGCTGTGTTTCCTTTTTGGCCAAAAGACTTAACAACAGGTTAGAAGCGTGTTCGTTGCGAATTACGCGAAAACCATGGGGGATAAAAACCAAGCTTTCAGCCCAAAAATCCCAAGACAACCGTCAATCCGATTTTTGGTCTAATAAGTCCCAAAGTTCTCATCAGGGGAATAGTCCACACTATCAGAATAGGAAGCCCCAACCAAATAGATCCGCCAAACAAAGGTTTTATAATAAAGAAACCACACACCTGACCGCAGAACCAATGGATATCGATCCATCCTCTTCCAGGCTAAGGCAACCGACAGCCTATCGGAGGTGGGCGGACTCCTCCAGATCTGAATATTAAAGCGGAAAGCTGAAAAACTCGTCTGAACGCATTTCGGGTCAAGGGGCGCAAGGGATCAATAATTTTATTAAAAAAAAGTGGCACGAGTGAAAACAACAATTGCATCGCAAATGGCAGCGCTGCTGCCATCGACTGTCAAGGCGACATTGAATATGAAACCGAAAACGACTCCGAATTTGAAAAAAACACAGATAATGCCAATGTTTTGTAGGGAAGATCGCTTCTTCCGTTCGTGCAAAAAAAGGTAGCAGGCGGCACCTTAAGATTTTTAATAGACATGGGGGCTGCTAAGAACTATGTTAAGCCTCTATCTTGGCTAAAGGATGTTAGCCCGGTTAAGAAACCCTTTTCCGTTACGTCCATTCACGGCTCGACTAAATTCAACATTTTTTGTTTTACCGGATCTGTCAGACTTCGACGGAATCATCGGACTCGATCTGTTAAAACAAGCGAATGCCACATTAGGCCTTAAGTTTCGAATAGAATTACAGTCGGCTTAGAATCGGATCTGCTTCTTTATACTAAGTGTCCGAATGTCAATTCTAACGTAGTTAGCGAGCAAATATCACCCCAATATAAAAACGAATTTATTAAAATGTTGGAATCTAGGGCAGCAGAATTCGCGAGCCCAAACGAAAAATTCCCCTACCCCACCGCTGTCGCTGCCACCATTAGAACCACGATAGATAATCATATTTTCTCAAAACTCTATTCGTATCCCATGGGTGTTGCAGACTTTGTAGCCGCAGACGCCGCATAAGAAATTCTAGATCCCCATATAACAACCCGATTTGGGTTGAGAAAACTACTTCGGATCCCTATCCCATGCCCAGTATTCAGATGATATTGGCGAGTTTGGGGAAGTCTACATTTTGTACAACTCTCGATTTAAAGTCGGGGTATCACCAAATAACTTTGGCTAAGAAAGACCGCGAAAAGACAGCATTCTCTGTAAATGGGGGCAAATATGAGTTCTGTCGGCTCCCATTCGGGCTGAAGAATACAGGCAGTATTTTTCAGCGTACTATTGACGACGTCTTAAAAGAACAAATTGGCAAAACTTGTTATGTTTATGTTGATGATGTCATTATTTTTTCAGAATCGTAGACTGCTCACCTTAAACATGTAGATTGGGTTTTGAACCGACTATTTGAAGCAAACATGCGTGTGGCCCAAGAAAAATCTCAGTTTTTTAGGACAAGCGTCAAGTATCTTAGGTTCATTGTCACTAGCGAGGGCGCGAGAACAGAACCCGAAAAAATCAGAACCATAACGGAACACACCGAGCAGAAAACTCTATTCGATGTCAGATTATTCTTAGGCCTGGCAAGTTATTACAGATATTTTATAAAAGACTTCGCAAACATCTTGAAAGAAAAAAAACGGGTCAATTAGTAAATACAAATCAAAAAGCATTCCTATACAGTTCAATGAGTTACAATCCCACTCTTTTCGAAGACGTAACCTTGATGTACCCTGATTACAAGAAACTCTTCGACTTGACAGTCTTGCGACAATGAACCTTCAAATTCTATGACCATCAAAATCCTTCTACAAAAAAATTTCGGCTTAAAGATAGCCAACACGTTCTCGATGCACAGCTGATCCAACGGCCAAGTGGAGCGACTCCACAGCACGATCGCTGAAATCGCTAGATGCATTAAGCTTCAAAGAGAAAATGTCGACACTGTCGAATTGATTTTGTAAGCCACAATATAGCATAACCGTACAATTCATTCGCCAACATAAAAAACACCATTCCAGATTTTTTGTCCTCCATCGGAAACTAGTAAAGCTGTTAAGGATATGATTAACAAGACACAGGTGACACAGCGCGAAAGGGTCAACAGAAATATGCAAAGCACGGCTTGGAATGTCGGTGACAAGGTTTTCGTGGAAGTCAACAGGAGACTAGGTAACAAATTATCACCCTTGTATGTTGAAGAGACCGTTAAGGCAGACATGGGGACATGCCTTCTTATTAAGGGAAGACAACCTCAGATAGAGTCCCAAATGGAAAGCAGTACATTTATTTTTCATGGCTTAAGTATTTAAGCTACGTTTTCATTAATTATAGTCGACACTCTATCTCAATCCAACAATATTGAATTTATTATTAACATTATTATCTTTAGCCGAAGTGAATGAAAAACATCATAAAAGAAGCACAAGATCCGAGATTTTGATGTTAATGAATGAATATAACAACCTATATACAACTACAAGAATTATTAATTTCTATCTCTCACGTAAACAGCGAATTTTGTAATTTACACAGTTTTGGGCTACTCCGATAAGAAAGACTTCCAACTATGCAACTCACAGGGAGATAGATCTAAATATATCAACGTCTAGTATTAAGATTCTTAACGCGAATTTTGTTCCATTACTAATAATATCCTCGAGACAAAATGTGTTCCAGAAAGGTTTTAAAATCTTTCGACATACGTTATGGCAGGGTCGAGCAAGCCCAATTAGCAGAGTGGTCGACACCAACGAGTAACTCTGGCTCTCAGGACTCGCCGGAAACTTCCATCACCAAATCATGCAAGCTGATTTCCAAATACTTATGCATCCAGTTAGGACCAGGCGATACCGCTCATACCAAGGCCAAATCCAACCAACTGGTGGCTGTCACAGTAGCCTCCAGGCCAGTTATACCAAGAACTAACACAACCAACTGGTGGGACGTCCTAGGATCAGCGACAAGATATGTTCGGCATCTGCATCGTAACAACCCGAAATTCATGGACACGAATAACGGTCAAGCAACACCGTTCGTCATACTTTCAACAGGTGTCAACGGGGGACGTATTCAACTTCTCGAAGGATTGTCGACAAGATCTATGCCGAGGCACGGCGGTCCGGATTGATTTTAATCGGCATCGTCGGCGGCCTCGCCTTCCTTGGATCATCTAAGGACCCAACCAGACCGTCAGACCTGATGTCAGTAAATCAAAAGGCGACCGAGGACTGTGTACTGTCATATGACTTTGATATGTTTACGATATGCTAAAATGGGAGCACAAGCCATTTAACACGTTGCTATGTGGGAACATGCCAAATGCATGTTTGGCATCATTGATAGTATATTGTATGCCACTACCACATTTTGGGCCCTTGCTTATTATATCTAACTAGCTCGATTTATTCTTATTCGGAGAGAGGAGCATGAAACACAGCCATATCGCAAAACAGCATTTGTCTCGTATTAATGAATATTATAAAATTATTGATAAATTGGAATTCATCAGGTTCAGGTTTAGGTGTATATAATAAGCTATATCCATACATATATAAATTGTGAAACCACGTGCATATTACATCACCACTAAAAAGTACAGTGACTGCAGTAGTATATTTGGCTAAAGTGAATAAAAATTAGTGAATATATTCTAAGAATAAGTTAATATTTATATTTATATTGGATTTTTCATTTTCTTTGGGACAATTTGTTTCATTGTACCCCAGCCCAATCGATATTTTCTTAGTTGGTACACCAAGAGACATATTTATTATTTTCCATATTTTCGCTTCTTGTCAAGTTTTTTTTTTAAACAAAGTTGCCGTACCAATTAACAGTGGTCACACTATTTTTTGGTGCTATTGACATGATTTCATTTAAATAAACTTTTTAAATAAATAAAAATAAACGTTTTAATTTAGTATTTTGATACCAAATGAAAGATAATAAAATAACCTTTCCTTTAGCATACACTTGTGTTATGGTTGGCAGAGTAGAAATATTTATGCAGCTAACGACTACACGTGCACATGTACACGCACTACACCAATCACTAAATTGTGATACATGACCTCAACGGTCAACCGTTTACAACCTACATATGTACATTCATAGTTCTATTAACTAATCAACATCGCTTAAAGAGTATAAACTTATTAGTAAACCATGGCAACACAAGACCTATCAAGTGGAATATATTACTGCAAAAAATGCATGCAGGAAGGCAATGACCGCATGGTGCAATGTTATTGATAGTGTTCCTGGTATCATTACGTCTGCGGAGTAATTGACGAGATATCTGAGAACAGCTGGAGCTACGACGGCGTCAAAGGAGGGCTCCACAACCAAATTAAGCAAACCCCTCCAAAACCCCCAAAAAAATATTGGAAAAAAAAGGCGCGTGGAGTTGCTTGCGTCCAATTTTTCTCTACTTTGCTAACAATAACACAAGTGTATGCTAAAGATCGGGGTCGTGCACTTCTAGCGTTGCTCTTGCTTAGCTCGTCGGATGAGGGGGGGTTCTTTCCTACTCTAGACATACGCACGGATCATACAGAAAAAATATAAGTGCACTATCAGAAACTAAAAAGGATGTAAAAAGCAAAATGTTGAACCAGATCGGGATACTATTAATTGTGCGGACGACTTCTCTGCAGATTAGCTAAAGGTGTTGCTCGCTAACCCTTTCTGTACCCACCCTACCTTGGCAAACTATTGGGTTTAATTGATTGCCCCTTAACAGACATTTAAATGGTCTTAGACGATTTGAAACGGCAGCATAGTCATGGATTCAGGCGACGGATTCCTCAAAGAATTAGTTTACGCAAACATGACGAAATTTCGAGTTATGAGTTTAATTCCAAACAAAAGGTTTTCATGGCTTATTTTCTAAGAAATTACAAAATAAAGATATGTAAAAAGATATAGCAAAATAGTTTCAAAAATTCATAGTAATTCAAAAGAGATTTGGGTTATGTGGCCGCGTGTGCCAGTTGGCAATGAAACAAATATTTATATTATATACATATGTGTGTTAACTCACGATTTATCCAACGGTGCGATCTCTGGGCCCATCGATGCTGCAGGGATTTGCTGTATAATTTAGTTATTAGAAAAATGAAATGTAACAAAGCCAAACTCAACGCATTACATACCCAATAGGTTTCCTACTAAGCAAAACTGATTTTACTTAACTGAATATGGACTTAATTTAAATGTTTATAATATCTAAATTTTCATTACGTTACTTAAACTAATAATTCATTTAAATTTCTTTTAGATCAGCAAAATTTACGTTAATAAAAGGAAGAGAAAAATAAAAATAAGTATGAAACAGTGCTGTCGTGGTGCAAAAAGTAGTATTTAACCAAAGTGCTGCTACGCCATACTTTGTGTACAGATGAAACAAGAAAAGGGTAGCAAAATTACTACTAAGTATGCATAGGCATACAAAAAAAATGTCAAAAAAGTAGTAGACCCTGCTTAAATTGGGTATATAATTGGGTACATAATTGAGTATGTAATGTCGGTATTAGCCGGGGAATTGCGTCATTTCATCACCAGACTATTTAAGCCTGGCCCATGGCGGTGATTATTGATAAAATGGAAGAGTTGATCAAATAAATCCGAGGCTCGTTGGTGTCTTGGTTGTTCAAAGAGGTCTCCTTTTGTTCCAACGAAGAAAATATCAGCGATTGGGCTGGGGTACAATAAAACAAATTGTCCCAAAGAAAAAGATAAATCCAAGGCTGCTTGAAAGCCAAAAGTCGCTTGGTCGACGCCACGCGACCGAAATATGTATAAATTTTAACTGAAATTGGGGTTTAATTTTCTAATATTTTCGCTAAATTTAATGTTATATCACCTGATATTCTTCGAATATTCACTACTATTTTTAATCACTTTATCGAAATATGTATGTATGTATATTACTGCCTTGTGCAGTCACTGTATTATTATTTTTTTTTTTTTGTATAATGACGTATGTAATTGCACGTGTTTCACTTTATATATGTACATATAAGTACATTTATTTTTCTGTGAATATTAATATTCACGTCTGTTCGCAGTCAAGTATCAAATTAAATGAAAAAGCCTGTACCAACAAAAATTCTAACCGAATTCTAACGGATCTTTTCCATGCTCTATTCTTTGCATACGCTTTGTGTTCGCTGTGCGAAATGAGAGTAATAACCGTACCAAGTGAAGACATGTGCGTAGTACGCAAAGGGGGTTGTTCATTAAATCACAGAAAAAAAATATTTTTCCGAAATGCAATTAAAATTATTATTAGTATTGAAGAGGGCTACTACAAATACCACACGAGCAGGCGAACCTCGTCATCAGCAAAACCAAAGGAACCGCTACCAGAAACGGATCGGGATGGGACGGATCGCCAAAAATATTCCCAGACACAGCTATGACAGCTGTTCCTATGTTTACTTCTGCCAAACAGAAAGCTATGGTCACACACTCAGCTGTACGTGACACGTAGCTTTAAGATCACGAGGCACAGTAGCTGCCGCTCGTAACCGATCAAACAACACGTGTGCTACGACACGCGAACAACAGCACCGCTAGGCCGATGGCGTCATTGAATCTTACAAATACTCAAAACAGGGCTGCATCGTACTATCCAGAAAGTAAAGTGCAAATGCACGTAGACTTAAATACAGCAATATCAAGCGCGGCATCTTGCAGCCCGTCAACGATACCGAAAGAACTTTCAACATTTGATGGCAATCCCCAAAACTGGCCTCTGTTTTACAGTAGTTTTCAGACAAGTACGGAAATCGATGGATATACGAATGCAGAAAATCTAATGGGGCTGCAAGCTGGACTAAAAGGGAAAGCACGTGAGTTAGTTTAATCCAAACTCGTTTTGCCAACAATGGTCCCTGAGATCATACAAAAATTACGTATGTGTTTCGGTCGGCCATAACATATTTTGCACAACTTACTGGGAACAACGGGACAACTACCCTCCATAACAGATAATATTGAACTACTTATCGAATACGCACTGTGTGTACGAAACATCTACTCATCAATGGAAGCACGTGGACTCACAGGTTACATGCAAAACCCAATGCTCGTACAACAGCTGGTAGAGAAACTCCCTACTCAACTGAAGTTGCAGTGGGCAATGTTTCCCAAAGACACTAAGACACGATAGCTGAAGCAGCAAGCTAGGTAACATCGCCACTCTACCATAAGAAGAGCGGAAGCCTAAATCATCACACGGAAGCACCTAAAGAGCAGGTCAAGGCAATTACATGCGTCGTATGTAACGAAACGGGACACAAAATACACAATGGGGAATGGCTTTGAACGATGGGCAGCTGACGAAAGATGCCTTTTCTGAAAAATCACAAGCTCTGTCAACAATGTCTAGGATGTCACCAAAAGTGCCAATGTGAAAATGTTTGCGGCATCCGAGGCTGCAGAAGCAAACATCACCCAATGATCCAGGAGTTGGAGCCAATACCAGAGGCTGCAAAATCCAGCAGGCCAAACAGGCCATTTATGGTAACCAACATGCATCCGCCAGAGGGCAAGCACATCCAGCGACCCAGAGAGTCTGGATCAACCTATTACCGAGTAATTCCAATGCAAATCATTAATAAAACGAACACTTTTGCATTTCTAGATGAGGAATCGGCACTAACGCTCATCGACAACAAGATCTTTAAGCAGCTCGACTTGAAGATCCACTGTGCCTATTCAACGATTCAACACGCGAAGAAAATACATCGGAACGTGTCACCCTTACGGTAGCCAATTCACATAATGGCATTCAATTCTACTTGGAAGAGGTTCACAACGTAGATACCCTAAATGTACCCGTACAGTCTATTGACATAAGTGCTCTCGCCAAGAAATTCCCCCAACCAGCGGAACTAAGCATCATACACCAAACATGCCCAAGCATCCTAATGGGCACAAACAACTGGAACTCCGCCGTAGCAAAGGCACTCCAAACCTCCACGCCATCAAGGACCACTAGAGCTTATGTGAGCGTTCATTTGTGTGGCTGCAGAGACTCAGACACCAAGCTGCTTGAGATCATCAAACAAGCGTTTTCATTTGACGCTACCACAGCAAAACAGCTATCATCACCAGAAGAAACTCAAGCTCTAACCAGACTTGAATCTACTACTGCCTTGAAGAATGGCAGGTACGAGGTCGGTCTAATGTGGAAGTTTTATTGCCTGATAGCTGCGCAAATGCACTCAAAGGCTTAAATGCCTACAAAAGCAATTTTCCCGGCAACCAATTGAAGGAGTAAATCACCAAGGAAGTCGAAAACCTCGTCGAAAAGGTCTACGCTCGCATGCTGAAGCCAAAAGAAATAGCTGTACCAAACAGACGGACATGGTATCTACCAACCTTTTTAACTAAAAATCCAAATAAACCAGAGAAGGTCCGGCTTGTATGGGATACAGCCGACCAATCCGGCGGCAAGGCCCTGAAGGGCTACATCTTGAGTTGTCCAGATCTCCTAAACCCCCTGCTTGACCTCTTACTCTCATTCCGAGCGGCGTTATGGCTGAGATGTTCCACCAGATCCGAGTGAGACCAGAAGATACCTATGCGCAAAGGTGTTTTTGGTTTGACAGCATCACAATCCCTGAAGGACTACCAGTAAGAGGATGAATTTATATACAGTGGCGCCGACTACGAAGAAGTCGGAAACATTGCAACTCAAGTCAGAGATATACACGCAACAGGTGGTTTTCAAATACGCAATTGGTCTTCAAACTCTAAGGAGGTCCTACGTATACTAAAGAGCGATTCGCTGCTCCCCGCAGCTGTCGAAATCACCGCCACGAAAAAAGTACTCTTCTTGCCTACTTTAATCTGATCTTAATGATCTTCAGAGTTGGTGTGAAACCAACCTATTAAACCTCAACGGCTCTAAATGTAAAGTTATGTTTTTTTCTTGATGCACATACTTAGAAACTTATTATCTTAACGAGCGGTCAGATATTATCAATGACTTAGGTGTTCTTATGGATCATAAATTAACTTTTAATCTTCATATTTCGGCTACAGTTAGTAGAGCTATGAATGTTCTTGGGTTTGTAAAACGATGGTCAAAAGAGTTTGATGATCCGTACACAACCAAAATTCTGTATACTTCATTACTCCGTCCGGATCTTGCATAGGTCACCTTAATATGAGACGCACCAAAGTAAAATTGCCATCATACTCCAGTACGCTTCTTTTAATCAATCTTTCTTCTTTAATTAATCGTAGAGTAATGCTTGGTGCTATCTTTTTTCACAAACTTTTAATAGGTGAAATTGACTATCCTGAGCTATTAAACTAGTTAAACCTATCTGTACCCCGTATACCTACTAGAAATTTTATTTCTCTATCCTTAAAACACTGTATTTCTAACTATTCTTTGCATAAACCTTTTCAAGTCCTATGTTCTGATTACAATTTTCTGTATCCCGTAATCAGTTCTTAAATTTTCATATCATATTTTAAATTGTTTATTCGTTTTATTTGTATTTGTCCCCACGATCGTGCCGTGCCGAAACAGGCTATGTCCTGGTGTCGTATGGGCCACTTGAACGTACTTCGCATTGTACGCGTCAACTTCCAGACAATATAAAACAAAAGAAGGCATCGCCACGTACAGAGGTTTCTTCCGAGATGATTCAGTTGGTACGGACACATTCCTCCTGCGGCATGCGTCGACATCTGAATTCAATCCCGAAATTCGCAACTTAACGAGAGATAAACCTTTAAAAACAAATACTCAACCCATATGTTTGAATGTCTTTCTTGACGAAAACCAGATCCGGTGTACCCGAGGGCGAGCAGAAAACCTAAACGGCCATTACCAAATACTGCTGTCATATGGGCACCATTACTCGGGTCATAGTGAACTGGTATCATGGAAATGCACCTAAGAGACGTGTATTAATAGGATTCGAGGCATGTTTTACATACCACGCCTACGATTCTTATACAAAGGCATGCGGAAGTCTTGTCTTGGTTACAACTGGGAGTAAGGGCAATTAATTTATAGCTCGCACACTCACACCACACACACCTCGCACACTTGCTAACTCAGCCTACCTTTAGCAGAAGAAATACACGTGGAAGAAATAAAAGAAGTATCACTTGAAAAGTGGAGGTGTTTTCTTGTGGGCCTACCAAAACAGCAAACTTATCGCCATACTCAACACTTCTACTTATTTCCCGTAATCTCCTCAGAGTCTTCTATTAAATTTCTTAAAACCTCTATTTTCTCCAATTTAGTTCATAGATAGCTGCAGTATTACGATTTGTTTGTCTGTCATGTGTATATGTCCTTTTGTCCTGGTATCTTAGGGGCCACTTAAACGGTTTGCGCATAGTATACTCAACGTACGCAAAAAAAAAAAAAAAAAAAGACTCCTGTGCTCAATTTAAAAAAGATCATTCAACTTTAATGAAAATGATTTTCGTTTACTGGTCTTAGGCAAACTAACGGGGAAAGCCTTGGAGTAGATACACTGCACTTAAGTCTATTTTTGAAAGTTTTTAAAACACAAATATTTTGATGCCAATTTATAGATAAAATCACGTTTCTGCATACTAGATACACTGGTGAGAATAACGCTGTCGAAAACAGGTGTTGGGAACAAAACAAAACTGCTTTTATTTGGTTCAAATTGTTGCTTGACTTTGAGAGTATATAACTTTTAAAAGAAAAACGTTATTGATAAAACTGAAGATGCAATTGAAAAAGTCGGGCTTGTACTATGTGTTAGTAGACTTGATTTGTTATAAATTAAGGTGTGTGTTTTAAAAGCTGTCTAATTCTGAGGGACTCCCAAAAACAAAACTTATTACGAAATCTTAACTTTAAGGAGAGTTATAAAAAAAATGTCTACCAGTATCCAGTCTAAAACTTTTACTATTGTATAGATTAAAAACTTCAGTCGGCTTCAGGTCAATAAATATTACTAATTTATAAGATTTAAAATTATAGCACAGTGGTTCCGCCCATAGGCCAAAATTCGAAAACATCATCACAAAATATTGAAAAAAATTCACACTATTTATCTCATAAATGTCCATTCTCAACTAGTGCAAACTGGTTTTTGCTGAAATTCTAACGGTTCTTTCTAAAAATAGAACCAAAAGCTTGAACACGTGTTCATATTTTACGCACAGCTGCACGCTAAACGGCATTAATATGTAGCAACGTGAACTTGCAATTTGTATGGTAAGCGATTGAGTGCTCCTAAATTAATTATTTACAATGGAGTTTCAAGTTAAAGGTATTTACTTTTTACTAAAAAATAATAAATCTGAATTATTTTTTTTAACTCCAGTATAATTATTGTTTAAAGAAACCTATATGTTTGTACCGTTTTTGTGAATGTTTTTTATGTTTACTTAAACTTTTAGTTGTGTTCCACAATTTACCCCAAAAAGTCTTCTATTTCACATTATTTATCTGTGTTTTAAGATAATAAAAGTGTTAAAGTTACTTGCGGAAATTTGCGGATGTGCTTGCAATCTTTAATATACCAACTCATCATCGTCTTGTTTTTCAAGGTTAAATTTGCCCAGCGAAGCCTCTGTGTCGTCTTGTTATTGTGTTGCTGTGTTTTGTTACATCTATCGTGTTTTCAATGGTCATTTAATTCATGTTGTTTTAAATAACTCTATTTTTAAATAATTCCAATTATTTTTTAATATATGTTCGTAATTTTTTATTTTGGAAGGCGATACGAAACACTGTGTGATTACACGCCTGCATGTATTTCATTTATGGTGCACAAAAATAGGTACTAAAACCGAAAAACAACAACAATTAATCAGTTCTGTGCAACTTTGAAATTGAGAAGAAGGGCTACGAAGCTGACTTAAGCCAATTAATGAAATCAATTGGTTTCATATGCAAGAAGCTTGAAGCATTTTGGACATATTACAATCGCAAAAAATCATCCGTACTCCAATATAAATGCGCTTGGTTGAATGAAAATGTGTCAATTTTAGTAAATTCATCTAAGCCAACATCGGAAAGTGCTCAACGTGGCCGTCCTAAACTCGGGTTTTCCGAATCTTCAGCGAGAACAAAGCGACGACGTATAGCTCAGCTGAACGAGATCGATGAATCTGCTGTTTCTGCTTTGCGCAATGATAATCAAACGCAAAATTTATTGCCAGCAGATCCTATCGAAGTTTTTTTCGCTTTTAATGGAGACCGGCATGTCAAAAAACCAATATTTGCTGATAAGGGACTTCGTTAATAACAAAATATCCTTTGATTTTTTTTCCAAGCTATAAGTTTTGTTTTTGGGAGTCCCTCAGAATTAGACAGCTTTTAAAACACACACCTTAATTTATAACAAATCAAGTCTACTAACACATAGTACAAGCCCGACTTTTTCAATTGCATCTTCAGTTTTATCAATAACGTTTTTCTTTTAAAAGTTATATACTCTCAAAGTCAAACTATAGTCACTGCAAAAAAAAGAGATATCCGGATAATATTTCTGTGGACGAATCTTACGCCGAAATCGAGTTGCAAAATCTTTTGGACAACACAGCATCGAGCATACTGGAACTTCAAGCTGATGTTGTCAAAACAGCCTGTGAGGGTTCGGTTGATAATTTTATATTAATTGGAAAGTGAATATAAGCAAAAGTATTCCAATGACTGCTTAGAGGACAAAAAGCTTATTTGTTACCTCATATGTACCTCTGAAACTCATTTCAACAGTTGACCAAAAATTTTTTTTGGAAAAATTTTTGGCGTTTGTCTTAACACGTTACTGCAGGCCAGTTCGATTCCAGTTTAAAAAGGAAACGAGCGAAGTGTCACTGGCAGAAGAAAAATATTTTATGGATAAAATCAAACTTTTAAAGCCGACGGAACTATCTATCAACAAAAGAAATATTAACGTTAAACATAGTTTACAACTGACAATGGTGGATGGAAAGGTCTGCAATGCTTTAAGCGAGTCGTCTTCTGCCAAGTGCTATATATGTGGTGCCAATCCAACACAGATGAATAACTTGGCCGTTTGCTTAAATAAAGTCGATTTGAAAAAATATTTCGAATTTGGTCTTTCGCCTCTTCATGCAAAAATACGTTTTTTTGAATACTTTTTGCATATATCCTATAAGTCCGTCATTAAAATGTGGCAAGCTAGAGGAAACGAACAAAAACAAAAAGTCATGGAAAGAAAAATCAAAATTCCAAAGGATTTTCGTGAAAAACTGGGTTTAATTGTAGACAAGCCCATAGATGGAGGTAGAGGCTCATAAAACGACGGAAATACGGCAAGAACATTTTTTCCAATCCAAGGTTGGCTTCCGAAATAACAGGAATAAATGAGAATCTCATCTATCGGTGTGCCACTATACTTCAAGCTCTATCATCGGGGTATAAAATTAATGCCGACAAATTTAACGCATATGCCCTCGATACTGCCAAGTATCTCATCAAAGAGTATCCGTGGTACTATATGCCAGCTACGGTGCAAAAAGTTCTTATTCATGGATCTGCAATAATAGAACACGCAATTGTTTCTATTGGAGAGCTTTCGGAGCAAGCTGCAGAATCAAATAATAAAGAATTAAAAAAATGTAGACTTAATCACAGCCGGAAAATGTCACGCGTTATTACAAACACAGATATAATACACTCACTCCTTTTACGGTCCGACCCATTTATTACCGGTCAGAGAAATGTTCCAAAAAAGATAAATCAAAATTATTTGACTCTGTATATAGCTTATTAGAGGATTCATTATAAATATATTTAAAAATTTGTCTAGATTTCGACCTTATTGAAGTTAAGCAAAACTGGGTATGAGCCGGCTTCAGGTCAATATATCTTACTAATTTCGTAAGATTTTAAATCATAGGCAGCAACAAAGGTGAGCAGGTTGTCTGTGTAGCTATTTCAAGAACCACCAAGTTCTATCATCAGCAGACTTCGCTAAAGAACCCACCGTTGTAATGGCCATAGCATATCTTCAACGCTAAAAGTAGTTGGGAATTCCAAACGACATGAAGCGAGAAAAGAACGGCAAAGCTTGCAACTGCAGATTCCACCTTTCTAATGTGCATACCTTTGGGCGCCATCAGAATTAGTGTAAAGGGCTTCGCCTTCACCAACTAACCATCGCGCCCAAATTTTTTTGTTATAGTAAATTGTACTATATGCAAAAAAGATGGTTTACAAATGTAATAAAAACAACACGTGTAATAAGTGGCGGGCCTTCCGTTTTTTGGTATTTGTCTAGATTTCGACCTTATTGAAGTTAATCAAAACTGGGTATGAGCCGGCTTCAGGTCAATAAATCTTACTAATTTCGTAAGATTTTAAATCATAGGCAGCACAAAAGGTGAGCAGGTTGTCTGTATAGCTATTTCAAGAACCACCAAGTTCTATCATCAGCAAACTTTTTAAGTCTTCTTTTTCTAATTCCATTGCTGTGACATCTGGTGTACCTCAAGGTAGTTATCTTGGCCCTCTGCTTTTCACTTTATTTATTAACGATCTTCCATCAGTCATTATTCATTCGCGTGTTCTTATGTATGCTGACGATATTAAACTGTCCCGTACTTATAAAGAAACAGATTCATTTAGTCGGCTACAAGGTGATCTTATAAACATTCAATCCTGGTGCCAGTTTAATCTATTAAATCTTAACACTGCCAAATGTAAGGTAGTGACTTTTCATCGTTACTCTCCTCAACTGGTCACTTATTTTCTGAACAAAAGTAGAACGTCTAAATAATATGAATGATTTGGGCGTACTTGTACATCATAAGTTAAATCTTAACACCCATATTTCCACCATGAGTGTTCTTAGTTTAATTTAAAGATGGTCAAAAGAGTTTGACGACCCCTATACATCTAAAGTTCTTTTTACTTCGCTTGTCCGTCCTATCTTAAAGTTTGCATCTTGCATTTGGTGACCTCAATATAAGTCGCACCAGACTAGACTTGAATCTGTTCAAAAGCAATTCTTGCTATTTACTCTTCGTGCCTTATGCTGGGATCGTAAAGTTAATTTGGCTCTAGTAGACTTCTTTTGATTAGCCTTCCTTCCATAGTTAAGGGGTGATAATGGTTTTGCAATTTTTTTTTTCTCTTTAGAGTTTCAAGAATGTTGTGTAAAAATTTGAAATAAATAGGAGTAAATCAGACAAAGATATAGCGCTTCCACTGCACACTGGGCTGAATTGCCAAATAAGTGGCAGAAAGTCGAATAACGCAGATATCGAGCTGAAACTTGGTATATTTGATAAGAATAGCACTCTAAATATTGAAACAAAATTTGAAGTTCATTTGACCACGCCTACTCCAATAGCCCATATAAGGCAACAATGCGTATACGTGAGCACAAAGGAAAGTGTGAGAACTATATATAAAGTACAAAAATTTTAATATATTTTATGTTTTAGTGATAGTAATATAATATTTATTATAATTATATTCTTGCTTAAAGACAGGTCTTAGTCACTAACAATTTAAGAAAAATTCATATTTTAATTGTTTTCCACATCTAATTCAAACGCATATGGGTTTATATCATCTATTTCTGAGTCGGAGTCATCATGAAAACTGTAATTATTACTTAAAGACTGAACATTTATTGGAAAATTATAATGTGGTCCTTTAAAAGTTCAATGACACCTCGCGGAAGGGGTTTTTTTTATGTCGAGCTGCCCTTTTCTTAATGGATATACTTAAGATGAGGGGATCTGAAGTGTCCATAGATCTTTGGAATACATCCATCATATTTTTTACCCCCGAATTGTGTCGAGCGTGCAGTAGCCGATCACGCTTGTAAAATTTATTTTTCGCTTCAGACGCGTTTTCTCCAAGACATCCCACCGGCATTACTGATGCAGTTATTATTTGTGATCCATGAACTAAAATTTTATGGAGAGTTGGTGAATAATGTAACATGTATTATCCAATAGTTTTATCTGAGAAATTTTGAAATTTTTAAGCGTCGATTGCAAATTCGCAGTTAATAGCTATTAGAATAGTATGCAGACTCTCAAGTAACTCCAAGTCGAGTTCTAAAATTGATGCAAGCAACATCGTATTTAAAAATGCTTTTCTTGCAGTATTGCCATCGTTCGTGTTTCCACTTCCACTTTGGCTTATCTACATGCAAACCCATTTCTTCTCGCAATCTTCTTTGTATATGTTTTTTTCTTTCAATCATTTCTAATTTGTCTTTTTCGTTTCTTACTTGCAATTTTTTAAACCGCAATCTGTATGATATTTTGAGCAGCAATTAAAAATGCGTACCCAAGCGTGAAGTGGACTTATTCCATATTGAAGTTTTCGAGGGTTTGGTTTAGATTTTGTGCCCGTTAAAACGTCTAAAACTTTCCCATCTATTAATATCATATAAATGTCGTACGAGACAATGATCTTCCTTTCATGTGATATTGGTACTACACAAGGAGTCAAGTGTTTTATTTGAATCGTGTCCAAATCGTTTTTTCTGCCAGAACATGATCTCTTGTTTCCTTTGCGAATTCCAGGGGTTTCGAGGGGTCGGCAAAATCTTATAGACTGTGGAGATCTATTATTCCAAAAAATTGTTCCTGCTTCGTCTATAAGCTTCAGAGGTATCACGGTAGTAACTAATAAAGATTGATCAAGAGTATGAGGTCCGTTCGTTTCAAATCTTGTTTTGTACATACTTTGTCCAGTTGATCCATCGTATCCGTAACTCGGAATTAATTTTAAACTTGGAACGATTTCTAAGTTAGCAAATAACTCCTGCTGTAACAATACGATGCGGATAGCAGTGTGATTTAACAAATCTTGCAAAGTAACTTTTGCCATAGTTTCCTGTAACTGTTATACCCGTAGGTCTTAATTGCAATTTAGCTTCCTGGACATTTCGGTAGCTTGGATATATGTCACAATTATGCTGCTTGCTTATTTGACGAATTTCATTGTATAATCGTTTGCTTATCGAGTTTTCCAGCAAGAATTCCAAAGCTTCATTTATTGTTAAAGGTATTGGTACTGCAATACCGTATTTTCTTTAGCTTCAGTAGCATCACATTCAGAATTGCTAAAATTTTTAATCACAAATGCAGTGTCACTTTCATTTGATTTTCTGGCTGCCATTGTAGCAGCATGAATCAAAAGTTTGCTGTCGTTCTTATTGTTCATTGCAGCATCGGCAGCTAGTTTTCTTTTTAAGACGGGGCCGAGCTTCATCATAATTTAGCTTTGGTCTACCCAATTGAAAACTGGCCGTATCTTCTTTATTGTCCAATCCAATTTTAAAGCTCATTGATAGCCACTGTGAACGTTTTATTCGGAATGTGCGCATATTTCTGCTGCACTTTTGTAAATTCGAAGTAATTCTTTTTAATTTCACTGATGCTTTCCTTGGGTTAGCGAACATTCCGTCAATTGGCCAAATATCCAGTTTGCAAGAACGGCAGAGTTGCAGCCGCTGTCGATCCATACATCCAGAAGCGTTGAAGGACAGAACTCAATGTGATCTACAAGTTCAAAAATACCGCCAAAGCCCCAAAAAGCCGCAAACAAGATTATTACTAACATTTTATACACACTCTCTACTTTATTTTCACATACATTACAAATCGCATATTACCTCCAAAATCCATTTTTTACAGTATCTTATTTTTCTTTTGTGTAAATTTTCCAAGCGCTCAAAGTGAATAAAAATTTCCCGCCAATTTTGTCGCAGGCATCAGCTGACTAATCATCTGACTTTGAAGCTTGATCAGAATGACAGGGTTGCATGTTTGGTAAAAAAGCGATACCGATTTTTTCTATTTAGGGACTTTAGTTTGAATAAACATAATTATAATTATTATTTGCTTCCACAAAATTTTCGACTGTATGCCACTTATTTGGCAATTCAGCCCAGTGTGCACTGATTGGAATCAGTGAATCTTTTTATTTATTTTTATTTATTTATTTATTTATTTACGTCAACTAAGTCAGCAGTCGACGAAAAAGCTTAAGCTAAAATACAGATAATAATTAATTCATGAAGGTAGCTTAGCTTTATGCACAAAAGGTGGAGCAGGTTGTCTGTATAGCTATTTCAAGAACCACCAAGTTCTATCATCAGCAAACTTTTTAAGTCTTCTTTTTCTAATTCCATTGCTGTGACATCTGGTGTACCTCAAGGTAGTTATCTTGGCCCTCTGCTTTTCACTTTATTTATTAACGATCTTCCATCAGTCATTATTCATTCGCGTGTTCTTATGTATGCTGACGATATTAAACTGTCCCGTACTTATAAAGAAACAGATTCATTTAGTCGGCTACAAGGTGATCTTATAAACATTCAATCCTGGTGCCAGTTTAATCTATTAAATCTTAACACTGCCAAATGTAAGGTAGTGACTTTTCATCGTTACTCTCCTCAACTGGTCACTTATTTTCTAAACAAAAGTAGAACGTCTAAATAATATGAATGATTTGGGCGTACTTGTACATCATAAGTTAAATCTTAACACCCATATTTCCACCATGAGTGTTCTTAGTTTAATTTAAAGATGGTCAAAAAGAGTTTGACGACCCCTATACATCTAAAGTTCTTTTACTTTGCTTGTCCGTCCTATCTTAAAGTTTGCATCTTGCATTTGGTAACCTCAATATAAGTCGCACCAGACTAGACTTCAATCTGTTCAAAAGCAATTCTTGCTATTTACTCTTCGTGCCTTATGCTGGGATCGTAAAGTCAATTTGGCTCTAGTAGAATTCTTTTGATTAGCCTTCCTTCCATAGTTAAGGGGTGATAATGGTTTTTCTCTTTAGAGTTTCAAGAATGTTGTGTAAAAATTTGAAATAAATAGGAGTAAATCAGACAAAGATATAGCGCTTCCACTGCACACTGGGCTGAATTGCCAAATAAGTGGCAGAAAGTCGAATAACGCAGATATCGAGCTGAAACTTGGTATATTTGATAAGAATAGCACTCTAAATATTGAAACAAAATTTGAAGTTCATTTGACCACGCCTACTCCAATAGCCCATATAAGGCAACAATGCGTATACGTGAGCACAAAGGAAAGTGTGAGAACTATATATAAAGTACAAAAATTTTAATATATTTTATGTTTTAGTGATAGTAATATAATATTTATTATAATTATATTCTTACTTAAAGACAGGTCTTAGTCACTAACAATTTAAGAAAAATGCATATTTTAATTGTTTTCCACATCTAATTCAAACGCATATGGGTTTATATCATCTATTTCTGAGTCGGAGTCATCATGAAAACTGTAATTATTACTTAAAGACTGAACATTTATTGGAAAATTATAATGTGGTGCTTTAAAAGTTCAATGACACCTCGCGGAAGGGGGGTTTTTTATGTCGAGCTGCCCTTTTCTTAATGGATATACTTAAGATGAGGGGACCTGAAGTGTCCATAGATCTTTGGAATACATCCATCATATTTTTTTACCCCCGAATTGTGTCGAGCGTGCAGTAGCCGATCACGCTTGTAAAATTTATTTTTCGCTTCAGACGCGTTTTCTCCAAGACATCCCACCGGCATTACTGATGCAGTTATTATTTGTGATCCATGAACTAAAATTTTATGGAGAGTTGGTGAATAATGTAACATGTATGATCTAATAGTTTTATCTGAGAAATTTTGAAATTTTTAAGCGTCGATTGCAAATTCGCAGTTAATAGCTATTAGAATAGTATGCAGACTCTCAAGTAACTCCAAGTCGAGTTCTAAAATTGATGCAAGCAACTTCGTATTTAAAAATGCTTTTCTTGCAGTATTGCCATCGTTCGTGTTTCCACTTCCACTTTGGCTTATCTACATGCAAACCCATTTCTTCTCGCAATCTTCTTTGTATATGTTTTTTTCTTTCAATCATTTCTAATTTGTCTTTTTCGTTTCTTACTTGCAATTTTTAAACCGCAATCTGTATGATATTTTGAGCAGCAATTAAAAATGCGTACCCAAGCGTGAAGTGGACTTATTCCATATTGAAGATTTCGAGGGTTTGTATTGCGAATACATCTGGCAGCCTACTTGGTCACCCGCCCATCTGGCAACCCTATACGCGTCAAGACGCACTCTCGTATATGGCACCGTCTGTGCCGGTCGTGTTTCTCATAGTTCTACCACAAATAATATATTCACTACTAATATATGTATATCCATCAATAACTCTGTAAACCCATTAAGTTGAATAAATCTCAACAGGTTATGGGCCCAGCACACTTCCACTGCGCCAATAATTCGATGGATTCAGAATAGTGAAAATAAAGTAAAAAGTGTAAAAGTTGTGGCGAAAAAGTTCTAGAAAGATTTTGTGTCTCGCCTGTGTGGCGCCGAACTGCCGTTTTTTTTACGTTGCTTGTGTAGCTTCGCGGTCGGCTTTTGCTTGTGTAGCTAAGTCAAGAAAAAACGTGCGAGGGAGAACACAATAGAAAACAGTTAAATAAAGAGAAACAGAACATAAAAAATGAGTGTCGCAAGTGTACGTATAGAGCCGTTAGGCAAAGAAAATTTTGATACTTGGAAAATTCAGATGGAAGCACTTTTGATCAAAAAATGATACGTGGAAATATGTGAACAATACATGTGTAAAGACAGAACAAAATGCTGCACAGTGGGTGAAAGAAGATGCTAAGGCAAAATCTGACTTAATTCTGGCCATGGCGACAACAGAATTAAAACAAATAAAAAACTGTGAAACTTCAAACGAAGTATGGAAAAAGTTGCATAGCATCTACCAGTCCACGGGTCCCGCACGCAAAGCCACCCTACTGAAGTCTTTGATTTTGCTGAAATTAGGCCCCGGCGCCGACATGCGAGATCACGTCGATAAGTTTTTTGACATTGTAGACAAAATAAATGAAACTGAAGCAATCAACATAAATGATTTAATCTCGATCTTGCTACTGTACAGTATATCAGAAGAATACGAAACATTTCGTATAGCAATCGAGTCGCAGGACAATTTAATTACACCTGAAGCACTAAAGGTAAAATTATTGGATGAATACGAAGCGCGAAATCGAAACAAAGGAGAATCATCACCAGGGGCACTGATGATAAATAAGAGATTCAATAATGGTGCACCAGGGTCGTCCAAGGCAGGTGGTTTCAAATACAAATGTTATAATTGTGGAAAGGTGGGTCACAAGGCGGCGAAATGTCCCAAGAAATTTCCGAAAAACTCCGGAAAAAACAGTGAGTCATATTCAAGTATGTACATACAAGAAGCAAATCTTACACGCACAAGCCTAAAGGGATGGTGCCTGGACTCTGGAGCAACGTCACATATGTGTTCAGAGAAGGAAAGGTTTAATAAAACGTATGCAGAAAAATCGCAAGAGTTAAAACTAGCAAACGGCGAAAATACAGCAATTAATAGAATCGGGTCGGTAACTTTTAAACCAAACTGTAAATTTTCTGCAAACCTTTTGAACACACTGCATGTACCAGATATTAGAGAAAATCTACTGTCAATAGCGAAGATATGTGACCACGGTTTTAATGTGTTATTTAAGAAGAATTTTGCAGAAATAATACAGGTATCCAATGGGCAAGTAGTTTTTGTCGCACAGCGAAAACATGACCTATACCATGTCGAGGAAATGAGTGAAGAAAGCCATTTAGCAGTCGGAAACAAAACAAGTATCAGGGAGTGGCATGAACGTTTTGGTCACTTAAACGAAAAGGACTTAAAAGATGTCATCCAAAAAGGAAGAGTACATGGTGCATGCGTAAATATAAATGAGAGTCTACCAATCTGCGAAGCATTCATTAAGGGGAAGCAATCACGAAAACCGTTTCCTGCATCCGACTCCAAATCAAAAGAACTACTAGAACTAATCCATAGCGATGTATGTGGACCAATGCGAGTAAGTAGTCATGGAGGTAGTCGATACTTTGTTACATTTATAGATGATTTTTCGAAATGGTGCGAATTGTATACTATCAAAAGTAAATCAGAAGTTTTTAACAAATTCAAGGAGTTTAAGGTATACGTCGAACTCAAAACTGGAAAAAAGATTAAACGTTTTAGATCAGACAATGGAACCGAGTATACCAATAATGAGTTTAATAAGTATTTAAAAGCCGCAGGTATAAAGCACGAGCATTCAGTGGAATACACCCCACAACAAAATGGAACGGCTGAAAGGAAGAATCGAACTCTTGTGGAAATGGCTCGCTGCATGATGATCCAAGCCGTACTACCAAATAGCTACTGGGCTGAGGCAATAAACACTGCAAATTACTTACGGAATAGATGCCCATCCAAAAGTCTACGGGGAGAAGTCCCTTTTACATTATGGAATCATCGTATTGCATCTATCAAACATTTGCGCACATTTGGTCAAATTGTATACTCGCTTGACAAACGTGCAAGAGTAAATTCAGTCCAAGATCTAAACGTTGTATATTTATAGGTTACTGTAATGATGCCAAAGCCTACAGACTATATGATCCCGAAGCCAAAATGGTATTAAGAAGTCGTGACGTCATATTCACAAATATTTTTGGCAACGATCATGAATTTGAAGAATTCTCAGAGCTGAGTGCAGTCAATGCGGAATATCAAGAGGAACATCGTCAGGAAGATGATTTTCAAGAAGAGCGTGTCGTTCCCGAGGAAAATACCCCAGAAGAGAATGCCGATATTGAAGAAAATGTCCAAGAGGAACCAGTACTGCAAAGACGTGGACCTGGAAGACCCAGAAAAGTGCATACAGGAAAACCTGGTCGTCCCAAGCTCATCTATAATGAAGTCCAAATCCAGTCAACCATGGGAAATGAGCCTGAGCCGGAATCTGATGAGGAAGACGAATTTTATGAGGCATCGTCACTAATAAGCATCGGAGATGAATCGTCAACGCGCGCAGCTCTAAGTGGTCCAAATGCAATTGAGTGGAAAAACGCCTTGATAAGTGAGTATAAAGCGCTACAAAAGAATAAGACTTGGGAAACAGTAAAGCGAGAGAGGAATCAGAAAGTCATAGAAACCAAGTGGGTTCTCCGCACAAAGTATAAACCAAACGGCGAAGTGGATAGCCGCAAGGCTCGTCTAGTAGCAAAAGGCTTCACTCAAAGAGAGGGAATTGATTATAATGAAACTTATTCCCCTGTAGCTCGTATAGGATCAATACGAACACTGATAGCAATCGCCGTGGAACTCGACCTCGACCTCCATCAATTTGATTTTAACAGCGCATATCTAAATGGAGACATAGAGGAAGAACTGTATATAAAGGTTCCACCAGAATTCACCGAAATACTTACGGAAAAAGAAAAGCAGATATACACCGACGATAAAGTATGTAAACTAAAGAAAAGCTTTGTATGGATTAAAGCAGAGTGGACGCCAGTGGTATAAGAAACTGGATTGCAAATTGAAGGAAATGAACTTGAAGCCACTTGCAGCCGATCCTTGTGTGTATATGAAAAAACAAGGTAATGGGATTATTATCGTTTCACTGTATGTCGATGATCTCATAGTCGCAACGAATAATAACAAGCTACTAACACAGCTGAAAGCCGAATTAACACGTAATTTTGAAATGAAGGATTTAGGAAAACTGTCTTACTGCCTGGGTATCGAATTTCTTCAAAATAAGAACAAAGGTGAATGTTCTTTGGGTCAATCAAGGTATGTAAAGGATATACTAAAGAAATTCAACATGGAGGACTGTAAACCAGTGAGCACACCTATGAACGCCAGCGAGAAAATTTCAAATCAAATGTGCCCAAAGACCAAACCGGACCTGGATGAAGTATCAGGCGTCCCATATCAAAGCTTGATAGGTGCTCTAATGTGGCTTGCAGTGTCGACGCGCCCTAACATTGCACATACCGTAAGTCTTCTTAGCCAGTATAATAATTGTTACGGGAAACAACACTGGATTGCAGCCAAAAGGGTACTTCGTTATTTGAAGGGTACTCAAGACCATGGACTAATATATAGAAAAACCGGAAAAGATTTGGTTGGCTATGCTGATGCCGACTGGGCTGCTAATATTGATGATCGTAGATCTTTTACAGGTTTCGCATCTAAGATGGCAAACGCACCAATAAGTTGGGAATCCCGAACTGTCGCTCTTTCTAGTACAGAGGCGGAATACATGGCCCTATCTGAGACGTCTAAAGAGGCTGTACATCTAAGATCTTTCTTACAAGAGATTTTTGGCTCGCTCCGTTCCACCATAATCTACAACGACAATCAAGGAGCTGGCCAACTCACACGAAATCCTCTATTCCACAAGAGGACAAAGCATGTCGACATCCGTCATCACTTTATAAGGGAACTGGTGGACAAAGGAGACCTTCGCATTGATTACATCTCAACAAGTGAAATGCCCGCAGACGTTTTAACCAAAGGACTAGGAACAGCAAAGCATGAGTCCTGTGTGACACTGTTGGGAGTACAAAAAATAGAGAAATAAGGCGCCATCTGAGGGGAAGTATTGCGAATACATCTGGCAGCCTACTTGGTCACCCGCCCATCTGGCAACCCTATACGCGTCAAGACGCACTCTCGTATATGGCACCGTCTGTGCCGGTCGTGTTTCTCATAGTTCTACCACAAATAATATATTCACTACTAATATATGTATATCCATCAATAACTCTGTAAACCCATTAAGTTGAATAAATCTCAACAGTTTGGTTTAGATTTTGTTCCCGTTAAAACGTCTAAAACTTTCCCATCTATTAATATCATATAAAGGTCGTACGAGACTTCCTTTCATGTGATATTGGTACTACACAAGGAGTCAAGTGTTTTATTTGAATCGTGTCCAAATCGTTTTTTTCTGCCAGAACATGATCTCTTGTTTCCTTTGCGAATTCCATTTTGAGGGGTCGGCAAAATCTTATAGACTGTGGAGATCTATTATTCCAAAAAATTGTTCCTGCTTCGTCTATAAGCTTCAGAGGTATCACGGTAGTAACAAATGAAGATTGATCAAGAGTATCAGGTCCGTTCGTTTCAAATCTTATTTTGTACATACTTTGTCCAGTTGATCCATCGTTTCCGTAACTCGGAATTAATTTTAAACTTGGAACGATTTCTAAGTTAGCAAATAACTCCTGCTGTAACAATACGATGCGGATAGCAGTGTGATTTAACAAATCTTGCAAAGTAACTTTTGCCATAGTTTCTGTAACTGTTATACCCGTAGGTCTTAATTGCAATTTAGCTTCCTGGACATTTCGGTAGCTTGGATATATGTCACAATTATGCTGCTTGCTTATTTGACGAATTTCATTGTATAATCGTTTGCTTATCGAGTTTTCCAGCAAGAATTCCAAAGCTTCATTTATTGTTAAAGGTATTGGTACTGCAATACCGTATTTTCTTTAGCTTCAGTAGCATCACATTCAGAATTGCTAAAATTTTTTAAGCACAAATGCAGTGTCACTTTCATTTGATTTTCTGGCTGCCATTTGCCATGAATCAAAAGTTTGCTGTCGTTCTTATTGTTCATTGCAGCATCGGCAGCTAGTTTTCTTTTAAGACGGGGCCGAGCTTCATCATAATTTAGCTTTGGTCTACCCAATTGAAAACTGGCCGTATCTTCTTTATTGTCCAATCCAATTTTAAAGCTCATTGATAGCCACTGTGAACGTTTTATTCGGAATGTGCGCATATTTCTGCTGCACTTTTGTAAATTCGAAGTAATTCTTTTTTTAATTTCACTGATGCTTTCCTTGAGTTAGCGAACATTCCGTCAATTGGCCAAATATCCAGTTTGCAAGAACGGCAGAGTTGCAGCCGCTGTCGATCCATACATCCAGAAGCGTTGAAGGACAGAACTCAATGTGATCTACAAGTTCAAAATACCGCCAAAGCCCCAAAAAGCCGCAAACAAGATTATTACTAACATTTTATACACACTCTCTACTTTATTTTCACATACATTACAAATCGCATATTACCTCCAAAATCCATTTTTTACAGTATCTTATTTTTCTTTTGTGTAAATTTTCCAAGCGCTCAAAGTGAATAAAAATTTCCCGCCAATTTTGTCGCAGGCATCAGCTGACTAATCATCTGACTTTGAAGCTTGATCAGAATGACAGGGTTGCATGTTTGGTAAAAGCGATACCGATTTTTTCTATTTAGGGACTTTAGTTTGAATAAACATAATTATAATTATTATTTGCTTCCACAAAATTTTCGACTGTATGCCACTTATTTGGCAATTCAGCCCAGTGTGCACTGATTGGAATCAGTGAATCTTTTTATTTATTTTTATTTATTTATTTATTTATTTACGTCAACTAAGTCAGCAGTCGACGAAAAAGCTTAAGCTAAAATACAGATAATAATTAATTCACGAAGGTAGCTTAGCTTTATGCACAACTAAACATCCCCGACCCGGTGGAGGTGTTTTATTTGCAACAAGGTGCCAGCTATGCCCCGATTCACAGCCAATGTGGTCAGGGATGAGTTGCAGCCAATCCAATATCCAGTCCCAAATACTTTCAGTGGTTACGCTGTAGATAATTAAAAAGTATAGCGCGAAGAGAAGTGACAGATAGATGAGGAGAAATAAGGTGAGAAAGGTTGTTAAAAGATTGGCAAAGAACACGAAGAGGTTCGTGAAGAGAGTAGTTAGTCAGACATCTACTAAGGTGAAGAGGAAAAAAGTTTCTGGTCCGACGTGAGGGAACACAAAAATATAGCGTATCTTGTAAATTGATAGAAATGACTTCGCCGTTGACTACTTTATGTAGAAAGAGAAAGAAGGTAGGCGAAGATTCGGGTCCCAATTAAGACCGCGTAACGCAAACTTAAGGAATTGCTTCTGTACCGATTCAATACTACGCTGGTGAACATCATATTGAGGGGTTCCACACTGGTGAGCAATATTCTAGAGTAGGGCGAACATTAAAAGAAAGTTTTGTGTCAAACATAACGCCTAAGTCTTTAAATGATGGTACACAATCTAACAGAACAGACTTAATAGAGTAATGAGCTAGGAACGGCGACAAACGACTGAAAGTCATAAAAGAGCATTTAGAGGCATTAAGGTGTAATTTATTAACGTGACACCAAACACAGAACGCATCGAGATCAGATTGCAAGTACTGTTGGAAAGAAGGATCATTATATGAATAACAAATCTTGACGTCATCCGCTAACATGAGCACGCGTGAATGAGCCAAGGCCAAAGGCAAATCGTTTATAAACAAGGTAAATAACAGTGGGCCCAGATGACTGCCTTGGGGGACACCTGGCGTAACTCGAACAGTTTTAGATATCGAGGAACGAAAAGACACCTTTTGGGTTCTGCCAATAAGATAAGACTTTAACCAAGCCAATAGTTTCGGGGAAAAACCCATTATGTTAAGTTTCATGAGAAGCATAGAATGATCAACCGTATCGAAAGCCTTACTAAAGTCAGTATAAATAACATCAGTTTGACACTTTTACGGAAGCCATGGTGTTTTGGAGATCTGGATAGGTGATGGAGGGAAGACGTAATAATTTTCTCAAACAGCTTAGGTATTGCCGAAAGTTTGGCAATGCCACGGTAGTAAGAAATATCCGATTTGTTACTCTTTTTAAAAAGCGGAATAATAAAAGACTCCTTCCAAATATCAGGAAGCTACAAGTCTCACTCGATATAAAGAATAACCGAGATAAAGGCTTAGAAAGGGAAATCGAACACATTTTATATATATTATCAGGTCCGGGTACGAAGGAAGACGACATAGATGACAAGCTAGAGATAATACAGTCTTCAGTAATACTAGGAAAAAACATGCAATTTAAATGTGGAATTGAGAAGGGATAAGGTGTGGGATCCGAAGCAGTAGTAGAATAAGTCGACTGAAAGAATTTAGCACACAGATCTGCAATATCTGAATCATTATTAGCAGTCTGGTCATTAAGTCTGAAGGTGGAAGGTAGTAAATTAGAGCGTCTTTTGGAATTGACAAAGTTATAAAATCTTTTGGGGTTCTTATAAAATTCAACCTTACAGCGAACGATATAATTATTGTAGCATTGAGTATTTAAAAGACAAAATTGAGATTTGGCTACACAATAATTTGCATAGTCAAGTCGCGAACCAGTTTTTAAATCTTAAAATATCTCGATTTAATGTTACGGAGATTAGAGAGCCTACGTGTGAACCAGACTGGCGCACTGGAGTCGGTAGAGACATTCACATAAGGAACGCATTTATCAAAGAGCAGAGTAAAAAAATTCACTGCACAATCTATATCACAGCAATCAAATAGAAATGACCAATCAAAAGAGAAAATAAGGCTGTCAAGAAGATTGAAATTTGTTTTACGAAAACATCTACAAGGAGAATTTGAGATGTTATTAAATGAATTATTAACGGAATTGTAAGAAATAGTAATTTCAATGGTAGGGTGATAAGTATCTTCAGGCTTTACTAGGGGCTGTGTTTGTGATACAGCACTAACAGTGGGATCAGAGACAAAAACAAGATCGAGGATTCTTTTAGAAGAGTTAAGAAAAGAATTCAACTGATATAGCGGACATTCAAGTAGGCTATCAAGAAAAACATGTTGGGATGAAGGAATTAAGAAAGATAGATTATCATCAACAAGCCAAGAAACATTAGGCAAGTTAAAATTACCTAAAGCTATAAAAAAATCACGATCTTTAAGACGACTAAAAATAGTTCGCAAAGCATCAGCATGGTGCATGTAGATCATGATATCAGAAGTTAGAGGAATATATGAACAAGAGATATATAAGCTAAAGTTAGAACATGTAACTTCGACACAAATAAACTCAACACCTAAGGGGAGATCAATCGGCACAACACTTGAACACAGATTCGAGTTGACAGCAATGAGTACTCCACCACCACGTCGATCAACACGATCAAGCCTATAAGAAATAAAGATATTAGAAAGAATTTCATTATCCAAAACAGCGGAATTAAGCCAAGTTTCAGAGAAAGCTAATATGTCAGCCGAAAAGGTTTGGCTATCACAGAACAGTTTCGAGCAAAGACTAGACGTTATTAGTTTTTGAAGCAGAAGATATTGGGCGCTTATTGGGCGCAAATTCGTGTACAACTAGGCCCTCTGGCCAAAAGTTATGGTCAACCATAGCTGAGAAATACTCATTTGGTACAGTAATTTTCAAAGAGGAGATTTCGCGAGGCCTAGAAAATGTAAACATTAAGAATATTTTTGAATAAGCCCGCCCTTCTCCTCAGTGATTATTTCCCCGACCACCGAATTTGGTCACACTAAAAGGGTATAATATACTGAGGCGGGGTACGGGCACACTCTCTCGAATATAGGCAATAAGAACACATGTGCAATTAATTTTAAATAAAGAAATAAATCTGAAAATATAAAGACAATCTCAAGAGATTAAAAGTTGAAATAATAGAGAGTTTACAAATCAGGTGTGGGGTTTGCCCTAAAGAAAGTCTTTTTATGAAATACACCGAGATAATTAAATTAAATAAAACCGCATTGTTTGAGTTGCTAGCGGCCAAAGAAGTACCTTGCGACAAAGAAGCGTCAATTCACCAATTGCGAGCATTGGTGAAAGCAGTCATGTCGGAGAATCAGTTGGAAGCGTCTGGAGATAGCAATGTACCCGAAGAGCAGGCAATCAGCCCAGCAGTGTCTGCGAATGTGCTTGCCGGACAACTTGTGGATGTTGGTCCGGAGCCTCCTATTGAGCAGCGCGGCGTGGGAAACAGTGAACAGCCGAGTACACCGGATCAAGTGGGTGCTAGCCAATTGCCGACGATGTCTCGTGAGACTTCTGTGGGACCAGACGCGAACGTGCATGTTCGTGAAAGCGCACATGCGGACGAAACTGACGAATTGTCTTCGATTCTTAGTTCCATCGAATTGTACACAGCACGTAAGAACCTGGTTGAGCTAAAAACGCGTGTTATGGAACTGGAGGAGAACTTAAGCAGACCGGAATATAACTGCCGCATGAACTTGAAGGATGTCGAAACTACCGTACCTAAGTTTTCTGGTGATGGTGATCTGTCCATTCACGTATGGATTCGTGAACTGGAGAAAGCGGCTAGCGTTTATGTACTGAGTGATGCCCAATGTTGGTCGTTGGGCAACCGACTGCTGGAGGGATCAGCTAAAGCGTATATGATATTCGAAAAGACGACAAACTGGAAGGAGCTGAAGGATGCCCTTGTGAAGGTATTTGGCCTTCAAATGACAAACCACGAGATTGCTAACCAAATGAGAAAGCGCCCGATTGGCAAAGGAGAGTCACTCTTGCAGTATTTCATCATTATGCGAAATATGGCTCAGCAGGGTAATTTTGAAGACACAGATGTGATCAAATACATTGTTGACGGAATACGAGATCGAACCGGATTGTCCGCACCGTTGTACTATTGTACTTCTCTCAACGAATTGCGGGAGAAGATGATGCGTTTTCAGACAGTTCAGCCACCAGCAAGAAACAACGTTCCTCAAACTCGTCCGACTTCAGACCGTGCGCAGGCCACTACTTCTGCTGTAAAGGAGATGAGATGTTACAATTGCCGCCAGATTGGTCACTTCAGCACCGACTGTCCACGCCCCGAGAGACCAAAAGGAAGTTGTTTTCGGTGCTTCAAAGTGGGCCATCAGTACCGGAATTGCCCAATGCGAACTCAGATCGCCGCTATGAGCGCTACTGAAGACCCGGATACCATTGATGATAAGTCATTTATTCAATTAGTAAGTTTAAGAATATCTTGTAAAGGGGGATGCACCGATGTTAATAATATTTTTGCCCTATTAGATTCCGGAAGCCCAGTAAGTTTCGCCAGTAGAGCGTTGATGCCGCATTTGAATTGCGATAAATTAGTTGAAAGTTCTTTTCATGGACTGAGCGGTGGCTCTATTCTGACTTTTGGAACAGTCAAATGTTCACTTCTGTTTTGCGAAAAATATTATGAAATTCAATTTTTAGTTATTCCCGATAATATTATGCCGACGCAACTACTTCTTGGTAAAGATGCCTTAAATAAAATAGGTCTTAAGTTCTCATTGATTGAAAATATAAGAGAGTACAAAAAGAATTTATTTATTTATTTATTTATTTATTTATTTTTTTTTTTATTTATTTATTTATTTATTTATTTATTTTACGTCAACTAAGTCAGCAGTCGACGAAAAAGCTTAAGCTAAAATACAGATAAAAATTAATTCATGAAGGTAGCTTAGCTTTATGCACAACATCCCCGACCCGGTGGAGGTGTTTTATTTGCAACAAGGTGCCAGCTATGCCCCGATTCACAGCCAATGTGGTCAGGGATGAGTTGCAGCCGATCCAATATCCAGTCCAGAATACTTTCAGTGGTTACGCTGTAGATAATTAAAAAGTATAGCGCGAAGAGAAGTGACAGATAGATGAGGAGAAATAAGGTGAGAAAGGTTGTTAAAAGATTGGCAAAGAACGAAGAAGGTTACGTGAAAGAGTAGTTAGTCAGACATCTACTAAGGTGAAGAGGAAAAAAAGTTTCTGGTCCGACGTGAGGAAGAACACAAAAATATAGCGTATCTAGTAAATTGGTAGAACTGACTTCGCCGTTGACTACTTTATGTAGAAAGAGAATCCCAAATACGAGCCTACGGTTGTAAAGTGAAGGAAGATTAATAAGAAGAAGTCTGTCAGAATAAGAAGGTAGGCGAAGATTCGGGTCGCCCCAATTAAGACTGCGTAACGCAAACTTAAGAAATTGCTTCTGTACCGATTCAATACTACGCTGGTGAACATCATATTGAGGGTTCCACACTGGTGAGCAATATTCTAGAGTAGGGCGAACTAACGAAGTGTATAAAACCTTTGTCACATATGGATCATCAAATTCCTTGGCCCAACGTTTAATGAAGCCAAGGGAAGACTGCATGACTCTATTAACAATTGAAGATATATGAATATTAAAAAGAGAAAGCTTTGGGTCAAACATAACGCCTAAGTCTTTAAATGATGGTACACAATCTAACAGAACAGACTTAATAGAGTAATGAGCTAGGAAACGGACGACAAACGACTGAAAGAGAAATAGAGCATTAAGAGGCATTAAGGTGTAATTTATTAACGTGACACCAAACACAAAACGCATCGATATCTGATTGCAAGTACTGTTGGAAAGAAGGATCATTATATGAATAACAAATCTTGACGTCATCCGCAAACATGAGCACGCGAGAATGAGCCAGGGCCAAAGGCAAATCGTTTATAAACAAGGTAAATAACAGTGGGGCCCAGATGACTGCCTTATGGGGGACACCTGACGTAACTTCGAACAGTTTTAGATATCGAGGAACGAAAAGACACCTTTTGGTTCTGCCAATAAGATACGACTTTAACCAAGCCAATAGTATTCGGGGAAAAACAACCATGATGTTAAGTTTCATGAGAAGCATGGAATGATCAACCGTATCGAAAGCCTTACTAAAGTCAGTATAAATAACATCAGTTTGACACTTTTACGGAAGCCATGGTGTACAAGGGTAGTCAATTCTAAAAGGTTGGTAAGCGACGAACGACCTTTCATGAAGCCATGCTGACAAGGAGAAATAGTGGATCTGGATAGGTGTTGAAGGGAAGACGTAATAATTTTCTCAAACAGCTTAGGTATTGCCGAAAGTTTGGCAATGCCACGGTAGTTAGAAATATCCGATTTGTTACCCTTTTTAAAAAGCGGAATAATAAAAGACTCCTTCCAAATATCAGGGAAGGCGACAAGTCTCAACTCGATATAAAAAATAACCGAGATAAAAGGCTTGGATAAGAGGGAAATCGAGACACATTTTAAGGATGCATCTAGGTATATTATCAGGCCCGGGTACGAAGGAAGACGTCATAGATGACAAGCTAGAGATAATACAGTCTTCAGTAATATTAGGAAAAAACATACAATTTAAATGTGGAATTGTGAAGGGATAAGGTGTGGGATCCGAAGCAGTAGAAGAATAAGTCGACTGAAAGAATTTAGCAAACAGATCTGCAATATCTGAATCACTATTAGCAGTCTGGTCATTAAGTCTGAAGGTGGAAGGTAGTAAATTAGAACGTCTTTTGGAATTAACAAAGTTATAAAATCTTTTGGGGTTCTTATAAAATTCAACCTTACAGCGAACGATATAATTATTGTAGCATTGAGTATTTAAAAGGCAAAATTGAGATTTGGCTACACAATAATTTGCATAGTCACGTCGCGAACCAGTTTTTTTAAATCTTTTAAAATATCTCGATTTAATGTTACGGAGATTAGAGAGCCTACGTGTGAACCAGACTGGCGCACTGGAGACGGTAGAGACATTCACATAAGGAACGCATTTATCAATTAGAGAATTAAGAGCAGAGTAGAAAAATTCACTGCACAATCTATATCACAGCAATCAAATAGAAATGACCAATCAAAAGAGAAAATAAGGCTGTCAAGAAGATTGAAATTTGTTTTAACGAAAACATCTACAAGGAGAATTTGAGATGTTATTAAATGAATTATTAACGGAATTTGTAAGAAATAGTAATTTCAATGGTAGGGTGATAAGTATCTTCGGGCTTCACTAGGGGCTGTGTTTGTGATACAGCACTAACAGTGGGATCAGAGACAAAAACAAGATCGAGGATTCTTTTAGAAGAGTTAAGAAAAGAATTCAACTGATATAGCGGACATTCAAGTAGGCTATCAAGAAAAACATGTTGAGATGAGGGAATTAAGAAAGATAGATTATCATCAGCAAGCCAAGAAACATTAGGCAAGTTAAAATCACCTAAAGCTATAAAAAAATCACGATCTTTAAGACGACTAAAAATAGTTCGCAAAGCATCAGCATGGTGCATGTAGATCATGATATCAGAAGTTGGAGGAATATATGAACAAGAGATATATAAGCTAAAGTTAGAACATGTAACTTCGACGCAAATAAACTCAACACCTAAGGGGAGATCAATCGGCACAACACTTGAACACAGATTCGAGTTGACAGCAATGAGTACTCCACCGCCACGTCGACCAACACGATCAAGCCTATAAGACATTAAAGTTATTAGAAAGAATTTCATTATCCAAAACAGAGGAATTAAGCCAAGTTTCAGAGAAAGCTAATATGTCAGCCGAAAAGGTTAAGCTATCGCAGAATAATTTAGAGAGCTTGGTAAGAAGTCCTCTTACATTTTGATAGTGAATGCAAAGACTAGACGTTATTAGTTTTTTGAAGCAGAAGATGCATTAGGAAGGTGGACAGGCAAAGGGGCGGAGCGCTTATTGGGCGCAAATTCTTGTACAACTAGGCCCTCTGGCCAAAATGTTAGGGTCAACCATAGCTGAGAAATACTCATTTGGTACAGTAATTTTAAAAGAGGAGATTTCGCGAGGCCTAGAAAACTTAAACTTTTGAATTAAAACCTTAGCAGGGCATATATTACCAATGTAAGCTGCCACAGACGATTCAGAAGTATCTGGAGCAAGCCTAGAGATATATAATTGTTTACGATGGGGCACTACAGTTAGTGGAGGCGGAGGAGCATTGGGATCCGCAAGTGATTGAAAGCCAGCATGATCAGAGTTCCCGTGAGGGATAGATTGAGGTACACCAGGGCTTGTAGTGGGTACATCAATCTGAAAAGAAGAGCATAAAGAGGGACAAGAAGATGGTGTAGGCGAAAGTAAAATGGGAGAAGATGTAATAGAAAGTGCGGGCGACTGCTTATGAGGCAACTCAAGGGTACATTTCTTGGGCAATTCCTTAGAAGGTGAACCAAACTTGAATTGCGACAATAAGTGTATGCTAGAGTCACACTCATTAGACAGCTGTTTGGCCATTTTATTAAGAGAAAGAAACTTTAAACGAAGATCCCTATACATTCGGCTAAAATCAAACTGCTGGCTGGCACAAGATGGGCAAGTCCAGCGCATTAAGCCAAGCTCAGGCCTAGACACAGACAAACCAGAAAATTTGTCGTAATCACGGCCGTTGAGGCCAGCACATTTTAAGTGAATAAGATTATCGCAAAGCCAACTTGTGCTTATACTGATCGTCAAAACGATCAGAATGCTTGCAATTGGGTAGACAACAAGCCATTGAAAAGCCAAAATAAACAAGGCAAAAAAAAAAAAAGCAATAAAAAAAAATATATAGAAAAATTTAAATAAACAGCACAAAGATAATTATCGATAAAAAAATCAATAATTACAAATAAAACAAAGAGACAGCTGGAGTACACAGCACAAGAGGGAGTGCAAGAACAGTTATAAGACGAGCTTTGAGAGGCGGCTTTATAAAGAGATTACGCGGGAGGAAGCTGAGCACAAGCACAAAGCAGAGGGAACAACAAAACCACTAGCACAGATGGTATGATGGGGGCGATGAGGGGAGCAACTGCAGAAGCAATGACGAGAGAGAACAATAAGAAAAAATAAAAACAATTTAAATGCACCAAACACTAATCACGAAAGAAAAAACAAAACTGTTTAATTTGGCGAATTATGCAAATAAAACACAAGGGTTTCAAGCAAACGACACCAGCGAAAACGAAAACAAACTAGGCACAATTAAAAATTGAGAGAAAACCATATATATAAAAAAAAAAAAACAAAAACACCCCCCCCAAAAAAAAAAAAAAAAAAAAAAAAAAAAAAGCTTAATTCCGCATCATTAAAGAGTATCATTGCTTTTGTTTACAAATCCTTCTGTGCATCCCTGTTTACTAAATACCCTAAGCATAATACCATTAATACTAATACCACCGATCTGCATAATAATTGTAATAACACTAATGTAAACACGAATGCATCCCCGTTTCGAGAATGGCTGACAGAGTTTGAAACTGTTTGTGCAACGCTGTCAGATCACTGAGAATATTACTGTTGGTAGTGAATTTGGATTAGGTGCGATGCGTGAGTGCCGAGATATTGTGAGGGACCATTAGGTTGACAGATTTTCAATTAATTACGGCTCGCCCAAAGATATGATGAGAATATGTCTGACGGATACCACACCATTTCATAGTAGTCCTAGAAGATTATCATATCGTGAAAGAGGAATCGTTTCTAAAACAGTTAGTGAGTTGTTAGCCAATAATGTAATCAGACCAAGCAATTCTCCTTATGCGTCCCCCCATTGACCTAGTGCGAAAAAAAGATGGCAATATACGAATGTGCGTTGATTATCGAGGTCTAAATAAGAAGACTGTGAGGGATAATTTTCCGTTGCCTTTAATAGAAGATTGCCTAGAATACCTAGAAGGCAAGACCGTATTCTCCGTCATAGATTTGAAAAGTGGTTTTTACCATGTAGGCATGGAACAGGATTCAATTAAATACACCGCATTTGTTACACCCGATGGGCAGTTCGAATATCTGAGAATGCCTTTTGGTCTGAAGAACGGACCAGCTGTATTTCAGAGATTTATATCGAACATACTTAGTGATATGATTAGAGACCGAGAACTTGTGATGTATATGGACGATATTATTCTTGCCACTCGCACCGTGGATCAGCATCTTAAGTTGTTAGCAAAACTGTTAGATCGTTTTATTGAGTACAATTTAGAGCTCAATTTGAAGAAAAGTATTTTCCTACAGAAGCGAATAGATTATTTAGGATATGAAGTCAGTGATAAGGGAATTTAACCAAATAATACACATATAAAAGCTATTCAAGAATACCCAGAACCACTCAACAGCAAAGCATTACATTCCTGCTTGGGCCTGTTCTCTTATTTTCGCAAATTTGTTCCGAATTTCTCCCGCATAGCCAAACCGTTAACTGAATTGCTTAAACAAGGTGGGCCATTTCCGATGAACAAAACCGCTAAAAACGCATTTGTTACGTTAAGATCCGCTTTATCTAGTCCGCCCGTATTAGCTATCTTTAACCCTAATTACGAAACTGAGTTGCATACTAACGCCAGTTCAAATGGCTTTGGTGCCTCTTTTCATGCAAAGACAGACTGATGGCAAAATGCATCCAGTCTCTTATTATTCCCGAAAGGCAACAGCCGCCGAGTCCCGCTATCACAGTTTCGAACTTGAAACTTTGGCTATAATATATGCAGTGCGCCGATTTCGCGTATATCTAGAACACAGACCATTTTTGATCGTTACCGATTGCAATTCGTTGGTCCAAACCTTAAGTAAAAAGTCAATAAATCCCCGCATTGCGCGGTGGTCGTTGGAATTGGAAAATTTTGATTATTCCATTGTTCACAGATCCGGTTCAAACATGGGCCATGTAGATGCATTAAGTCGGCAAACCGAGTTGTTGGAAGATATTGCAGAAGGTGATTTTGATCCTTGCGATTTGTTAGTGAAGAAAGAACCGAATGCCCCAATAGAACCGTGTGTCCCCTCAGAGAAAAATGAGTTTAGTAGAGATTCGATTGGACCGTCTGAGATAGACCCGTGTGAGATAAAACCGTGTGCTCCAATAAGGTGTGAGATAAGCCCGTGTGAGATAGCCCGTGTGAGATAAACCCGTGTGAAATAAAAACCGTGTGTACCTTTAGGAAGAATAATTTGTTGAAACCGTTTGAAATACAACCGTGTGATAGACCCTTTGGGAAAATTTGTTAAAACCGTTTGAGAGAAACCCGTGTGAGATAAGACCCGTGTGAGATAAACCCGTGTGAGATAAACCCGTGTGAAATAAAACCGTGTGCCCCTTTAGGGAAGAATTATTTAAAACCGTGTGAGATAAAACCGTGTGTTCCATTAGGGAAAAGTTGTTCAAGCCCGTTTGAGATAGAACCGTGTGCTCATTTAGGGAAGAGTTGTTTTTCTTTAGATGAAAGTTCTGTTGATCCGAGATTAAGTAGAATACAAGAGAGTAAAGATCCGTTACTATGTAACCAAAGCGAAAGAAGTGACCAGCTCGATCGAAATGAGTCGGCAAACCTGGTGGGTGTAGTGGGTGCGTCTCCGCAAGATGTTGATTTATTATTGCAGTCAGAACAGATAAGAGATCCGGATATCCGTAAATTAAGAGAAAATTTAGAAAAGGGCGATGATGTTGGATTTGAGTTAATTGATGGTATAGTGTACAAAAGAAATGCTAAGGAAAGACTGTGTTTGTATGCACCGACTCGCATGCAAGGGGAATTAATAAGAAGGTGTCACGAGAAACTGGGCCATTTAGGCGTTGAGAAATGTGTAAACAATTTGAAAGAAAAGTACTGGTTCCCATTAATGAATGCAAAAGTTGAAGCATTTATAAAGGATTGTCTGCCGTGTATTCTACATAGTGTTCCCAGAACTATACATAATAGAACCTTGCATAGTATTCCGAAGAGTCCGATTCCATTTGACACTATCCATGTTGACCACTTAGGCCCCTTACCGAGTGTCACATCAAAAGAAAGCACCTTTTGGTAGTGATTGACGCATTTACGAAGTTTGTTAAATTGTATCCCGTAAATTCCACTAGTACGAAAGAAGTTATCGCCGCGTTAGAAAAATATTTTGATTATTATAGTCGACCAAGAAGAGTTATATCCGACAGAGGTACGTGTTTTACGTCGTTTGAGTTTGCTGAATTTGTACACAATCTCAACAGAACAGACTTAATAGAGTAATGAGCTTGGAACGGCGACAAACGACTGAAAGTCATAAAAAGAGCATTAAGAGGCATTAAGGTGTAATTTATTAACGTGACACCAAACACAAAACGCATCGATATCTGATTGCAACGTACTGTTGGAGAAAGAAGGATCATTATATGAATAACAAATCTTGAGCGTCATTCGCAAACATGAGCACGCGAGAATGAGCCAGGGCCAAAGGCAAATCGTTTATAAACAAGGTAAATAAACAGTGGGCCCAGATGACTGCCTTGGGGGGCCACCTGACGTAACTCGAACAGTTTTAGATATCGAGGAACGAAAAGACACCCCTTTGGGTTCTGCCAATAAGATACGACTTTAACCAAGCCAATAGATTCGGGGAAAAACCCATGATGTTAAGTTTCATGAGAAGCATAGAATGATCAACCGTATCGAAAGCGCCTTACTAAAGTCAGTATAAATAACATCAGTTTGACATTTTACGGAAGCCCTGGTGTACAAGGGTAGTCAATTCTAAAAAGGTTGGTAAGCGACGAACGACCTTTCATGAAGCCATGCTGACAAGGAGAAATAGTGGATCTGGATAGGTGTTGAAGGGAAGACGTAATAATTTTCTCAAACAGCTGTAGGGTATTGCCGAAAGTTTGGCAATGCCATGCCAGTAGTTGTAAATATCCGATTTGTTTGTACCCCTTTTAAAAAGCGAATAATAAAAGACTCCTTCCAAATATCAGGGAAGCGACAAGTCTCACTCGATATAAAAAATAACCGAGATAAAGGCTTGGATAGGGAAATCGAACACATTTTAAGGATGCATCTAGGTATATTATCCGGACGGGTACGAAGGAAGACGTCATAGATGACAAGCTAGAGATAATACAGTCTTCAGTAATATTAGGGGAAAAAACATACAATTTAAATGTGGAATTGTGAAGGGATAAGGTGTGGGATCCGAAGCGGTAGAAGAATAAGTCGACTGAAAGAATTTAGCAAACAGATCTGCAATATCTGAATCACTATTAGCAGTCTGGTCATTAGAGTCTGAAGGTGGAAGGTAGTAAATTAGAACGTCTTTTGGAATTAACAAAGTTATAAAATCTTTTGGGGTTCTTATAAAATTCAACCTGTACAGCGAACGATATAATTATTGTAGCATTGAGTATTTAAAAGGCAAAATTGAGATTTGGCTACACAATAATTTGCATAGTCACGTCGCGAACCAGTTTTTTTAAATCTTTTAAAATTTTCGATTTAATGTTACGGAGATTAGAGAGCCTACGTGTGAACCAGACTGGCGCACTGGAGTCGGTAGAGACATTCACATAAGGAAGCATTTATCAAAGCAGTAGTAGAAAAAAATTCACTGCAGCAATCTATATCACAGCAATCAAATAGAAATGACCAATCAAAAGAGAAAATAAGGCTGTCAAGAAGATTGAAATTTGTTTTACGAAAACATCTACCAAGGAGAATTTGAGATGTTATTAAATGAATTATTAATTGGAATTGTAAGAAATAGTAATTTCAATGGTAGGGTGATAAGTATCTTCGGGCTTCACTAGGGGCTGTGTTTGTGATACAGCACTAACAGTGGGATCAGAGACAAAAACAAGATCGAGGATTCTTTTAAGAAGAGTTAAGAAAAAGAATTCAACTGATATAGCGGACATTCAAGTAGGCTATCCAAGAAAAACATGTTGAGATGAGGGAATTAAGAAAGATAGATTATCATCAGCAAGCCAAGAAACATTAGGCAAGTTAAAATCACCTAAAGCTATAAAAAAATCACGATCTTTAAGACGACTAAAAATAGGTTGCAAAGCATCAGCATGGTGCATGTAGATCATGATATCAGAAGTTGGAGGAATATATGAACAAGAGATATATAAGCTATAAGTTAGAACATGTAACTTCGACGCAAAATAAACTCAACACCTAAGGGAGATCAATCGGCACAACACTTGAACACAGATTCGAGTTGACAGCAATGAGTACTCCACCGCCACGTCGACCAACACGATCAAGCCTATAAGACATAAAGTTATTAGAAAGAATTTCATTATCCAAAACAGAGGAATTAAGCCAAGTTTTAGAGAAAGCTAATATGTCAGCCGAAAAGGTTAAGCTATCGCAGAATAATTTAGAGAGCTTGGTAAGAAGTCCTCTTACATTTTGATAGTGATTGCAAAGACTAGACGTTATTAGTTTTTTGAAGCAGAAGATGCATTAGGAAGGTGGACAGGCAAAGGGCGGGAGCGCTTATTGGGCGCAAATTTTGTACAACTAGGCCCTCTGGCCAAATGTTAGGGTCAACCATAGCTGAGAAATACTCATTTGGTACAGTATATTTCAAAGAGGAGATTTCGCGAGGCCTAGAAAACTTAAACTTTTGAATTAAAACCTTAGCAGGGCATATATTACCAATGTAAGCTGCCACAGACGATTCAGAAGTATCTGGAGCAAGCCTAGAGATATATAATTGTTTACGATGGGGCACTACAGTTAGTGGAGGCGGAGGAGCATTGGGATCCGCAAGTGATTGAAAGCCAGCATGATCAGAGTTCCCGTGAGGGATAGAATTGAGGTACACCAGGGCTTGTAGTGGGTACATCAATCTGAAAAGAAGAGCATAAAGAGGGACAAGAAGATGGTGTAGGCGAAAGTAAAATGGGAGAAGATGTAATAGAAAGTGCGGGCGACTGTGTTATGAGGCAACTCAAGGGTACATTTCTTGGGCAATTCCTTAGAAGGTGAACCAAACTTGAATTGCGACAATAAGTGTATGCTAGAGTCACACTCATTAGACAGCTGTTTGGCCATTTTATTAAGAGAAAGAAACTTTAAACGAAGATCCCTATACATTCGGCTAAAATCAAACTGCTGGCTGGCACAAGATGGGCAAGTCCAGCGCATTAAGCCAAGCTCAGGCTTAGACACAGACAAACCAGAAAATTTGTCGTAATCACGGCCGTTGGAGGCCAGCACATTTTAAGTGAATAAGATTATCGCAACAAGCCACAGCTATACTGATCGTCAAAACGATCAGAATGCTTACAATTGGGTAGACAACAAGCCATTGAAAAGCCAAAATAAACAAGAGCAAAAAAAAAAACAAAAAAAAAATATATAGAAAAATTTAAATAAACAGCACCAAAAGATGAATTATCGATAAAAAATCAATAATTACAAATAAAACAAAGAGACAGCTTTGGAGTACACAGCACAAGAGAGAGTGCAAGAACAGTTATAAGACGAGCTTTGAGAGGCGGCTTTATAAAAGAGATTACGCGGGAGGGAAGCTGAGCACAAGCACAAAGCAGAGGGAACAACAAAACCACTAGCACAGATGGTATGATGGGGGGACGGTGGGGAGCAACAGCAGAGCGTTGATGCCGCATTTGAATTGCGATAAATTAGTTGAAAGTTCTTTTCATGGACTGAGCGGTGGCTCTATTCCGACTTTTGGAACAGTCAAATGTTCACTTCTGTTTTGCGAAAAATATTATGAAATTCAATTTTTAGTTATTCCCGATAATATTATGCCGACGCAACTACTTCTTGGTAGAGATGCCTTAAATAAAATAGGTCTTAAGTTCTCATTGATTGAAAATATAAGAGAGTACAAAAAGAATTCCGCATCATTAGTTCCGCATCATTAAAGAGTATCATTGCTTTTGTTTACAAATCCTTCTGTGCATCCCTGTTTACTAAATATCCTAAGCATAATACCATTAATACTAATACCACCGATCTGCATAATAATTGTAATAACACTAATGTAAACACGAATGCATCCCCGTTTCGAGAATGGCTAACAGAGTTTGAAACTGTTTGTGCAACGCTGTCAGATACTGAGAATATTACTGTTGGTAGTGAATTTGGATTAGGTGCGATGCGTGAGTGCCGAGACATTGTGAGTGAGCATTACGTTGACAGATTTTCAATTAATTACGGCTCGCCCAAAGATATGATGAGAATATGTCTGACGGATACCACACCATTTCATAGTAGTCCTAGAAGATTATCATATCGTGAAAGAGGAATCGTTTCTAAAACAGTTAGTGAGTTGTTAGCCAATAATGTAATCCGACCAAGCAATTCCCCCTATGCGTCCCCCATTGTCCTAGTGCGAAAAAAAGATGGCAATATACGAATGTGCGTTGATTATCGAGGTTTAAATAAGAAGACTGTGAGGGATAATTTTCCGTTGCCTTTAATAGAAGATTGCCTAGAATACCTAGAAGGCAAGACCGTATTCTCCGTCATAGATTTGAAAAGTGGTTTTTACCATGTAGGCATGGAACAGGATTCAATTAAATACACCGCATTTGTTACACCCGATGGGCAGTTCGAATATCTGAGAATGCCTTTTGGTCTGAAGAACGGACCAGCTGTATTTCAGAGATTTATATCGAACATACTTAGTGATATGATTAGAGACCGAGAACTTGTGGTGTATATGGACGATATTATTCTTGCCACTCGCACCGTGGATCAGCATCTTAAGTTGTTAGCAAAACTGTTAGATCGTTTTATTGAGTACAATTTAGAGCTCAACTTGAAGAAAAGTATTTTCCTACAGAAGCGAATAGATTATTTAGGATATGAAGTCAGTGATAAGGGAATTTTACCAAATAATACACATATAAAAGCTATTCAAGAATACCCAGAACCACTTAACAGCAAAGCATTACATTCCTGCTTGGGCCTGTTCTCTTATTTTCGCAAATTTGTTCCGAATTTCTCCCGCATAGCCAAACCGTTAACTGAATTGCTTAAACAAGGTGGGCCATTTCCGATGAACAAAACCGCTAAAAACGCATTTGTTACGTTAAGATCCGCTTTATCTAGTCCGCCCGTATTAGCTATCTTTAACCCTAATTACGAAACTGAGTTGCATACTGACGCCAGTTCAAATGGCTTTGGTGCCTCTTTCATGCAAAGACAGACTGATGGCAAAATGCATCCAGTCTCTTATTATTCCCGAAAGGCAACAGCCGCCGAGTCCCGCTATCACAGTTTCGAACTTGAAACTTTGGCTATAATATATGCAGTGCGCCGATTTCGCGTATATCTAGAACACAGACCATTTTTGATCGTTACCGATTGCAATTCGTTGGTCCAAACCTTAAGTAAAAAGTCAATAAATCCCCGCATTGCGCGGTGGTCGTTGGAATTGGAAAATTTTGATTATTCCATTGTTCACAGATCCGGTTCAAACATGGGCCATGTAGATGCATTAAGTCGGCAAACCGAGTTGTTGGAAGATATTGCAGAAGGTGATTTTGATCCTTGCGATTTGTTAGTGAAGAAAGAACCGAATGCCCCAATAGAACCGTGTGTCCCCTCAGAGAAAAATGAGTTTAGTAGAGATTCGATTGGACCGTCTGAGATAGACCCGTGTGAGATAGACTCGTGTGAGATAAGCCCGTGTGAGATAAGCCCGTGTGAGATAGACCCGTGTGAAATAAAACCGTGTGCTCCAATAAGGAAGAATAATTTGAAACCGTTTGAAATAAAACCGTGTGTACCTTTAGGGAAAATTTGTTCAAAACCGTTTGAGAGAAAACCCGTGTGAGATAGACCCGTGTGAGATAAACCCGTGTGAGATAGACCCGTGTGAGATAAACCCGTGTGAAATAAAACCGTGTGCCCCTTTAGGGAAGAATTATTTAATTAATCGTGTGAGATAAAACCGTGTGTTCCATTAGGGAAAAGTTGTTCAAGCCCGTTTGAGATAGAACCGTGTGCTCATTTAGGGAAGAGTGGTTTTTCTTTAGATGAAAGTTCTGTTGATCCGAGATTAAGTGGAATACAAGAGAGTAAAGATCCGTTACTATGTAACCAAAGCGAAAGAAGTGACCAGCTCAATCGAAATGAGTCGGCAAACCTGGTGGGTGTAGTGGGTGCGTCTCCGCAAGATGTTGATTTATTATTGCAGTCAGAACAGATAAGAGATCCGGATATCCGTAAATTAAGAGAAAATTTAGAAAAGGGCGATGATGTTGGATTTGAGTTAATTGATGGTATAGTGTACAAAAGAAATGCTAAGGAAAGACTGTGTTTGTATGCACCGACTCGCATGCAAGGGGAATTAATAAGAAGGTGTCACGAGAAACTGGGACATTTAGGCGTTGAGAAATGTGTAAACAATTTGAAAGAAAAGTACTGGTTCCCATTAATGAATGCAAAAGTTGAAGCATTTATAAAGGATTGTCTGCCGTGTATTCTACATAGTGTTCCCAAAACTATACATAATAGAACCTTGCATAGTATTCCGAAGAGTCCGATTCCATTTGACACTATCCATGTTGACCACTTAGGCCCCTTACCGAGTGTCACATCAAAAAGAAAGCACCTTTTGGTAGTGATTGACGCATTTACGAAGTTTGTTAAATTGTATCCCGTAAATTCCACTAGTACGAAAGAAGTTATCGCCGCGTTAGAAAAATATTTTGATTATTATAGTCGACCAAGAAGAGTTATATCCGACAGAGGTACGTGTTTTACGTCGTTTGAGTTTGCTGAATTTGTAGAGAACCGAAATATTCACCACATTAAAGTAGCGACTGCCGCGCCTCAAGCTAATGGGCAGGTCGAGCGTGTGAATCGTGTATTGACCCCAATGTTGGGAAAGTTGTCAGAACCTTTAGCTCAAGCCGATTGGTATAAATTAGTTAATCGTGTAGAGTTCGCTATCAATAACTCAGTGCAGAGTAGTACCGGTAAAACTCCTTCAATGTTGTTGTTTGGTTGCGACCAGCGAGGTCCCCTAGTAGACGAATTAACCGAGTATCTTGACGAGAAATTTAGTTCAGAAAACCCCTGTAACCTTGAGGCCACTAGGCAAGAGGCAAGTGCGAAAATTCAATTATCGCAAGAACGAAATGAAAAGCGGTACGCATTAAGGCATAAGGCACCATTATCCTATAGAGTCAATGATTTTGTGGCCATTCGCAATGTTGATGTCACTCCCGGGTCGTGCAAAAGTTCGCTCCTAAGTACCGTGGTCCTTATAAGATAAATGAGTCTTTCCAAATGACCGTTACGAAGTACCGATATTGACGATTGTCAACTTACTCATTCCGTATGTATTTGATTTGTGTTGTATTGTATTTTGAGTTTCTGTTTGTAATATATTTGTATTTGTATTTGTATTTGTATTTGTATTTGTATTTGTATTTGTATTTGTATTTGTATTTGTATTTGTATTTGTATTTGTATTTGTATTTGTATTTGTATTTGTATTTGTATTTGTATTTGTATTTGTATTTGTATTTGTATTTGTATTTGTATTTGTATTTGTATTTGTATTTGTATTTGTATTTGTATTTGTATTTGTATTTGTATTTGTATTTGTATTTGTTTGTATTTGTATTTGTATTTGTATTTGTATTTGTATTTGTATTTGTATTTGTATTTGTATTTGTATTTGTATTTGTATTTGTATTTGTATTTGTATTTGTATTTGTATTTGTATTTGTATTTGTATTTGTATTTGTATTTGTATTTGTATTTGTATTTGTATTTGTATTTGTATTTGTATTTGTATTTGTATTTGTATTTGTATTTGTATTTGTATTTGTATTTGTATTTGTATTTGTATTTGTATTTGTATTTGTATTTGTATTTGTATTTGTATTTGTATTTGTATTTGTATTTGTATTTGTATTTGTATTTGTATTTGTATTTGTATTTGTATTTGTATTTGTATTTGTATTTGTATTTGTATTTGTATTTGTATTTGTATTTGTATTTGTATTTGTATTTGTATTTGTATTTGTATTTGTATTTGTATTTGTATTTGTATTTGTATTTGTATTTGTATTTGTATTTGTATTTGTATTTGTATTTGTATTTGTATTTGTATTTGTATTTGTATTTGTATTTGTATTTGTATTTGTATTTGTATTTGTATTTGTATTTGTATTTGTATTTGTATTTGTATTTGTATTTGTATTTGTATTTGTATTTGTATTTGTATTTGTATTTGTATTTGTATTTGTATTTGTATTTGTATTTGTATTTGTATTTGTATTTGTATTTGTATTTGTATTTGTATTTGTATTTGTATTTGTATTTTGTATTTGTATTTGTATTTGTATTTGTATTTGTATTTGTATTTGTATTTGTATTTGTATTTGTATTTGTATTTGTATTTGTATTTGTATTTGTATTTGTATTTGTATTTGTATTTGTATTTGTATTTGTATTTGTATTTGTATTTGTATTTGTATTTGTATTTGTATTTGTATTTGTATTTGTATTTGTATTTGTATTTGTATTTGTATTTGTATTTGTATTTGTATTTGTATTTGTATTTGTATTTGTATTTGTATTTGTATTTGTATTTGTATTTGTATTTGTATTTGTATTTGTATTTGTATTTGTATTTGTATTTGTATTTGTATTTGTATTTGTATTTGTATTTGTATTTGTATTTGTATTTGTATTTGTATTTGTATTTGTATTTGTATTTGTATTTGTATTTGTATTTGTATTTGTATTTGTATTTGTATTTGTATTTGTATTTGTATTTGTATTTGTATTTGTATTTGTATTTGTATTTGTATTTGTATTTGTATTTGTATTTGTATTTGTATTTGTATTTGTATTTGTATTTGTATTTGTATTTGTATTTGTATTTGTATTTTTGTATTTGTATTTGTATTTGTATTTGTATTTGTATTTGTATTTGTATTTGTATTTGTATTTGTATTTGTATTTGTATTTGTATTTGTATTTGTATTTGTATTTGTATTTGTATTTGTATTTGTATTTGTATTTGTATTTGTATTTGTATTTGTATTTGTATTTGTATTTGTATTTGTATTTGTATTTTGTATTTGTATTTGTATTTGTATTTGTATTTGTATTTGTATTTGTATTTGTATTTGTATTTGTATTTGTATTTGTATTTGTATTTGTATTTGTATTTGTATTTGTATTTGTATTTGTATTTGTATTTGTATTTGTATTTGTATTTGTATTTGTATTTGTATTTGTATTTGTATTTGTATTTGTATTTGTATTTTGTATTTGTATTTGTATTTGTATTTGTATTTGTATTTGTATTTGTATTTGTATTTGTATTTGTATTTGTATTTGTATTTGTATTTGTATTTGTATTTGTATTTGTATTTGTATTTGTATTTGTATTTGTATTTGTATTTGTATTTGTATTTGTATTTGTATTTGTATTTGTATTTGTATTTGTATTTGTATTTGTATTTGTATTTGTATTTGTATTTGTATTTGTATTTGTATTTGTATTTGTATTTGTATTTGTATTTGTATTTGTATTTGTATTTGTATTTGTATTTGTATTTGTATTTGTATTTGTATTTGTATTTGTATTTGTATTTGTATTTTATTTGTATTTGTATTTGTATTTGTATTTGTATTTGTATTTGTATTTGTATTTGTATTTGTATTTGTATTTGTATTTGTATTTTATTTTATTTGTATTTGTATTTGTATTTGTATTTGTATTTGTATTTGTATTTGTATTTGTATTTGTATTTGTATTTGTATTTGTATTTGTTATTTGTATTTGTATTTGTATTTGTATTTGTATTTGTATTTGTATTTGTATTTGTATTTGTATTTTGTATTTGTATTTGTATTTGTATTTGTATTTGTATTTTGTATTTGTATTTGTATTTGTTTATTTGTATTTGTATTTGTATTTGTATTTGTATTTGTATTTGTATTTGTATTTGTATTTGTATTTGTATTTGTATTTGTATTTGTATTTGTATTTGTATTTGTATTTGTATTTGTATTTGTATTTGTATTTGTATTTGTATTTGTATTTGTATTTGTATTTGTATTTGTATTTGTATTTGTATTTGTATTTGTATTTGTATTTGTATTTGTATTTGTATTTGTATTTGTATTTGTATTTGTATTTGTATTTGTATTTGTATTTGTATTTGTATTTGTATTTGTATTTGTATTTGTATTTGTATTTGTATTTGTATTTGTATTTGTATTTGTATTTGTATTTGTATTTGTATTTGTATTTGTATTTGTATTTGTATTTGTATTTGTATTTGTATTTGTATTTGTATTTGTATTTGTATTTGTATTTGTATTTGTATTTGTATTTGTATTTGTATTTGTATTTTGTATTTGTATTTGTATTTGTATTTGTATTTGTATTTGTATTTGTATTTGTATTTGTATTTGTATTTGTATTTGTATTTGTATTTGTATTTGTATTTGTATTTGTATTTGTATTTGTATTTGTATTTGTATTTGTATTTGTATTTGTATTTGTATTTGTATTTGTATTTGTATTTGTATTTGTATTTGTATTTGTATTTGTATTTGTATTTGTATTTGTATTTGTATTTGTATTTATTTTTATTTGTATTTGTATTTGTATTTGTATTTGTATTTGTATTTGTATTTGTATTTGTATTTGTATTTGTATTTGTATTTGTATTTGTATTTGTATTTGTATTTGTATTTGTATTTGTATTTGTATTTGTATTTGTATTTGTATTTGTATTTGTATTTTGTATTTGTATTTGTATTTGTATTTGTATTTGTATTTGTATTTGTATTTGTATTTGTATTTGTATTTGTATTTGTATTTGTATTTGTATTTGTATTTGTATTTGTATTTGTATTTGTATTTGTATTTGTATTTGTATTTGTATTTGTATTTTGTTTTGTATTTGTATTTGTATTTGTATTTGTATTTGTATTTGTATTTGTATTTGTATTTGTATTTGTATTTGTATTTGTATTTGTATTTGTATTTGTATTTGTATTTGTATTTGTATTTGTATTTGTATTTGTATTTGTATTTGTATTTGTATTTGTATTTGTATTTGTATTTGTATTTGTATTTGTATTTGTATTTGTGTTTGTATTTGTATTTGTATTTGTATTTGTATTTGTATTTGTATTTGTATTTGTATTTGTATTTGTATTTGTATTTGTATTTGTATTTGTATTTGTATTTGTATTTGTATTTGTATTTGTATTTGTATTTGTATTTGTATTTGTATTTGTATTTGTATTTGTATTTGTATTTGTATTTGTATTTGTATTTGTATTTGTATTTGTATTTGTATTTGTATTTGTATTTGTATTTGTATTTGTATTTGTATTTGTATTTGTATTTGTATTTGTATTTGTATTTGTATTTGTATTTGTATTTGTATTTGTATTTGTATTTGTATTTGTATTTGTATTTGTATTTGTATTTGTATTTGTATTTGTATTTGTATTTGTATTTGTATTTGTATTTGTATTTGTATTTGTATTTGTATTTGTATTTGTATTTGTATTTGTATTTGTATTTGTATTTGTATTTGTATTTGTATTTGTATTTGTATTTGTATTTGTATTTTTTGTATTTGTATTTGTATTTGTATTTGTATTTGTATTTGTATTTGTATTTGTATTTGTATTTGTATTTGTATTTGTATTTGTATTTGTATTTGTATTTGTATTTGTATTTGTATTTGTATTTGTATTTGTATTTGTATTTGTATTTGTATTTGTATTTGTATTTGTATTTGTATTTGTATTTGTATTTGTATTTGTATTTGTATTTGTATTTGTATTTGTATTTGTATTTGTATTTGTATTTGTATTTGTATTTGTATTTGTATTTGTATTTGTATTTGTATTTGTATTTGTATTTGTATTTGTATTTGTATTTGTATTTGTATTTGTATTTGTATTTGTATTTGTATTTGTATTTGTATTTGTATTTGTATTTGTATTTGTATTTGTATTTGTATTTGTATTTGTATTTGTATTTGTATTTGTATTTGTATTTGTATTTGTATTTGTATTTGTATTTGTATTTGTATTTGTATTTGTATTTGTATTTGTATTTGTATTTGTATTTGTATTTGTATTTGTATTTGTATTTGTATTTGTATTTGTATTTGTATTTGTATTTGTATTTGTATTTGTATTTGTATTTGTATTTGTATTTGTATTTGTATTTGTATTTGTATTTGTATTTGTATTTGTATTTGTATTTGTATTTGTATTTGTATTTGTATTTGTATTTGTATTTGTATTTGTATTTGTATTTGTATTTGTATTTGTATTTGTATTTGTATTTGTATTTGTATTTGTATTTGTATTTGTATTTGTATTTGTATTTGTATTTGTATTTGTATTTGTATTTGTATTTGTATTTGTATTTGTATTTGTATTTGTATTTGTATTTGTATTTGTATTTGTATTTGTATTTGTATTTGTATTTGTATTTGTATTTGTATTTGTATTTGTATTTGTATTTGTATTTGTATTTGTATTTGTATTTGTATTTGTATTTGTATTTGTATTTGTATTTGTATTTGTATTTGTATTTGTATTTGTATTTGTATTTGTATTTGTATTTGTATTTGTATTTGTATTTGTATTTGTATTTGTATTTGTATTTGTATTTGTATTTGTATTTGTATTTGTATTTGTATTTGTATTTGTATTTGTATTTGTATTTGTATTTGTATTTGTATTTGTATTTGTATTTGTATTTGTATTTGTATTTGTATTTGTATTTGTATTTGTATTTGTATTTGTATTTGTATTTGTATTTGTATTTGTATTTGTATTTGTATTTGTATTTGTATTTGTATTTGTATTTGTATTTGTATTTGTATTTGTATTTGTATTTGTATTTGTATTTGTATTTGTTATTTGTATTTGTATTTGTATTTGTATTTGTATTTGTATTTGTATTTGTATGTATATTGTATGTTAAATTGTATGATCGAGGTCGATCAAATGTCAGGATTGGCCGAATGTAAACATTAAGAATATTTTTAAATAAGCCCGCCCTTCTCCTCAGTGATTATTTCCCCGACAACCGAATTTGGTCACACTAAAAGGGTATAATATACTGAGGCGGGGTACGGGCACACTCTCTCGAATATAGGCAATAAGAACACATGTGCAATTAATTTTAAATAAAGAAATAAAATCTGAAAATATAAAGACAATCTCAAGAGATTAAAAGTTGAAATAATAGAGAGTTTACAATATAGAAAAATTTAAATAAACAGCACAAAGATAATTATCGATAAAAAATCAATAAGTACAAATAAAACAAAGAGACAGCTAGAGTACACAGCACAAGAGAGAGTGCAAGAACAGTTATAAGACGAGCTTTGAGAGGCGGCTTTACAAAAGTGATTACGCGGGAGAGAAGCTGAGCACAAGCACAAAGCAGAGAGAACAACAAAACCACTAGAACTGATGGTATGATGGGGGCGATGAGGGGAGCAACTGCAGGAAGCAATGACGAGAGAGAACAATAAAAAAAAAAATAAAAACAATTTAAATGCACCAAACACTAATCACGAAAATAAAAAAAAAACTGTTTAATTTGGCGAATTATGCAAATAAAACATAAGGGTTTCAAGCAAACGACACCAGCGAAAGCGAAAACAAACTTGGCACAATTAAAAATTGAGAGATAACAATATATATTAATAAAAACTCAGGAGCTAAGCAAAAACACGACCGTCACGTCAGAGAGCAGAAGCTTATTTAAGTGAAAAAAACTTTCAAACGCGTTTTCCTCAAAACGACTTTTTTAAAGTCCGTGTTCACTGTCATTTAAAATTATTTGACCGATTCATTTCAAACTTGATGGGCATATTCTATGTATAAAATACCTCCCTCCAACGTATAGTTTATATTTTTTTTCTTTCGTTAGGTGCGTTTTTTACTCTCAAAATGGCGCAATTTTTTGCGAAAACTTGAGGATTTTACTTTAAACGGCAATAAAAAATTTTTAAGTAAAAAAAAATCGGTGGCTATAGGGGGAGGATTTAATGATACTTTAACTGCATTTTAATGGTTTTTAACTTCAGATAATTTCCGACCAAGATACAGTGAACGCCGCAAGTTGCTTTTTTTCTGCCATGTTCTGGAAAAAGCTCTGTTACCGGCTGGTTTTCAAAATTTGGTTCATTACAAATTTTTAAAGTGTTGTTAAAAGTATACTAAATATTGCACAAAAGGTTTCAATAAATTTTCTTAACACATATTTCCAAAAAAAAAAAAAATCACAAAAAATGTGTGAAATGTCCTAAATAGTGATATTGAATCGCCTGAATTATTGGCTCATGTTAATCTATCGGTAGCATGTAGACGGAGTAGACATCCTATTATACCTTTAACCCTTAGTCGTTGTTCTTCTAATTATGCCATGAATGAACGTTTTAGGGTCCTCTGCTTCTACAACCTTCTATTGCCTGTAATGTACTCAGAGTCTACTATTACTATACTTGAAGCATCTATCCTTTCCTATTTAGTTCATAGATAGCTGCTGTATTATTTTTTTTTTGTCTGTTTTTTCCATTGTGAGTTTGTCCACGCGATTCGTGCCGTGCGTTATACGGCTGCACCTCTCGGTCGGTCGGGTGGGAGGTGGCACTATCTGCTTGGGCTCGTGCGTAACAGGCTTTGTCCTGGTGTCGTAGGGGCCACCTGAACGTGCTGCGCATAGTATCGTCAACGTCCGTCAATCCACATAAACCCCGTAAGATTGGGCTAAGATTGACTACTTTAAGGCCTATGAGATAATGGTAATGACATTTGGACCGAAATGGTCACCAGCTTCAGCGCAATTGGTCTGAATAATAAGGCATCGGAATACAATGACTTGTTTTCAAAGGCGGCTGATGCTATTATGTGAAATCATAATGTTGATGATTTCGTCCAACGTTCGTATGGCAACGAAACAGAAACAATAAGAGTTACAGAACAGGTGAGACAGATATACCGAAAAGGAGGATTTGAGCTCAATAAATTTGCATCTAACTCTAAAGATTGCAATGATAAGTTTGGAGAAGGTAGCATGGATGATGTTCTGAGCCTCGATAAAGAAGGCGTTGTATAGTCAGAAGGTACTTGGTATGCATTGGTATAAAGCAGAAGATAAATTTTGGTTCCTACTTTCGTTGGGTTGCAGTCAAAGTCAAACTAGCGGATTTTGGCACGAAGATTAAGAAGGACAGCAGACAGCCACTATGGTTAACGTTGTTAGATTTTTTTTTTGATGATTTTGAGGAATCACCGAAGCATGGCGAAGGTGATTTTTATACTGATATGGAGCTGGGCTCGAAATTCTGTATGGTCACAGGCGGATGAACTCTTTGGAAGATTCCCATCGTAAACAAGACTCATATGGATTCTGGCTTGGGTACTACGAATTAAGAGAAATGAAGTTCGTGAAAATAATCTGACATCCTCAGAAAAAGAGAATGCTGAAGTAATTCTGTTCTTTCAAGATTCAAATATTCTTTTTTTTATATCCTAGCAAATAGGGTATACTAATTCTGGGCAGAAGTGTGCCTCGCATAGAAGGAAGTATTTCCGACCATATAAAGAAATGCACTCCGCAAATTTTAGTGTAAAAAAAGATTCCAACGAAAGTACCTCCTTTACTAAAAATTAGTAAAGGGCTTCAGGTTGTGTTAAAGGGGATTATTTCATGGGTTCCAACACAAGAAATAACAGACGCGCTGGCCGAGAAAAGGTTTGGGTTAAATCCGTTCTATATATATAAGTATATAATATCATCATAAGAAACAAAGTCGCACAGCCGCTCTTTAAAATCGAGCTCCAAACAGATGCAAAGCGGTCATAAAGATAGCACAAAGGACAGAAATAACGTCGCACTAAAACTATGCAATACCAGTGGAGGAATTCACACACACACTCGGAGAACGCTTCATTGCAGCAGGCGACTTTAACGCTAAACATACCCATTGGGGATCTCGCCTGGTAAATCCTAAAAGGAAGCAATTGTACAATACAATAGTCAACCAACTCAATAAGATGGATTGCGCCTTACGAGGTAGGCCTAGATAATGACAGACCCACAGAAAGTGCCTGACTTGATTGATTTCGCAGTAACCGAGAGGATTCCTCGTAATCGGATCAATGCGGAGACTGCTAGATTTAACTTCCAACCACTCTCCAGTGTTATTCCCACTATTAACAAAACTTCAAGTACTTGATTTACTCGATCACTCTTGTAGGCTTACAAACAACAAAACAAATTGGCTTAAACTTAAAATGTACATGAAACTGGACGTTGTAAAAGACATTGACATGTGTGTCTCTGCATTTGAGTCAATGCTGGGAGCTGCAGCATGAGTGTCTACCCCACCTGCCTCTACGGCGGATAGAACACCTAGTAACGGAAAAACTACGTCTGAGAAGAGAATGGCAGATTATTCGCTCACTTCAATCGCTCCTACAGAGACAGTTTCACCGATAAGGAGTCCAACCGTTGTATAGGCCCGCAGTGACGATGAGAGGTTTGCCACACATCTTAAAATGGTTTTCCAGCCAAGTCAAACATTCCTCCTTCGAGCACATTAACGGATATTGACTACTCAGAACTCCAATCGGATAAGGTCTCTGCAGTTATTAAAAACCATTTAAAGCCGAAAAAGCCCCTGACCAAGACCTAATTACACCGGAAATGATACTATGTACAATACATCTGCATACTGTTCAACGCTATAATAAGAATTCACTTCTTCCCAAGAGCGTGGAAGAGATCCACTATCATCATGATACCTAAAGTGAGAAAGGAGAAAACCCAGCCATCCTATATAGGCCAATTAGTTTGCTGCCATGTCTTTCGAAGCATTTTTCTCGATCTGTATCTTACATGCTTTCGATACAGTTTGGCTGGAGGGTTTGATGTTCAAAATCTGGCAAAAACTCCCACAATACACCCACAAACTCATAGAATCTTACATTTACGAGAGGTCAACGAGCAGAAATGCAAACATGTTACATTTACGCTTAACAGAAGAAACTGTCCAGATCTAATGCTAAACAACGTCCCAGTTCCTCAAGCCGATGATGTCGTTTACCTTGGCATTCAAAGACATCGAAGCAACTTATCAAAAAGATCTAATTATACCTAGCGTAAAATCTGAAAAAAGTTCTCAGCAACTAAAGTATTCTGCAAAACTGAATGCACATTCAAATAATCTTGCCAATTCCCTTACGCGAAATAGTAATAGAACTCGTCTTAAAAGAAATAAAAGGTCAACCCAAAAAGAAGTGATTAGGGCCGCCTGCACTATCCCTAGGATTTAGCTTAAGTAATAGACTAAGAAAAATATCTCAAACTTGTTGTTATGCTCTCATTTACGAGGCCCGACCACTATTAATTCGTACGGCAAGCTTTTTTACCCAAATGCAATGTTTAACAGACGATATTTTCAATACCATAGAAGATAACACATGCAAACCTATTTTTTCTGAAAGATAATTTTATTCTCTATTATATAACACCAAATGTTTGTTGTACTTCAATAACAACAACAACAACAATAATTTCTTTAAGTGCTCTGCTGAACTGATAAAAAAATTTGACCACTATTAATTCGTACGGTGCATTGGCTTAGCTTTGAATTAAAAGATCAAAATAAAAATAATGGCAATTTTGACAACAACGTCGCAAAAAGAGGCCGAACATCAGCAATATCAGATCGTGATAAAAGAGCCCTGGCCACAATTGTAAAAGCTAATCGTCGCCAAAATTTGAGAAATTTGGCATCAGAATGGTCTGAGAAAATCGGGAAAAGCGTTAGGCGTGAGTGGACGCGCCTGCAGTTGCGTAATATTGGATACAAGTTCTATAAAGTATGTATAGAGATTATCTATGCTACAAACTTAATATCTTAAATTACTCTTAGGCAAAGGAAAAACCATTGCTTACGCTTCGCCAAAAGAAGAAGCGTTTGCAATGGTGTCGGGAACGGATGACTTGGACTCAAAGAGAATGGAATTCCATCATATTTAGCGATGAAGCTAAATTTGATGTGAGTGTCGGTGATGCGCGAAGGAGAGTTATCCGAAACAAAACTGAAGCATATCATAAAGCTTGCCTCAAAAGGACAGTTAAGTTCCCAGCGAGCTTAATGGTCTGGGGTTGTATGTCTGCCAAAGACGTAGGCCAATTGCACTTTATATATTGGTCAACGCAGAAAAATACATCACCATATTAGAAAAAAGTCTGCTGCCATCAATACCAAAACTGGGTGACTGTGGTGAATACACCTTTCAACAGGATGGAGCATCATCTCATACTGCCAAAAGAACGCAAGCATTGTTGCAGAATAAGGAAATTGGGGTATTAGATTGGCCATCAAATAGTCCGGACATAAGCCCAATCGAGAATATTTGGGGAAATAATGAAAAGAAACCTTAGAAATGAGCCGCAAATAACCCTCTCTGATTTGAAAACAAATTTGCAGGAGATGTGGAACTCTATCTCAACCGAACAATGCCAAAATTTATTGAAATCTATGCCAAGGCGTTGTAAATGTGTTGTAAAGGCAAAAGGCGATGTTACCCAATATTAATATTTCATATATTTCATATATTTCATACATTTCATATATTTCATATATTTGATATATTTGATATATTTCATATATTTCATATATTTCATATATTTCATATAGTTCATATATTTCATTTATTTCATTTATTTCATATATTTCATATATTTCATATATTTTCATATATTTGATATATTTGATATATTTCATATATTTCATATATTTCATATATTTCATATATTTCATATATTTCATATATTTCATATATTTCATATATTTCATATATTTCATATATTTCATATATTTCATATATTTCATATATTTCATATATTTCATATATTTCATAAATTTCATATATTTCATATCTTTCATATATTTCATATATTTCATATATTTCATATATTTCATATATTTCATATATTTCATATAATTCATATATTTCATATATTTCATATATTTCATATATTTCATATATTTCATATATTTCATATATTTCATATATTTCATATATTTCATATATTTCATATATTTCATATGTATATTCCATATATTTCATATATTTCATATATTTCATATATTTCATATATTTCATATATTTCATATATTTCATATATTTCATATATTTCATATATTTCATATATTTCATATGTATATTCCATATATTTCATATATTTCATATATTTCATATATTTCATATATTTCATATATTTCATATATTTCATATATTTCATATATTTCATATATTTCATATATTTCATATATTTCATATATTTCATATATTTCATATATTTCATATATTTCATATATTTCATATATTTCATATATTTCATATATTTCATATATTTCATATATTTCATATATTTCATATATTTCATATATTTCATATATGTATTTCATACAAAAATCTTATAGTATATACATATTTCGAGCACCGTACGAATTAATAGTGGTCAAATTTCAGCAGAGCATTTAAAGAAATTATTGTTGTTATTGAAGTACAAGAAACATTTGGTGTTATATAATAGAGAATAAAATTATCTTTCAGAAAAAATAGGTTTGCATGTGTTATCTTCTATGGTATTGAAAATATCGTCTGTTAAACATTGCATTTGGGTAAAAAAGCTTTCCGTACGAATTAATAGTGGTCGGGGCTCGTACGAGTATATTAAACAAATATACTAAATGCTACAGAAAAAAAAAAAAAACCTGAGGGCCGGGGTTAACTTCGACCGCGTCGAAGTTTGTATACCCTTGCAACTGTTTTGGTAATTCTTTCCTTACCCATAGATATCAAAGTGTAAAAACGTTTTATCCCAAAAGAACGGCCTTCAATCTTAGCATAGGATATAACGAACTTTTTGACAAAAGTCACTGTTTTCGACCGATCGTTCCTATGGGAGGTCTATGATATATTCACCCCATCGTGACCAAATTTGGCACAGTCGTTTATAGCTGCAATAAACTAACTTATATTATAAAATTAATGACTTAATTAATTAATTAATTAATTAGTGACTTTGCCATTTGTATGGGAGCTATATGATATAGTCACCCGATCTTGATCAAATTTGGCACAATTATTAATAAGAACACAAAACTGACAAATACCAACTTTTATGACAATAGCTATAAAATTAATGAAGTTATTGAGAAAGTCACTGTTCGTGACTTTGCCGTTTGTATGGGAGCTATATGATATAGTCACCCGATCTTGATAAAATTTGGCACAATTATTAATAAGAACACAAAACTGACAAAATATATACTTTATATGGTCTGAGATGCTTCGTTCTATGCGTTGCACACTTCTGACCAAAATTAATATACCCTTTTTGCAAGGGTATAAAAAATTGTGCATGTGCAAACAAACACGAAGTGTAAAACTTTTTCTTGCTTTACACTAAACAAACTGATTAGCTAAACTAATTAGATTAAATATTTCGAAAATGTTTAAGTGTATTATAACTAGGTCATAAAGGTAATGTAAAATTATTTTATAAACCAGATTAGACTTGAATCATTTCTAAAGCAGTTCTTGCTATTTGCTCTTCGTGGCTTAAGCTGGGATCAAAATGTTAATTTGCCTTCGTGCTCTAGTAGACTTCTTTTCATTAACCTTCCTTGCTTTGTTAACCGTAGAATTATGCTTGGTGTTATTTTAATGCATCAGAGTTATTGGCTCAGGTAAATTTGTCGGTACCATGTAGGCAGAGTAGACATCCTATTATACCTTTAACCCTGAGTCGTTGTTCTTCTAACCATGCCATGCATGAACCTTTTAGAGTCCTCTGCTCTGATTACAACCTTTCATTCCCTGTAATCTGCTCAGAGTCTTCTATTAACACACTTAAAACATCTATCCTTTCATATTTAGTTCATAGATAGTTGTAGTATTATTTGTTTGTCTGTTCTTTTCATTGTGTATCTGTCCACGCGATTCGTTTCGTGCGTTATACGGCTGCAGCCCTCGGTCGGTCGGGTGGGACTTGGTTTGCTATCTGCTTGGGCTCACGCGTAACAGGCTTTGCCCTGGTGTCGTAGGGGCCACTTGAACGTACTGCGCATAGTATCGTCATCGTCCGCTATTATAACTAGACTTAAAGGAATTTGATACCATATAATGCATTGCACATCAAATCCAAATTTTCAATTGTTTATGCCCAATGGGCAACACCAGGGTTAAGGGAGGCGGGAGCTTTCACCTCGCACAGCTCTCCCGATGATGCCCACCGCTCTCCCCACGATAAGAACTCCCCACACTTCGCTCCAAGCCTCTCCTCTTAGATTAAGCTAGAGTTAGTGCAATTATACCTGTGAATAAATAAACAAGTGAAGGAAAAGTCTCTGCATGTGCCAATTTACTGGAGGAAGGAATAGTTTTTGGAAAATTCATTTAGCTGCCCCAACCAAGAAGGAAGTTCAATCCCCCCTACACAAACATTGGTCCTTCGAGCCGGATACCAAAATCCTCTCGAACCACTTGCATCGGTGGAGTTTCAACCAGATTTCAAGCTAAGTAATTTTTCCAAATTATATGTAAAAGAGTACATCTACATGCCTCCAGCATCCGTACCCATACTCACATACATATAATTGTTTCCCTGGATTTTCCTAATCAAAGTGAAATTACTTTCGCGCAAATTTCCTGATTCTAATTCCTTTTTTTTCTTCATCAAAGGAGAGAAAACTTTGGTTCCCAATTATTTCATACATATATATGTATCCAGTACATAAGGCACCATATTTGTTCGCCCACCTTGAAGTGATTTTTTTCTCGCAATTTGGCATACATATATGCCAAGTATATAAGGCACCATACTTAGTTGCCTATTCGAATATATTTTTAGCAGAGTGTGTGAATGTGACATAATATAATTTAAAAAAAAATTATCCAGTGCTAAATAAAAAAAAAAATTTTTTTGTGCAAATACAGTCCACTCCTGGGAAAAGTGTGTGCGCTGAGTGAAAAATGGTTCCAACAAAGAAAAAAGTTTTCAATTCAACTTAATAAAGATTTTCAAAAAAAAAAAGGAAAAAAAATTGAACCACCCTCTCACATATAAAGGCCACACTTAGACATTTCTTGTGTCCCGCGACACCCTATAAAGTTGGGGCATATCACCTAGACACATCATCAAAAAAATATATAAAAGTTATTAGTTTTGTATATAGAAAATTATATTCGTACAATCTATTCACACCTCTGTATATTTCCATTCCATATTTTAATATATATACATACTAAAGTATAACTACACTTGAACTTTAATCGATAGTGAATTAAATATTCTGTCGAATGAGCTATTGATCATTAAAATCGGATAAAAAAATAGATAGACTTCGTTGCCTTGCAACTTGCAACTTCATACTTTTGTATGAATTAGTATCGAAAATTGACGACAAGCAGAGAGACGATAAAAATCCATACAAAATTGAGATTTTCAATTGGCTCCAAATTGGACCCTAGGGCCAAAACTAAAATTTGTGGTATGCAGTTTATCTTATTTTTACTATACCTAAAACTCTTTCTTAGGGTCCAAAGGTGTATAATGCATTTTACAAATTTTGAAAATGTGTCTTTTTTTATTTTGCCAGGTCCGATTTGAGGCCTTTTATCAAAATCCATTTTTTAAAAAAAAACCATTAGAGATACGCCCCCGAAATCTACAGAACATAATCTCAATAGAATTACCAATTGAACGCTGTAAATTTAAACATCAAAATTAACATTAAATGAAAATCGAATGAAATCAGAATTTACGGTAAAAAAAAAAAATGTCTCAAATTCATTGCCGCCACTGTAAATATATAAATATAAATATACTCACATATATTTGTGGGGTTTTATTTAACGATATAATTATAGTCTAGGGGGTTTACATGAAAATACGACTTTATAGAGATTACACAATGTGAAATGACAATCGACGTTTGGCTCGGCTCGACTTTGGCGTCCGTCTATGACGCTTCGACTTTTCGCGCCCGACTTTGGCGCTCGACTTTAAGTGTCCGACTTTGACACACGACTTATAGCACCCGTCTCTGGTACTCGACTTGACCTTGCATCCGACTATGACGCAAGACCTCAAAACACGTCCGTCTTGTTTGACGCGCAAAAACCATCTCTCTCGTCGTCATCTCTCATTCGGTTGTCATCCCTCTTGATCGTCTTTTCTTACACGCTCACGTTCTCTCTTGATCGTCGTCTCGTCTCTCGTGTACAGTGGGATTGATACACTTCGCAAATGCACATCCCACATTCAGCCATTCTGATTACGCATTCGACCCGAATGCTGGGTCATCTTCTTCATCGTCTCGGTTTGGGCTCCAGGGCTTCATGTACTCTGCACATGTGGACGCTACTTTAGGCCCTTCGCACTTGCCTACTTTTTCGACATCGTATGCGTTGTTGTGCTTCACCTTCTTAACTTGGTAGGGTCCAAAATATTTTGGTTTTAGTTTGAGACCACTGCCAAATTGCGTCCTCTTAATTGCGACCAGGTCGCCAACACTATAAGATCGAGCTTGCTTACGACGTAGGTTGTAGTACTTCTTGTTTTCGTCTTGGATCTTGGAGATGTGTGCCTTCGCCTTGGCACGGAGCTCGCATCTTTCGTCTGTAAATATTACCTTCGTCTCTTGGTTGATAAGATCTCTCAGTTTATAATCATCGTTGGTCCTCATCTTTACACCAGTTAGTAACTCAAATGGAGAAGTGCCAATACTTCTGGTGTACGTCGAATTGATAGCCTGCTGAACTTTGCTAACATTTCGATACCACTTCGTCGGATCATCAACGCTCAACTTCGACAAAACAGGAATGATGATCGCATTTAAACGTTCGACTTGGCCGTTTACTCTCGGAAGTGCTGTAGTCGTCTTAACGTGTTTGACACCCTCGTTGTCGCAGTACTTAAGAAAATCTTGGGATGTAAAGGCGGAACCCCGATCTGAGATAATAAACGTAGGGTTGCCAAAAATCGTGCTTTGAATCGTCAGCTTCGTAATAACTTCATTGCTAGTTGTCGATTTGGTTGGGTATAACCAGCAGAACTTCGTAAATGCATCTATGACTGCCAGAATATGCTTATAGTCTTTGTGTGTAGACTCGAGAGGACCTAGAAAATCAATATGGTAAGTTAAAAGTGGAATATCATCTTTCTGAAGCGGATGCAACAAGCCTTCTTGCTTGCCAACTTTACGGCTACTGATAATACAAGGAATACAGCATTCGATATATTTTTGGATATTTTCCTCGATATGCGGTATAAAGTATTCTCTGCAAATCAAGTCTCTCGTCTTCTTTGCCCCGAAATGTCCTTTGTTATGTGCCTGCTTCTGCATCGCGTTTGGGACAACAATTAAATCAACGTCATTGACTAATTTGTACAGGATATCGGCTTTCAGAAAATAATCATCATAAGTTTTCGAATTGTCTTTCAGAACTTCTATGATGGCTCTTATTTTCTCATCTTGTGACTGTGCCCTCTTTATGCCAACGCTGATTCCATAGTCGTTAATTTGCATAATTAGATATCTGCTGAGGGCGTCGACATGTCTCATACGAGTACCTGAACGGTGTAAAACGTCAAAATCGTATTCTTGAAGAAAAAGTACCCAACGAGCTACCCTGGTACGAAGGCTCTTCTTCTCCAGCGTCTTTGTAAATGCGTCGCAATCCGTGATAAGCTTAAAATGCATGCCCAAAAGATAAACTTTAAAATTTTCTAACGCTGTTATGACTGCGAGAATCTCTAACTCGTCGCTGCTATATTTTCGCTGTGCGTCTGTGGTTTTTCGACTCATGTAGTATACGGGATGGAGTTCACCGTCGTCTGGACATCTTTTTAGTAAAACTGCTCCAAAGCTTTCAATGGACGCCTTCATTATGGACTTCAGATTCGTACGACTGGTTGAAAATACTTAAGACTGGATTTTCTGTTAGTAACTTCTTCAAGATCTGAACTGCATTTTCTTCTTCAGGGCCACAGACAAATTTTGGTGCATTCTTGGTCAATTCCGTCAGAGGCTTCGCTATACACGCATAGTTTGGGATAAACTTTCTAAAATAACCCGTCAAACCTAAGAAACTTTGAACTTGCTTTACGGTTTGAGGCATTTTAAACTTTGCAACAGCCTCAATTTTATCTGGTGATGGATATATCTTCTTATTCTCGACAATGTGCCCCAAAAATTGTATTCTTTTCTTAAAAAAATGACACTTCTTCAGGTTTAACTCTAAACCATACTCTTCGCAGGTTACGATTACCTCTTTTAGATTCTTAGCAGCTTCCTCTTCATCTCTGGCCAAGATGATAACATCGTCAACGTATGGCAGCGCAATGCCTCTCTTGGATAAATGCCGAAATATTGCATTTACATGTCTGGAATACTCCAGGTGAATTAGTAAATCCAAACGGAACCCTCTTGAATTGGTACTGACCACAGTGGGTCACAAACGACGTATACTTTCGACTAGATTCTGCAACTGCCACATGAAAGAATCCGTTCTTCAAATCAATCGTACTAGAAATCGTAGCGTCTTGCAAACGATCCAACTGATCCTCGATGAGCGGCAATGGATAATGGTCACGCACACATACCTTGTTTATTTTACGAAAATCGACATATAGCCGGTAGGAATCGTCATGCTTCTTCACAAGTACCACCGGACTTGTGTATTCGGACGTTGACTCTTCAATTATGCCTTCAGCCAACCATTCTTCGACTTTTTCGTTCACGAATTCTGCTTCTTTAAATGCAAGTCTACGGGGTCGCGCAAATATCGGACTGTCATCGTTTAAAATTATTCGCATTTCTACATTGGTTGTCTTTATTGCTACCGGTTGATAATTAGATATCAAATCGAATACCTCTTTTTTAGCACTTGTACTTGCACATTCGTCTATATTAAGTTCATCTTCATTATTTGCGACATCAATTTTTAGAATTTTTATTTCATCACTTTCTTTTTCGAACTTTTCTACTCTTACACCATTTCGACTAAATATAATGTCAGCTTGCAAACATAATTCCTCGCCTATAATCATTTCGACATCTAACAATCTAATCGGAACTACATGAAAATCTAACACGAACGATTGGTCGTCAATCAAAATGGAATTCACAAAGTGTCCAATTGGGTTTATCTTATTTGATCCTCCGCCACCAAATCCTATTAGAAACCCGTCAAAGCTACTCAACTCGGGTTGTTTCAAACGTTTATACAAATCTTCGCGAATGATACAAAATTTACTTCCGGTGTCGAACAATGCTTTACACTCAATATTGTCAATTTCAATAACTTTACAGGTTATTTCTGCTTTCGACTTAAAACTTCTTGTGTTTGGTTCAAATTTACCGTTCCTTTCTCTTTTATTACAATTTTTAGCTATATGACCAAATTCATTACATTTGTAGCACTTTCTACCTTTCTCTTTATCATCACAATCTTTTGAGTAATGTCCTTTAGCTCCACAGTTGTAACACACAACATCGTCTTTATTATTAGTTTTCATCATTTTGTTTTGCACTCTTGCACTGTTCTCTTCGTTTTTGTATTTACCATTGCCTTTCTTACTTTCTTTTTCACTCATTATTTTATACTGCTTTAATTTCTCTTTAAAATCAATAAAATTTTTCACACCATATAAAATCGACTTATTATCACTTTTTTCATCAATGCCGTCAATTAAATATTCTATTAATGAATCGTCTTTAATTTGTCCACGTGAAGCTACATCTTTCATTCTGTAAAAATACTCATAAACGCACACATTGTTTTTACGCTTCATTTTCATCAGTTGCTCATGTATGTCTTTACTACTCACGCACTATTTGAATTCACTCAAAAGTGCTTTTTCGAGAGAGTTCCATGAATTTATTCCTCTCTCACTCAAGACAAACAGTTTCGCGATACCATTTAACGCCTTCTTCGCGAACAGAAACTTCTGGAAATCGTTCCAACACATCAACGTTGCTTGCTCATTGACTTCGTTAATCCAAACTTCTACTGCAATAGTGTTAGTGCCGTCAAAAATACGAATGTTCTCTTCTACGTCGCGAAAACTAATGGCAAAACGCGGCGTCATCATTCTATCTCTCTCTTCGTTTATTCTTCTGTACTCATCGTTGTTGTTCTCGCTTGCTCTCTCGTGCGGTATGTTCCTCAAATTATTCTCTGTTGCTACGTTCCTCTCTGTAGCTACCGAATCATGATCTGTCTCGTCGTCTATTTCATCATTTACTTCGTCGTCTAATTCGTCTTCGTCTTGTGATGCCAACAAATTGTTCAGCTTCAAATTCTTGAAAATATGCAATGCAAGGTCGTCGACACTGTACTTGATTCCCAATACATTGCAAATCGAAACCAGATCACCGTTCGTCAAATTTCGTCGTACATATTCCGCTTTTTCTTTGTATTTTGCGTTCGCTTCATCGTAATCGAAACCAGAAAATTCTCGAATTCTTTTGCGGTTATTTCTATCTCCCTCGCTCTCATAGATAAATTTATGCAATGCTCTGATATTGTCTACTTTACCCGTTTTCAGAGTACCACTTATTAAATCATTTAGACAAGACATAGTTAATGTTTTAATTTCACCACTAGCAGAGCAGGACCGACTTAATGCGACACGATTGTTAAAAAAAAAAAAAATTCACTTTTTTTTTTTTTTTTCACTCTTCTCCCGCAAGAACGCACAAAAAATGTATGTGGGGTGTTCTCTTGTATCCCGCTTTCTTTCTATCACGACAAAATATGTGGGGAAAACTCTTTGTAACAAGATGAGCGACAATCGACGTTTGGCTCGGCTCGACTTTGGCGTCCGTCTATGACGCTTCGACTTTTCGCGCCCGACTTTGGCGCTCGACTTTAAGTGTCCGACTTTGACACACGACTTATAGCACCCGTCTCTGGTACTCGACTTTAAGTGTCCGACTTTGACACACGACTTATAGCACCCGCCTCTGGTACTCGATTTGACCTTGCATCCGACTATGACGCAAGACCTCAAAACACGTCCGTCTTGTTTGACGCGCAAAAACCATCTCTCTCGTCGTCATCTCTCATTCGGTTGTCATCCCTCTTGATTGTCTTTTCTTACACGCTCACGTTCTCTCTTGATCGTCGTCTCGTCTCTCGTGTACAGTGGGATTGATACACTTCGCAAATGCACATCCCACATATTCCATATAACATTTTACATATCCATATTCATATACATACACCCACATATACACATTCCACAAAATTTTATTTTTTCGCACACAAATATATATTTTTCCATCACCGCGAACAAAATTCCGCTACCCCTTGCAGCCTATATACATACGTGCATGCACAAGTCCCGCTTAACTGCAGTATACAAGCACAGCTGCAAGCTCATGTTCCATGCTATATACCCTAGGTTGGTAGGCACTTTGTGGGGTATATATGCTGAAGGGTCACGTTCAGGGAAAAGTCGAATAATATTTAATTACATATTAAAAATTTGTGTTCCGCGCTTTTTTTTTATTCTGATTCCAAAGAGTTCCCAGTCGTGTCTTGGGTTTTTTATATTTCAATTCCCAAAATTTTCCAATAGTTTCCAAGTCGTATCTTGGGTTTATTATATTTGAATTCCCAAATTTTCCAATCATTTACAATTCGTTTCTTGGGTTTTTTTATATTTGAATTCCCAAATTTTCCAATCGTTTCGTTTCAAGTCGTATCTTGGGTTTTTTTTATATTGAATTCCCAACTTGGAACGCTTGGAATTCAAATATAAACCCAGTGTTCCAAGTCGTATCTTTGGTTTTGTTTTGTATTCCAAGGTGTTCCAAGCGTTTTAAGTCGTATCTTTGGCGTTCCAAGCCGTTCCTAGGGTTTTTGGCAGCGTTCCAAAGTTATCCCAAACATTTCAACTCGTGTTTGAGGATTGTAATCAATTTCAAGGCGTTTCAAAGTTCACCATGGCTTTGCAAAAGTTCATCTCGATCGGCGATAAACTCATACAATTTGAAGTCGACCCCTTTATTTCACCCCCCCCCCCCCGCGGCCGGTTTTTTTTTAATGCACTCTGCAAAATTTAGTGTAAAAAATAAAAAGACCGCGTTTGCAAAAATTGTGTAGGGCTCTCAGTCGCCTCAGAGACGCCTATTTACAATTATATTGCTATTAGTTTGTTCTAATAGCAATACATACTAAGTTGCAACAACAAAGTGAGAACTGTTGTTTTTTTTTTTTTTGGAAAAGCCATGTCCATCAATTCGGGCCCAAGCTCTATCGATCCCCACCAGCAACAGCTACAAGAACTACTTGTACAACAACAACGTGAGCGTCGTCTCTCGGTCCAGCGCAAGAACGCGTACTTTTCGGTGGTGTCGCCGACCCCACTGAATGATACCGTAAGCAATAATACCGAAAGTGCAAGCAATCAACAGCAATTTACCGTGGAGAGAGCAGTGTGCTTCTCCATCAATATCGATAACTGGGTCACCGATTGCACCGACCAGCACCGTCAGCTCGTTGACAGCAACTACTGCAACGTCTGCCGAAGTATTAATCTGCCTCAAGCCGTCAACGACAAGTCGCCCAGAGTCAGCCACGACAATAAACCCAACGCCTTCTGTCCAAACTGGAATGGATAGATATATTAAAATAACTAAGCGGAAGCTAAGCCCGCAAAAAGAAAAAAAGTGGCAATACGCCGAAAATAACCAAACCAAATGAACGAGTAGCACTTCTAAGCGGGAATCGTTTTAAAATTCTTGCCGATCAGCAAAACGATCAAGCCGGCGCTGTAAAGTTAAATCGGCTAGACCACCCCCTTTATACATCCGTGAACCAACTGCAGCGTCCTGATTTCGAAGCTAGTAGAAACAGTAGGGGCAAATAACTTTGTTGTAACCCCTCTCAACAGGGGTAACATAAAAGAAATTAAATGTCAAACCCAAACTGAGGACAATTTCCGCATCATCGAAAAGTACCTCCGTAATGCTAACATCAACTTCTATACCTACCAACTAAAAGCAGTAAAGGGCTCCAGGTTGTGTTAAAGGGGATCGAGCCATCGGTCCCACCCCAAGAAATAGCAGACGCATTGGCCGATAAAGGGTTTGCGGTTAAGTCCGTTGTCAACATCATCAACAGGAATAAAGTCGCACAGCCGCTCTTTAAAATCGAGCTCCAACCAGATGCAAAGCGGACGAAGCCAAATGAAGTGCATCCAATCTACAACATTTAGCTCCTATTGCACAGAAGAATCACCGTAGAGGAGCCTCATAAGAGATACCAACCACCTCAGTGTAAGAACTGCCAGGAATAAACCCCCAGCTGGACCAAAAATCACCTTCAACGCCTCCAAAACTACACCGGAGGTATACTTCGCCAAGGCTGTTAGATCATCTAACATGCCTGCTACAACCAATCCTAGTGTATCCTTCGCTAGTGTACTCCGACCTGGACAGACGGAGCCCGCGAAAGAGACCCCGTCACTCCACCATCTACAGAATCCGCAACCTAGCGCACCAGAACTTGGCCAACAAACTCTAAGTGGTTTAGAGGCCCTTCTTATTGGCCCACAGATCCACAGAAAGTGCCTGACTTGATTGATTTCGCAGTAACCAAGAGGATTCCGCGTAATCGGATCACTGCGGAAACACTGCTAGATTTAACCTCCGATCACTCTCCAGTGCTATTCACACTGTTAACAAGACCTCAAGTACTTGATCGCCCATATATACTTATAAACAACAAAACAAATTGGCTTAAATTTAAAATGTACATGAGTGCCCACATTGACTGTTTGCCGAAACTGGACGCTGCAGAGGACATTGACATGTGCGTCTCTACACTTGAGTCGATGATGGGAGCTGCAGCAAGAGTATCTACTCCACATGCCTCCACTCACGCTAAACCTGCTGTCAGGCCTACGAACCAGCGAATAGAACAATTAGTAACGGAAAAACGACGTCTAAGAAGAGAATGGCAGGTTACTCGCAGGTTACAAGGAGTCAAGACAAAAGGAAATCTGGGCTCAAAGGAAATACATAGAAAAGCTCAGTCCATCCAGCACTAAACATCCTCTGTGGAAAGCCCACCCAACTTTAAGCGCTCCTACAGAGACAGTTTCACCAACAAGAGGTCCAACCGGTGGATGGGCCCGCAGTGACGAAGAGAGGGCATCCGTATTCGCCACACATCTTAAAATGGTTTTCCAGCCAAATCCAACATCAAACTCATTTGTACCTCCCCCCTTCGAGCACATTAACGGATAGTGAGTATTTGGAACTCCAATCGGATGAGATCACTGCAGTTTTTCAAAACCACAAAGCCGAACAAAGCCCTCGGCCATGACCTAATCACACCGAAAATGGTCCTAGAACTCCCTACATTCGCCATACAATACATCTGCAAACTGTTCAACGCTATAATAAGAATTGGCTAATTCCCAAAAGCTTGGAAAAGGTCCACTATCATCATGATTCCTAATGTGGGAAAGGACAAAACCCAACCATCATCCTATAGGCCAATTAGTTTGGTGCCATGTCTTTCGAAGCTTTTTGAAAAGGTCCTGCAGATCCGACTAAACTCATTTCTGGCATCGGAGCACACAATCCCTTCACACCAGTTCGGCTTCCGCGAAAAACATGTGACAATTGAACAAGTCAATCGTATAAAAATCCGAAATACGAACAGCATTCGTACTAAAAGAATACTGTGTGGCTGTCTTTCTCGACGTTGCCCAGGCTTTCGACAGAGTTTGGCTGGAGGGTCTAATGTTCAAAATCCGGCAGAAACTCCCACAGTACACCCACAAACTCATGGAATCTTACCTTTAAAATAGGAAATTCGCTGTAAGATGTAATGGCTCCATCTCGGCTGACTTTGACATCGAAGCTGGTGTACGGCAAGGCAGTGTACTCGGCCGTTCGCTCTACCTGCTGTACACTGCAGACCTACCAACGAGTTTAGGACTTACAACGTCCACTTTTGCCGATGACACGGCAATCCTCAGTAGATCCAAATGCCCAATACAAGCCTCTGCAAAATTAGAGGAACACCTCAAGGTGGTAGAGGAATGGTTAGCAACCTGGCGTATCCGGGTCAACGAGCAGAAATGCAAACATTACATTTACGCTTAACAGAAGAAACTGTCCAGCTCTAATGCTAAACAACGTACCAATTCCTCAAGCCGTGGATGTCACTTACCTTGGTACCCACCTAGACAAAAGACTAACTTGGCGCAAGCACATCGAGGCAAAAAAGTCACAGCTTAAACTGAAAGCGAGTAGCCTACGTCTGGAGTATAAAGTCCTCCTATACAACTCCGTACTGAAACCCATCTGGACTTACGGTGCCGTACTATGGGGAAATGCAAGTACCAGCAATATCGACATTATACAAAGAGCGCAGTCGAAGATTTTAAGATCAATCACTGGGGCTCCGTGGTACATACGGAACGACAACATTCAAAATGATCTAAATATACCTAGCGTAAAATATGAAATAGGTAGTCAACAACTAAAGTATTCTGCGAAACTGGGTGTACACACTAATGTTCTTCCCAATTCCCTTACGCGAACTAATAATAGAACTCGTCTTAAAAGAATTGACAGACCAACCCAATAATAAATGATTAGGGCCGCCTGCAATATCCCCTGGATATATCATAATTACTAGATAAACAAAAATATCTCAATTTTGTTGTTAGGCTCTAATTTAAGAGTCAACAAATATATATTAATTTCTGTTCCATTAAATTGCCGACGATCAGCCTCACTGTGAGAACAATCTCTTGGAGATAAGACTGTCGTTCCAGACTGGCAAACGATGGACGATTTCCTCACCGAGCGGTTTTGTACGCTCGAAGCGGTTAAAAAATACAACTGCAATGGTTATTTCGGTTCCCACGTCGAAACCTCCGCGAAATCCACCTACAGTCACCCGAAAGGCTAATACATTTAAAGCCGTGACCACCAAATCTCTGTATGAGAGAGAATCACTCAGTGCGTCGATGTCCCCGCTTCCTTCAGAGGACCCGTTGCATGGGTCCCCGTTAGTTCGTGTGCCGAGTTTACCACGAGAGTCGCTGTAAGCAGAGAAGAAGCACTTGAAACTTTTCTTACAAGTTTTTGGAAGGTGGAGGATCTACCGGTCAAACCGGTAGAAGATTCTGATTCCTATTGCGAGCTCAATTTCCAGAAGACCATAAGAAGAGATGTTTCAGTTCCTAAAAAATGAAAGCCGTCTCCTAAGAATGACGCCGTCTTCCAAGAGTATTTGGACTTGGGCTAAATGCATCAGGTGCCATTTGACGGCAGTACTAACAATTTTTATATGCCACACCATGCAGTTTTCAAGCCCAATAGTACTACAAGAAAAGTACTGGTAGTCTTTAACGTCTATAACAAGTCCACAAACGGAGTACTTCGGTACTTCAGTCTGATCTCACTACTCAGATTCTCAAGTGGCGTTTTTTCCGAGTAGTTTTCAATGCCGACATCACAAAAATGTACCGCCAAATTATTCGATCAATCCCTACGCCATTTCAGAGGATCCTGCTCCGTAACAAAGAGGGGCAACTTGGTGATTACGAGCTTAATACCGTCAGGTTTGGCTTTAACTGTACTCCGTTCTTAGCCATCCGAGTACTTCAGCAACTCGCAAGTGATGTACAATCCAAATTTTCTTTGGCTAGCGATATTATCAAGTCCCATATGTATGTCGATTATGTCTTGGCAGGGGCTCACAATGAGGCAACGGCAATCGGAATGGCTGGCTTTCCTTTGCGCAAGTTGACATCGAATGTGAAGAGCGTGCTCAGTTACATCCCAAAGTGTTTTTTCTGGAGTTCGGCAGCACAAGCCATCGACCACCTTCAGGATCGCCTCCAGTCGCCATTCTTCACTGATCGGGGACCGGATCACTGCTGTCACCGCTTTCTCCGCCCCAATATTGACGGTTGTCAATTTGAAGGCCGTGGCCAGCGACGTCGCCATCGACGATACCGCCGAACAAGGGTCCACGAGGGCCTTCACATCGAAGGTCTCGAGGCGTACCATCGCTGTTGGCATCAGATGTGGGTTGCGGTGCTGCAGCAGTGTGGCCAGTGTCAGTTTAGGATCGGACGCTGGCGTTGGTGCGATCCTTCGTCTAAAGAACTCGGGGGTGACTCGACATACGACGGAGCGTGGAGTGCTTTGACGTCGCTCCCCGTGGAAATGGAGTGGCGTGTGGTGGTCGTCCCTACATATGCGGCACCTATCACCGCTCAAACAGCTTCCTTCGGAGTGTTGGTGGGCCAGGCAGTTGGCGCAGGAAGCGACGGCATCGCTTCATAGGATGGATTCCGCGACAGACTCGGCAACGGAAGGACTCAGTTCCTTCGGAACATATACGCTCCTCCTTCGATGCTTGCACTGAACGTGGTCTCTGAGCCATAGAAACGGGTTGTAAATCAAGATATCAGAAAGCTGCCGGGACAAATAGCTAAGAAAGCAGGTTAATGTAGGACTATACAATACTCATATTACTCCTGGCAGCTCGGCACTTCTTAATTGGGAGGAAGGACCAAATGCTGGACGCTACTGTAACTTTACGTAATGAGTTTGAATTGTTTCTTCTGGAGGAAGAGAGATCAGCTTTGCGACTGGACGCTTAACAAGCAGAGCGAGCGCAAGCAGATCGACGACACGGACGTTGCCGTCGCTGCCAGGGTACGTTTGATGGATTCGCCCGAGACGCCATTCATTAAATGGAAGATTGTCGTCTTTGAGTACCACCAGGTTGCCCACTTCAAGATTTTTACAAGGAAATCGCCACTTATTTCACTTATGTGCAGAAATGCTGACTCACAGCCTTCAGAAGCTGCCACCGGTTAATGATAGACGGAACCTGAACCTCGATTTCAGGTTTCGTGACGGATAGCAATGGACCGCCTACTAGGAAATGGCCTGGGGTCAAAGCCAAAGAATCGGTGGGGTCTTCAGACATCTTCGCAAGCAGAGTAGAGAACTCCTCGAAGGTATACCTTTGGTTAGAAGTGGCCTTGTATAACAGAGTTTTAAAACTCTTAACTCCAGCCTCACACAACCCTCCCATGTGTGGTGCCCCGGGAGGGATGAAATGCCAGGACAGATTCTGATTGCTATAGTGGGATAAGATTTTCTGCTGGGTAGACCTTAGGAAGTCTTTTTCAAGCAAACTGGATGCACCTACGAAGTTTTTACCGTTGTCGGACCTTGCATGAATTGTTCACCGATTTGACTAGATTTCGAAGTCTTGGAATCCAGTATCACTGTCGGATGAGACGGACTACCAATTGACTGCCACCATGTAGAGAGATATGATGCGTGCCGACAGCCGGGACAATGGAGTTAAGACTGACAACAGAATGGGGTTACGCTCATCGTAACTGAAGGCCGCTGCTTGTTGCACGCACCCACATGCTCGGATCACACCTGATGCGTCAATGAACGGATTCAAATTGAGAATGGTGCTTGACGTAGGCAGAGATTTCTTCTGCCGTAGACACCGATGTTGCGTCGGGAAGTAGTCACGCTGGGTGACTTGGATCAACGCCTGGAGTACTTGATTGATCTCGTTAGAGGTCACCTCCCCAGAGTAATCGTTTGGAAGTTTTCGACATTTTCTGCCGAAGCGGACCACATATGCTACCACTCGTAAGGCACGTGCCAGATTGGAAAAACGAGGCAGTATCTCGTTGGCTGGCTTAACGATCGCGACGTGGACCTTCACTACCCGCTTCTCCAAGGTAGTGTCTAGTGGGAGTAGTGTCGCTCGCCGCCAGGACTCTGGTGGTTCCCGTAGCCATGGTGGGCCGTGCCACCACAAATCCTTGTGTACAAGTTCCTGCGCACTCAGGCCTCGGCTAGGGAGATCTGCTGGATTGTCACAATTTTAGCTACCCGACTAGCGACAAAGGTAATGTAAAATTATTATTTAATGCTGTAACGAACACGCGGGTGTCGGAATGCACTCTCTGTCTTCAGGGAGTTCAGGGAAAATGGGGGGTTCTTGTGCTCTCCCAAAACATGCGCTACATAAATAAAACGAAGACGGAGATAAGGAATGAAGGACTACACCTAAATAGGGATCTTTGTGCAGAGGTAATGGATGATATTTGAAGGACCAAGATATCATGGCCTTCTCTTTACCTACCCAACCTTGTAAAACCCAAAAAATCTGGGTATTACTCATATTGTGGCTGTTAAATCTCTCACGTCAGGTGCCCAAATAAACTAAATCAGCAATTGATCATTTCATACATATATTCAATTCAAAGAAAAAATGGCATATGCCTTTAAGGAAGGAAGGAAGTTAACATAGGATTTCGTATCCAACTTATATAATCATAGTATTAACAATAACTTCAAATATATATAAATCCTAATTAATTCGGTGATGAGTAACGTACAAAAATGTGTGGGCAGATTTATAAGTCTGAAGTTGATTTAAACTAAATTTTACGTTATGCATTTATTTCACTTTCAAAAATTACAAAAAAAAAAAAAACAAACTAATTCTGCAGTCACTGCAAGCGGCTATATTTTGCCAAAAGATTTTCTGCGGCTATGCCGTACTTACAGTTGTATGGTCCAATCCAGTCAGCAGGCCTGATGATGGGTGGAGCACTAGATGTTGTTAAAATTATTAAGAGTGGCGGCACCGAAATATAACTTGCTTCTCATTACCAACAAGAATAACTTTTAACACCTGCTATATAGAAAGTTAATTATATATTGGAAGCTTATAAATTTTAACACATGTTTGTACGATACTTAAAAAAAAAAAAGAACGGCTGGTTGAAGGCTAACTATGGGCTGAAGCGAGGTTAGGGTTCCTCAACGATGGGTTTGGAGTCTGCGAAAACGTCTTCCACTAGAAATCTCCAGTAATGGTGGTGCGGAGCTATCCCGTGTACTAAGGTGGCTACGCTCCCCACAACGATATGTGTGAGCACTTATGGCCAAATAGCTCTCCAAAAAATTATGCGCTGGTCAGGTCAAGAACCGGGTCGACATTTTTGTGGTCGCATTCCCAAAAGTTCGACTTGAAACCATGGATGGGGTCGTCGTCTGGCACTGGTCGCTCTGGCCATATAATGGTTAACAGCATGGGTACGCGATTGCATTTAAGGAAAGCAAGACCGCGCTGGTAGTGGCGAATTACATTTATTAATGTTTCTTTATTATAGTCGGAACTTGAGAAAGAGGCGTGGACGTAGGTAATGTCCACGAGGGGTACGGAGTATTAGATAACTCCACATGCATTTCTTGCACTTGCGATTTTTCTTTCGTTTTCTCCCTCCTCTTATTCGCACGACTGCACTGTCGCTAAGACCATTCTAGACTCCCCGCACACTATTCAAGCTCATTCTTTTGCTATGAGCTTTTCTATGGAAGTGGATCGTGTAAGCTTGGTTATAAAAAAAAAAAAGCTCAAGGTCAATTCGCCGTAGAAATAGTGTATGTCAAATAAGTTTGTCTAACCAGCAGATTTATAAAATTTAATGTTTGAGACAGCGCACCCTTACAATGGATTATAACTAGACTTAAAAGAATTTGATACCAAATAATACATTGCACATCAAATCTAAATTTTCAATAAAGAAAAAAAATTTGTTTCATTTGTCACCAAACATTTTTTTAAGTGCACTCTAGACATGTGCAACAATTTTTTTTTTTTTTCTTCTGACAAGCACAAGTTGAATTGTTTCCAAAGTGTACGTGAGACGGCAGCGCTGCGGCAGAACTAACCCCTAGTCCTGGGAATGTGAGCTTGTAAGCTACGCTGTAGTGAGTAGTAAATTTCTAGTGGGTATACGGGGTACAGATAGGTTTAACTGGTTCAATAGCTCAGGAGAGTCTATTTCACCTATTAAAAGTTTGTTAATAAAGATAGCATCAAGCATTACTATACGATTAATTAAACACCTTAACTCTCAAATTATTCTCTTTCAACTGTTCTTTAAGCTCTGCTACCGTGAGTTGCAAAATTTCATCGTGTGGCAAATTAAATTCAAACAAATCATATAACAAATTTTGAATATGTATGTATCTTAAGCTAACCCACTAGGGTTAATTCAATTGATATCAATCTATATTGTTATAAAAATGTTTTACTCTTCACTTATAGCCTCTTTTTATCCATCAAGTACTTGATCTTATATCTCAAATCAGTTACCGTCCCTCTCGTAAGCCAAAAATGCTGCGTACGCCTCTGTACTCGATCGTCACACTGAGTGCTGGGTTGCAGTTTTAATTTTTACTGATGTACAAATTGACAAATAATAGTCGAAAAGACAAAAATTTTATTGAGGTAAGTAATATCCAAAACATGCATTCCTGCAGTTTTACTGTACATATTTTCAAAGTCAGCTGCATAAGATTTTTCAGCAACAAAATTGATGAGATATTTATATTTAGTTTGTCCGCTTGTGATAAATAAATATTTTACAAAATTGATAATCAAAACCGTGGCGGGCAGAATAAATAGAAAATAAATATTTTGAAATAAAGCTTGCTTTATATCAAAAATTAACGTCATGTCTGTTTTTGTTAACCGAATATACATGAAAATAAAGCAGAAAGTATGTATATTGTAGTATATTCATACAAATAATCATTCAATACAATGAGCTAAACTTGTAACACTTTGTTGCAAGTATAAACAATTAAACATATACGCATTAAAATATAATTGTGTACTTGAATATGTTTATGTATATACATTGAAGTATTCACATAAACATATTAACATAAACATACAATTAAGCATGAACATATATGTATGTACATTTGTATATGCACATACATATATTCACATAAGCACTGTAGAGATGTACTGGTACATATATATACAGTGCGGACGCGTTTTCGTCTTCGCTCCCAATTATTCATCTATATTGTGTTTATACCTGTGAATAAAAGGCTTGAGTTGGTAGTGCAGGTGCCCGCGTTAAGTGTCTACTTGCCAGAATCCAAATCTCGTCCGGCGGTCGTCGAACACCCGGTGACCAAGACCTGCTGTGTGCACCGGTCCATGAGCCTGCACTTTCCTTGGGTGACCAGGGGGGTGGGAGCTGCTCTGCCTCGTCCCGTTACTTGTGGATGCGTCGGTGTTGGTGTGTGTCGGGCTTGTCATCTCTTTCGGTTCCCGCTTTTGTTCCTCTTTGCTCACACAAATTCGTTCCTGCGGGATAAAATCACCAGCTGATACCAGGTTTGCCAGATCAGTAGTTAACTAGCCGTTAACAGCGCCCACTGCGCTAACAGCACGACCTTTACCACACGATCGGCCTCTGTTAACTGTGCACTCTGTAAACTGTTAACAGTTGGGCACTTTCGATTCTGCATTGCACTTAATCCGATACTCGAACCCGCTCGTAACATAGCTGAGTTCTAGCACCAAGCTACACACTTGCTCGGTGGCGTTGTACGAGTCGCGCAAGTCGCTGGCGCATGGGCCGCTGGTTCAACTCTGCGCTGGTGATTCGTGAATTTCTTGGATTATTTGTTATTTGTAATTTGAATTGAAATATAATATAATAAATACAACAAAACAAATTATATATAAAACTATCTATTCAATTGTCACCCAATTGAATTTCCCCCACTACACTATACACATATACATACATACTTTTTTTTGTTGTTGCTTGCTGTTGCCGGCACCGGTAGGTCAAGGCTCAAATCCGCTGAAAGCATCTGGAAATTAAATATATTTTCTCCTTTTTGCTTGTTTTTTTCTCTTATTTATTTTATTTTTTAAAATAAATAAAGATCCAGGAAGAAGTTCCCGAGTCGGAGCGGTATAACTCCCATCGCTAGGCAGGGGAAATACTTGCCCGCCGAGGGAATGCCAGTACAGCGGACGCCTCCGCCAACAGGGCAAGCGCCAGAACAGCAGGCTGCCTCAAGTCTCGTGGCTCAAAATGCGGCGCTGTCGGTGGCGACTGGTCAAGACGCGACCCCGAAGCGATCTAGAGACTCCCCAGCGTATAGTCGACGAGGACTGCTGTTCTGTCAGGAGTCTACGCCGCGGGCTCTCCGGGTCCAAAGTCGCAGTCATCAGTGCAGCTGAGACGGTGATGAAGAAGATACTGGAATTAGGCAAAGTCCGTGTTGGTTGGTCCTGTTGCCGTATAAAGGAGCTGGACGAGTTGCCTAAGCGTTGCTACCGCTGCCTCGGGGCTGGGCATATATCGGCGAAGTGCCCCAGCCAAGTGGATAGGTCCAACTGCTGCCTGAGGTGTGGAGCGGAACGACACAAAGCCGCGAGCTGTGGATTAAAAGACCCCACCTGCTTCCTGTGCCAAGAGGAGGGCCTTCAGCCTACGAACCACTTTGCGGGCAGTCATCGGTGCCCCCTTAATGGAACAAAGAGGCAACCACGGGCCCATCAATGATGCGCCTAAACTTCATCCAAGTGAACCTTAATCACTGTGCCGTCGCGCAGGATCTCCTCCATCAGACGGTTCGGGAAGGCGGCTACGACTTGGCCCTAGTCAGTGAGCCGTATAGAACGGAGAGGAACGCCGACTGGGTATCCGACATCAACGGAAAGGCTGCTATTTGATCCTGTGGGACTAGCAGGCTCCCAATTGAGGAAGTCGCCCAGATGGAGGGCTTCGTCCGGGCTAAATTTGGAGGGTACTGGGTCTATAGCTGCTACCTGCCTCCCAGCTACACCCTAGAGAGGTTTGGATGTACCATCGACGCCATTTCTGTCGACGCTAGGGGCCGCCAAGGTGTCATCATTGGCGGTGACTTTAATGCTTGGCCAATTGAATGGGGCAGTACTCGCTCCGACGCACGGGGCCGCCTTTTGTTCGAGTGTTTCTGCAATCTCAGTGTCTCGCTGCTCAACTCCGGCACAAGATTCACTTTAAGTAGAGCCGGTGCAGGATCCATTGCCGACCTTACGTTCGCCAGTGACTCCATAGTTTCACAGTCTAATTGGGAAGTTGGGCGTCACTACACCGGTAGCGAGCACGAGGCCATTGTCTTCACCGTTGGGACAACCATGCCACGAGCTGAGCGAACGCCTCCCAACGGGAAAAGCTACAAGATTGAGTCCCTAAACTTGTACACGTTTAGCAGAGTGTTGGAGAGTTTACGTGATGCACGCCTAGGAGATGCAGACACGGCAGCGAACTCTTTCATGTCGACACTGGAGAGGGCCTGTGATGAGAGTATGTCCCAGCGCAAGGCATACAGAAGGCACCACAAACCAGTCTGTTGGTGGAATGACAGTATCGCCGACGTTCGCCGCAGATGCTTCCGCGCGAGATGCATGTACCAGCGTGCTAGAGGGACGCTAGCCTTCTCTGACCTATATCTGGAATACAAGCAGTGCTGCAAGGCTCTCAAAAAGGCGATCAAAGACAGCAAACGCGAGTGCTTCCTGGCACTATGCGACTCCGCAGAGCAGGATCCATGGGGTAGGGCATACCAGACTGTCATGAAGCGCTTGCATATAGACAAGACTCCGGCACCAAAGGACGCCCAGACCGTTCGGGGTATAGTAGATACCCTCTTCCCTCAAATCGTGGACGAATATCCTGCATTCCCCGCTTCACCCACAAATAGAGGAATGCACAGTGGACGAGGTACTCGACATAGTCCGGAATCTTAAACCTGCGAAGGCTCCGGGCCCCGACGGAATCACTAACCAAATACTAAAGATCGCGGTGTCGTTACAGGCTGAGTCCTTTGTGGACTTGTTCAACAGTTGCATGAGGGAAGGTGCGTTCCCATCCAGATGGAAAAAGCAGAACCTAATTTTGCTTACGAAGCCAGGGAAAACTTCTCTCGACGCGTCTTCATTCAGGCCGATCTGCCTCCTGGACTCGGCAGGTAAAGTTCTAGAGTCCCTAATTTGCGCAAGGCTTAGCTCAGCCATCCAAGCCAACGGAGGACTTGCGGAGCAGCAGTTCGGTTTCCGGAAGGCTAGGTCCACAACTGATGCCATTGCACGCATGGTTAATATTGCGGCGGACGCGATCGCCGGTGCTAGATGGAAAGGGGGTCGAAAGAGTATTGTCTGGTAACCACCCTAGACATAAGAAACGCCTTCAACTCGGCCAGATGGAGCCGTATCCTAGTCGCATTAGCCGATTTTGGAGTCCCACACTACCTCCTCAGTTGTGTGCGACAATATTTCCAAGGAAGGTACATCTGCTACACCACAAATGATGGCCCAGTAGTGCGGACAGTGTCTGTAGCAGTGCCCCAAGGCTCGGTGCTGGGACCTTTACTCTGGAATACAATGTACGACGGAGTCTTTCCGCCTGGCACCCACATCACAGGGTTCGCGGATGACATAGTCCTTGCCGTGGTCGCTAAGACCGTCAAGGAAGTTGAGGAACGCTCGAATGCCGCCATTAGAAGCGTCGAGCAGTGGCTCCAGGCCGCCGGCCTCCAGTTGGCAGCACACAAGACGGAGGCAGTGCTTATCAGCAGCAGGAAGATTGTGGAATCCGCAAAAGTACGGGTGGGCAGCGCTGTGATAGAATCCAAGAGGGCTATTAAATATCTCGGCGTTCTACTGGACACAAGGCTCAGTTTTAGGCAGCATCTGCAACATGCTGGAGAAAAAGCAGCCAAATCCGCACACGCTTTATCGCGCATCCTCTTAAACACGCGCGGCCCGAGGCAGGGACGACGGCTACTGCTCTCGACCGTCACCACATCGACGGCGCTTTACGCAGTACCAGCGTGGATCGACGGTATCAGAGTGAAAAGCTACCGACGAGGACTCGAAGCAACCCACCGGCTAAGCGCGATAAGAGTCTGCAGTGCATTCCGCACGATCTCGGACGATGCGGCGCTCGTTATTGCAGGAATGATGCCGATCGAAGAGCAGGCAGCGATCATCGAGGCAGTCGCTAGGGCCAGACGAGGTACCTCAGTTGGACCGGGAGCAACACGCAGTCTAGCGCGGCAACATAGTATACAGAGGTGGCAAGAGCGCTGGGACACCTCGACCAAGGGAAGGTGGACGCACACGCTCATCCGTGACATTAGCGCATGGGTCCTGGTAAACCATTACCTGACTCAACTGCTGAGTGGTCACGTCTGCTTCAGGACGTATCTGAAGAGATTCGGCCACGAAACTTCGGACGAATGCACCTGGTGCGGCAGCGGAATACCCGAAGACGCCGAGCATGTTTTGCTGCATTGTCCAAGGTTTGAAGCGGCGAGAATCTCCATGGAGTGTGCAATGGGGCATCGCGCAACACTGGAAAATTTGACCAAGCTGATGGTCGCTAATCCCCGAGCCTGGGAGGCCGTCAGTATTTTCGCGTCGGTTGTGATGAAGGAGCTCAGGAGGCTCGAGCGCCAGAGGCACGAGGAATGATCGCCCAGGGCCCTGCGAAGCAGTACCCAAAAGTAGTCTCGTTTGACCCTGTATTCGTATCTACCTCCCCCCTCTAACCACACCAGTGTATTGTATTGTTCTCTCCTTGATTTGTGATGCTAAAAAAATTTATTGTTTATTATATTCTTTTTTATATATGTTACGTTAATAAGTTGTTATGTATGAGTAATAAATGGAATTAAAAAAAAAAAAAAAAAAAAAAAAAAAAAAAACATAAGCACTGTATGCACAAGCGTAACATGAGCTAGAGCCAGGCCAGAGTGTGACCGCTGACCAAGCACTTTGATGCATGCGTCCCAACAGTATGTATGTATGTACTGACACTCTCTCTCTTTTGTAGCTGTCGCATAAGTCGCAGCATAAGAATATATATGTAAAATTAGCTTAAGCAAAAGAATAATTTTGAATAAAGAATGAATCTAAAAACTACAATCAAACGACACAGACGTGTCCGTTCTTTTTCATTCATTCTCTAATGGAACTTGGTCTTCGCACTTATTACATGGCGACCGTGACATGGTCCTAAAGGACCTACAAGGATACTGCAAAGAGAAACTATTCTCTAATGGAAATATATGTATGTATATATACAAGTATATAAATACTTGCTATAATTCTGCATTGGAGAGAAACTTGAAAGTGCTAATCAACAACAAAAAAAAAAAAAAAGTGTTGCCTTTTTGACTATGCAAATACTATACAGCAAAACAAGAATGCAAAGAAATTATGATATAAAGCAAAAAAAGAGGAAAGGAATTTTTTAAGTCAATAATACAACAGCAACAACGACATCAAAAAAAAAAAAAAAAAAAAAAACAACAAGAAAAACAAAACCACGAATGAACAACGGTGACGATATTCCCTTTGCGGAATCTGCTCCTGTCGAGCAAAGGGATGCACCGACGCTAGAAGAAGCGTTAGAGCTGTATCCCAACGATGGACCGCGCCCACTCACAATAGCTGAGTACCGGGCCCGCAACGCAAAAGCAACAAGACCAGAGAAGACCAAAAGAGGAGGCCAAGTACGTAAGCTACTCCAGCAGAAGAGGCTGGAAGTAGACTTACTGGCCACTCTGAAGACGGAGGGAAAACCGACAACGCTGCATAGAGCGTATTGGCAAATTAAAAGCTGAACTTCGCCAAAGAGCGAAGAAACGCAAGGGGCCGCAAAAATGCGCAAGCCTTAACTTGCCTTTAATTAATATTTTTACTATATCTTGCTATTGAAAGTTGAAGCGCGAAAGTGCAACTTGCGAACTACTAACTTTCTGACAAACTATTACTAACAATGTGGTTGGAGAATTTTTTTTTATTATTTTAATTAAAAAACACTAAATGATATGAAATGAGATGAAATGACATGTATACTTGAATTGTGAGCCAACCACATACTCTATAATTTTTCCACGTCTCTGGCTCGCTGTGCAAGACACAGTTGAGATAAATTTTTTCTTTCGTTTTCAAAAAAAATAATAATAAATTTTCAAAAAAAAAAAAAAAAATAATAAAATTTTAAATAAAAAATTAATATCCATGAATCCATAACAATTTTTTTTTATATTTCAAACAATATTCATAAAGCTTCTGCTCTCTGACGTGACGGTCGTGTTTTTGCTTAGCTCCTGAGTTTTATTAATATATATTGTTTTCTCTCAATTTTTAATTGTGCCTAGTTTGTTTTCGTTTTCGCTGGTGTCGTTTGCTTGAAACCCTTGTGTTTTATTTGCATAATTCGCCAAATTAAACAGTTTTGTTTTTTTCTTTTTCGTGATTAGTGTTTGGTGCTTTTAAATTGTTTTTATTTTTTCTTATTGTTCTCTCTCGTCATTGCTTCTGCAGTTGCTCCCCTCATCGCCCCCATCATACCATCAGTGCTAGTGGTTTTGTTGTTCTCTCCTTTGTGCTTGTGCTCAGCTTCCCTCCCGCGTAATCACTTTTATAAAGCCGCCTCTCAAAGCTCGTCTTATAACTGTTCTTGCACTCTCTATTGTGCTGTGTACTCCAGCTGTCTCTTTGTTTTATTTGTAATTATTGATTTTTTATCGATAATTATCTTTGTGCTGTTTATTTAAATTTTTCTATATATTTTTTTTGTTGTTTTTTTTTTTTGCCTTGTGTTTCTTTTGGCTTTTCAATGGCTTGTTGTCTACCCAATTGCAAGCATTCTGATCGTTTTGACGATCAGTATAGAGCAATATCGTGTTGGCTTTGCGATAATCTTATTCACTTAAAATGTGCTGGCCTCAACGGCCGTGATTACGACAAATTTTCTGGTTTGTCTGTGTCTAAGCCTGAGCTTGGCTTAATGCGCTGGACTTGCCCATCTTGTGCCAGCCAGCAGCTTGCTTTTTAGCCGAGTGTATAGGGATCTTCGTTTAAAGTTTCTTTCTCTTAATAAAATGGCCAAACAGCTGTCTAATGAGTGTGACTCTAGCATACATTTATTGTCGCAATTCAAGTTTGGTTCACCTTCTAAGGAATTGCCCAAGAAATGTACCCTTAAGTTGCCTCATAAGCAGTCGCCAGCACTTTCTATTACATCTTCTCCCATTTTACTTTCGCCTACACCATCTTCTTGTCCCTCTTTATGCTCTTCTTTTCAGATTGATGTACCCACTACAAGCCCTGGTGTACCTCAATCTATCCCTCACGGGAACTCTGATCATGCTGGCTTTCAATCACTTGCGGATCCCAATGCTCCTCCGCCTCCACTAACTGTAGTGCCCCATCGTAAACAATTATTTATCTCTAGGCTTGCTCCAGATACTTCTGAATCGTCTGTGGCAGCTTACATTGGTAATATATGCCCTGCTAAGGTTTTAATTCAAAAGTTTAAGTTTTCTAGGCCTCGCGAAATCTCCTCTTTTAAAATTACTGTACCAAATGAGTATTTCTCAGCTATGGTTGACCCTAACTTTTGGCCAGAGGGCCTAGTTGTACACGAATTTGCGCCCAATAAGCGCTCCCGCCCTTTGCCTGTCCACCTTACTAATGCATCTTCTGCTTCAAAAAACTAATAACGTCTAGTCTTTGCATTTACTATCAAAATGTAAGAGGACTTCTTACCAAGCTCTCTAAATTATTCTGTGATAGCTTAACCTTTTCGGCTGACATATTAGCTTTCTCTGAAACTTGGCTTAATTCCTCTGTTTTGGATAATGAAATTCTTTCTAATATCTTTATTTCTTATAGGCTTGATCGTGTTGGTCGACGTGGCGGTGGAGTACACATTGCTGTCAACTCGAATCTGTGTTCAAGTGTTGTGCCGATTGATCTCCCCTTAGGTGTTGAGTTTATTTGCGTCGAAGTTACATGTTCTAACTTTAGCTTATATATCTCTTGTTCATATATTCCTCCAACTTCTGATATCATGATCTACATGCACCATGCTGATGCTTTGCGAACTATTTTTAGTCGTCTTAAAGATCGTGATTTTTTTATAGCTTTAGTTGATTTTAACTTGCCTAATGTTTCTTGGCTTGCTGATGATAATCTATCTTTCTCAATTCCTTCATCTCAACATGTCAGTTGAATTCTTTTCTTAACTCTTCTTAAAGAATCCTCGATCTTGTTTTTGTCTCTGATCCCACTGTTAGTGCTGTATCACAAACACAGCCCCTAGTGAAGCCTGAAGATACTTATCACCCTACCATTGAAATTACTATTTCTTACAATTCCGTTAATAATTCATTCAATAACATCTCAAATTCTCGTCGTAGATGTTTTCGTAAAACAAATTTCAATCTTCTTAACAGCCTTATTTTCTCTTTTGATTGGTCATTTCTATTTGAGTGCTGTGATATAGATTGTGCAGTAAATTTTTTCTACTCTGCGCTTAATTCTCTAATTGATAAATGCGTTCCTTATGTGAATGTCTCTACCGTCTCCAGTGCGCCAGTCTGGTTCACACGTAGGCTCTCTAATCTCCGTAACATTAAATCGAGATATTTTAAAAGATTTAAAAAACTGGTTCGCGACGTGACTATGCAAATTATTGTGTAGCCAAATCTCAATTTTGCCTTTTAAATACTCAATGCTACAATAATTATATCGTTCGCTGTAAGGTTGAATTTTATAAGAACCCTAAAAGATTTTATAACTTTGTTAATTCCAAAAGACGTTCTAATTTACTACCTTCCACCTTCAGACTTAATGACCAGACTGCTAATAATGATTCAGATATTGCAGATCTGTTTGCTAAATTCTTTCAGTCGACTTATTCTTCTACTGCTTCGGATCCCACACCTTATCCCTTCACAATTCCACATTTAAATTGTATGTTTTTTCCTAATATTACTGAAGACTGTATTATCTCTAGCTTGTCATCTATGACGTCTTCCTTCGTACCCGGGCCTGATAATATACCTAGTTGCATCCTTAAAATGTGTTCGATTTCCCTATCTAAGCCTTTATCTCGGTTATTTTTTATATCGAGTGAGACTTGTCGCTTCCCTGATATTTGGAAGGAGTCTTTTATTATTCCGCTTTTTAAAAAGGGTAACAAATCGGATATTTCTAACTACCGTGGCATTGCCAAACTTTCGGCAATACCTAAGCTGTTTGAGAAAATTATTACGTCTTCCCTTCAACACCTATCCAGATCCACTATTTCTCCTTGTCAGCATGACTTCATGAAAGGTCGTTCATCGCTTACCAACCTTTTAGAATTGACTACCCTTGTACACCATGGCTTCCGTAAAAAGTGTCAAACTGATGTTATTTATACTGACTTTAGTAAGGCTTTCGATACGGTTGATCATTCTATGCTTCTCATGAAACTTAACATCATGGGTTTTTCCCCGAAACTATTGGCTTGGTTAAAGTCGTATCTTATTGGCAGAACCCAAAAGGTGTCTTTTCGTTCCTCGATATCTAAAACTGTTGGAGTTACGTCAGGTGTCCCCCAAGGCAGTCATCTGGGCCCACTGTTATTTACCTTATTTATAAACGATTTGCCTTTGGCCTTGGCTCATTCTCACGTGCTCATGTTTGCGGATGACGTCAAGATTTGTTATTCATATAATGATCCTTCTTTCCAACAGTACTTGCAATCAGATATCGATGCGTTCTGTGTTTGGTGTCACGTTAATAAATAAATTAAAAATTGCCTCTAAATGCTCTTTTATGACTTTCAGTCGTTTGTCGCCGTTCCTAGCTCATTACTCTATTAAGTCTGTTCTGTTAGATTGTGTACCATCATTTAAAGACTTAGGCGTTATGTTTGACCCAAAGCTTTCTTTTAATATTCATATATCTTCAATTATTAATAGAGCATGCAGTCTTCTTGGCTTCATTAAACGTTGGGCCAAAGAATTTTATGATCCATATGTGACAAAGGTTTTATACACTTCGTTAGTTCGCCCTACTCTAGAATATTGCTCACCAGTGTGGAACCCTCAATATGATGTTTACCGGCGTAGTATTGAATCGGTACAGAAGCAATTTCTTAAGTTTGCGTTACGCGGTCTTAATTGGGACCCGAATCTTCGCCTACCTTCTTATTCTGACAGACTTCTTCTTATTAATCTTCCTTCACTTTACAACCGTAGGCTCGTATTTGGGATTCTCTTTCTACATAAAGTAGTCAACTAGAGTAGTCTACATAAAGTAGTTTACTAGATACGCTATATTTTTGTGTTCCCTCACGTCGGACCAGAAACTTTTTCCTCTTCACCTTAGTAGATGTCTGACTAACTACTCTCTTCACGAACCTCTTCGTTCTTTGCCAATCTTTTAACAACCTTTCTCACCTTATTTCTCCTCATCTATCTGTCACTTCTCTTCGCGCTATACTTTTTAATTATCTACAGCGTAACCACTGAAAGTATTCTGGACTGGATATTGGATTGGCTGCAACTCATCCCTGACCACATTGGCTGTGAATCGGGGCATAGCTGGCACCTTGTTGCAAATAAAACACCTCCACCGGGTCGGGGATGTTGTGCATAAAGCTAAGCTACCTTCATGAATTAATTATTATCTGTATTTTAGCTTAAGCTTTTTCGTCGACTGCTGACTTAGTTGACGTAAAATAAATAAATAAAAAATATTCGTATTCAAGCAAATAAGACAGAAGCTTGAAATACATATATATAAAAAAAAAAAAATTGTTTTTAAATAATTATTAAACAAAAGGTTTTGAGCTGTTTTTATGGGCTTTTGTTCCCTATATATTTTTTTTTCGCTTTTCCCCCCGTATTTGTCATATTCATTTTATTAAATTAAAATAGTCTCATATAGGATCGTTAGTCAGTGAGATCATTATTAGAATTATACAAAAAAAAAAAAAATTTATGTAATAAACTCCATATGTTCGATAATTTCATAAGTAAATTTGATGATATATCTCTTATACCCACAATGGGGTTAATAGAAACAAAATCAGTGGACTCCACTGCTAGTGTAATAAATAAAATCGAACCATCAAATACTGATTTGAGATTAGCGAACATATTGCTATTGATAAATGTCGTAGTAATGTGCGCATATGTTTTATATAAAGCTTACCTATTGCACAATAAATGTGTAACCAAAAGAGCCCTAAGCCAAGCTAATGACCTAGATAAGGTATAAAAATACATATGCACACAAGCGACTATATATTAAAGGAATATCTGAAAAATAATGGCCACTCTAGATAGATATTTTCAAAAAATAAAAGCTAGGCATCCCAGTATTGTCCAAGATTTTATTGAGGTTTTTAGAAATGAGCAGATGAATTCACCACAAAACTCAATAAGCTTGGTACAAATTAGATCAGCTTACCTCAATATAACGGGAGAAGATTTCCCAGTTCAAGGAGGCTCTAGGGTACAGATGAGTTTCATCCTCACAGTACCATATGTGTATGCTGTTTTTCAAATGAAGCAGGCACATACAGTTTCTACCGAATGGAGGAACCGAGGCAGTAAGCCTAAATGACTTTTTTATATATAAATACATTAGTGTAGAATATGGATAAGATAGAAACAAAAAAGCTACAAAAATATTTACCTTTCCTCGATTTCCTGATACAATCAGGTGAAACAAATCACAAATACAAGGAAATAAGGTAATGGATAGCCCACAACTACAAATTTAAAAAAATATTGTAGATCTTATGGAAAAATCCATAAAAGTAGCTTATAGTAGATTGATGGCCAAGACTCCTTTACGTAAAGACGTGCCTGGATGGGTCCACGAACTTTTCAAGGACTCAATCGCTCTGATAGACATATCAGAATCGAGTACAGAACCAATAGATTTAACAGACTCAGATGTAGAAATAAAAAATACAGAATAAAAAAAAAAACCATAAACATTTTCGAAAATTTTGTTATTTTTAACAATATTTAATAGGAAAAGCTAGAATACACGCACAAGAATTAACTAAATCTTGTAAGTGCCTCTCGCAAAACAGAGAAACATCCCAAGACACAGTAACCAAACACACGAAAACAATAACTGAAAAGCTCCAAGCGATTAGAGCAGTATTAACTGAGCACTATAGCAAACTAAAGGCGGGGCAAAAAACAGCCGCAAATGCGTTCTACAGTGATTACAAACAAAAAAGCAATAACTGTGCTAAACAGACACAATATTGAATTTAAACAAACAATCAATCATAAGTCATAATAAACCAGCGATTCCAAAAGGAAGCAACAAAATGACTCAAACAGTGGTAGAATTCATAAACACAGCCACCAGGCTGCTACCATACTTCGATGGTGATATTAAAAATCTACCAGGTTTCATTGGGGCGCTTCGCGTACTTGACACCATAAAAGAAACGCATGAAGCAGTAGCCATCGAAATCATAAAATCCAAATTGAAAGGTCAAGCGGGTAATACTCTAAGCTCTGAAACAACGATTGATGAAGTAATACGAAAACTATCAACAATCTTCAAGGGTGAATCAGTGGATCTTTTAACAGCAAAAATTAAAAATCTGCAGAGAAACCCCAGTAACTGTGCTTCATACACAAAGGAGATTACTGAGTTGACCGACGCCCTTAAATGCGCATATATCTCGCATGGTCTTCCAACTGAACAAGCAAGAAAATACACTACCAAAGTGGCAGTAAATGCTATGACCAAAAGTCAAAGAGTCCAGATATTAATGGAATCAGGAAACTTTGATTCAGCTAAAGAAGCCATCACTAGACTAATAACTCAACACTTCTACCAGCAAGATCCCAAATGGTACGCAAAATAGAACTATCTTCAGCAGAAGGTACCATTTTTTGATTTCCGAATATTGCAACAGCCCAAAGTACTTTTGTCCGATTCTTAAATACCACAGATATATGCCAAATGGTAGGCTTTACCAATTTAAAATTTGAATCACTTTCGAACTGCGATATAGTTAAAAATACCAAAGATATAAGAAAAGAATCTGTAATTCATAAATTGAAGAAAAATTTCCCAACACTATTCGAAGACAAACTTGAAAAGTTATGCACTGAGTATAGTGATGTGTTCGGACTTGACACCGACCCGATCACAACAAGTAATTTTTTAAAAACAAAAATTAAGACTTAATTGTGATGAACCGGTATATGTGAAAAATTACCGGAGTCCGCATAGCCAAATAGACGAGATCCAGCGACAAGTTGGAAAGTTAATTGAACAGGGTATTGTTGAACCGTCTGTTTCGCCTTATAATAGCCCACTCTTACTAGTCCCAAAGAAAACACTTTCGGGAACTAAAGAAAAAACTGGCGATTAGTAATTGACTATCGTCAAATAAACAAAAAATTGCTGTCAGATAAGTTTCCGCTCCCCAGAATTGATGATATTCTTGATCAATTGGGAAAAGCAAAACATTTTTCTTGCCTTGACTTAATGTCAGGTTTTCACCAAATAGAACTAGAAGAAAAATCAAGAGATATAACGTCTTTTTCAACGAGCAATGGCTCACATCGCTTCACGCGATTACCTTTCGGTCTAAGAATAGCACCTAATTCATTTCAGAGAATGATGACCAGTGGCGTAGCGTGGGGGGTTGGGGGGCGGCTGCGCCCCGGGCGGCACGTTTAAGGGGCGGCTAAATTTCAGAGAAAATAATACAAATATTTTGTTAATATTTAAACCCCTTTTATTTTTATTGCAACTAAAAATTCATAGATTCATAGAATTTTGCACAGAATTTTTGAATTTTGCAGTTCAACACTGCAGTATTGCAGTGCAGTGTTAACAGTGCATTGTTAAGATTGACACATTATGAAGACATTTTAGTAACATTGGAAAAACTGACGGAGACAGGAGAAAGCTTAACCACTAGGACAGATGCTGGAGCTTTACTAACTATGATGCAGTCGTTTTCTCTTCTTTTGCTTTTTGGGACTTTGGCAACCGGTGCTGCACGAAGTGAATGATGCGCAAAAGTATTTACAAACCAAGGGACTTGACATAATATTGTCCGCTCAGAGAATAAATGCTTTGCAGACGATATTGACAAAGAAACGAGAAATATGGGCAGATGGCGCTGTAAACTATGCAAAAAATATGTGTCAAAAACTCCGAATTTCTTTAGAGCCTCAGGGGGCGGCTAATAAGAAAGCATACTTTTGATACCGGAACTGGAGATGCTTGCTTGTCTTTTGAAAGTGAATTAAGGCGAAGGCTGTTTTCTTCATTGGATAGAGTTATTGTTGAAATTGGTCAGCGTTTTCAACAGCTACAGAGTTTGAAGGATTAATTTGCCTGTCTTACGCCGGCTTTGTTATTAGATGTAGACAACAATACATATAATATCGACTACGGATTTCTCGAAATTGACGAGCAAGGTTCGGAACGACTTCGACTGCGGTCTTTTGTTATTGCTACAGGCAACAAAGAATATCTTTCTAAGGCAGACTCACTTGAATTGTTTAAATTTATTGTGAAATCCAAGATGGATGATTCTCTGCCGAACATTATAATACTACTGATTTTTTTTACTATTGCCATAAGCAATGCAAGCTGTGAAAGAAGTTTTTTTCAAAATTAAAACTAATAAAAAATTATTTAAGATCAACAATGAGCACTTTACGACTCAATAATTTGGCCATCTTGTCTATTGAACAAGAGGTGTGTGATGCTCTTGACATTGATGCTGCCATTAAAGACTTTGCCTTAAAAAACTAGACGCATAAATTTATAAATAGAAACATGATCAGTTATAAATTATAACAGTTACTCCATTGTCTTTCAATAAAAACATTTATATTACATACATGTTGTTGATTTGCATTTTATATTCAAAAATAAATTCTGTTCCTCTCAAAAAATTGCTTAGAATCTATATATGTAAACATATGTAATAAAATACACCATAAAATTGGAGTACCTAGATAAGAGGGCGGCATAAATGTGTTCCGCACCGGGCGCCCGAAACCCACGCTACGCCACTGGAAATACTACGACAAATATATTTCCGATTTTGATTTAAAATAGGAGATAAAGTCTTATTAAGAAAAGAAATAGGTCATAAACTAGATGCTAAATATATAGGGCCTTATAAGGTAGTGAGTATAGAAGAAAATGACAATATACTAATAGCAGATGATAAGAATAAAAACCAAAAGGTTCATAAAAACAGACTAAAACCGTTTTCGGAATGATCAACTGTGAAAATAATCAAACGTAAAAACAAACAAAAAAAAAAAACAAACAAAAAAAAAAAAAAAATCTTTATGGATTCATCTATTATTGAAAACAAATTCATGCAATTTCTAAAAACAAGAGAAAGAAAATTTGTCTGAAGAGACACAAACAAAAAAAAATTTTTTTTTTTTAAAATACACCTTTACTTTACCTTTATTTTACCTTACTTTACCAATAATCATTACAATAACTCCACAATATTACGTTATTCTCTAAAAAGGGGAGGTGTAGTATATTCATACAAATAATCATTCAATACAATAAGCTCAACTTGTAACACTTTGTTGCAAGTATAAAGAATTAAAGATATACGCATTAAAATATAATTGTGCACTTGAATATGTTCATGTGTATACATTGAAGTATTCACCTAAACATATTCACATAAACATACAATTAAGCATGAACATATATGTATGTACATTTGTATATGCACATACATATATTCGCATAAGCACTGTATGCACAAGCGAACATGAGCTAGAGCCAGGCCAGCCAGCGTGTGACCGCTGACCAAGCACTTTGATGCATGCGCTCCAACAGTATGTATGTACTGACACTCTCCCTCTCTTTTGTAGCTGTCGCATAAGTCGCAGCATAAGAATATATTTGTGGGGATTTTTATTATTTCCCCGTTTATTTAATTCAATATTATACGGATGTGTTTCCGTGGTTAGTCTTATTATTAACAATGTTTCTTTGTGTTAAGAATACATTTATTTATTTATTATAATAATGGCCTCAGTGATGAATTTGGGTGCGCGATGTGATCGAGGCGAGAGTACGATTGCGAGTGCCTTTTTGAATCAACCCTTCTGCTTTATTTGCTAATGAGTGAGTCGACCAGATAGGTACGGCCGCTGCGTGTAGTTCTGTCTCGCTCACTAGCTACTTCACGATTGCTATGATTATTATGCCCGCCTGACACTTCATTTCCTACAATCGGCTGTCCTGACAAGTCATTCGACCCGAATGATCCTAGCCAAGGCTTCATAAACTCAGCCACTGTTGATGTCTTACAAGGTCCTTCACTATCGCCAACTTTCTCAACTTCGTATCGACCGTGCCTATTCACCTTTGTGACTTTATATGGTCCTAAGTATTTACCTCTCAACTTTAGTCCTGTCCCATACTGCGTACGTTTAATCGCCACTAAGTCGTTTAAATTATATTTTCTTTCCCATTTCCTGTTTTTGTCAAACGTCCTTTTCATTTCCTGTTGTATTTCATCGATATTCTTACGAGCCTCCGCTCTAATCTCTTCACGACCACAGTCTAATTCTTCTATTAACGAATCGGTTATCAGCTTTTTCATTTCAGGATCACCAGGACTACGCATCTCTATTCCTGTCAATATCTTAAAAGGTGTAACTTTTGTACTTCTTGGGGCAGTATTATTAACAAGTTGTTGCACACGTCCTACATACTTGTACCAGTTTCCCTCATTTTCTTGGCTTAACTTTGAAATCATTGGAACTATTATCTTATGCATCCTTTCTACTTGGCCGTTGCCACGGGGTACACCTGTTGCTATCAGTAAATGCTGTATATCCTGTCTGTTACAATATTCTTTAAACGCATTGGATGTGAATGCTGCTCCCCTGTCAGAAATTATTCTCACCGGGTTACCAAAAATTATGGCCTGCTTTTCAAGACAACTAACTACTTCATCGACTCCAGTTCCACGAGTCGGATACAACCATACAAACTTGGAGAAACCATCAACAATAACAAGTATATGATTGTAACGCTTTGTTGTGACCTCCATCGGGCCAACGTGATCAATGTGATATGTCATCAATGGCTGATCTCCTTTGCTTATTGGCATCAAATATCCTTCCTTTTTACCGGTTTTGCCATTAACAATAAGACATTCTACGCAACACTCAACAACACGGGCTACCTTTTCTTTTAACTTTGGAATATAATACGATTTTTCTACGATATCCTGAGTCTTTCTAGCTCCGAAATGTCCTTGTTTGTGTGCAATCTGTATTATTTCCTTTTCCATCTGCGAGGGTACGACGATAAGTTCTTTATTCGGGTTCTTTAACAATATTTCATTGTCAATGTAAAAATCTTCATATCCCTTCTCCTGAACCAAACTCCTGATCACTTTAGTCCAATCATCTGACAACTGTGCTTCTTTCAGTCTATGGGTTATGGTGTCGGTTAGCAGAAAACAAGATAAACGGCTCAAGGCATCCACATGCCGCATCTTTGAACCTGAACGATGTTCAATCTGGTAATCAAAATCTTGTAGGTACATTGCCCAACGTGCTACACGTAACGGAACCTCTTTCTTTTTCATTGTCATCGTGAACGCATTACAATCTGTGACAATCTTAAATTTCAACCCTAACACATATACACGCCACTTTATTAATGCTCCTATAACCGCTAAAACCTCAAGTTCATATGAATCGTACTTCTCTTCGCAAGGTTTAGTTTTCCGACTCATATACTGTACCGGATGAAATAAACCATCTTCTGAATCTTTCTGTAAAAGCGCAGCTCCGAAACCATGTTTCGAGGCATCAGTATGAATCTCAGTCTCTAATTTAGGATTGTATAACTTTAAAACGGGACCTTTGGTCAATGCTAACTTTAATTGCTCGAACGCTACCATTTGCAATTCTTTAAACTCAAACTTGTTGTCTTTTCGCAAAATGTCAGTCAAGGGCTTAGCTGTTACTGCGTATCCTTCGATGAATCTACGGAAATATGATGTTAACCCTAGAAATCGTTGAACTGACTTCTTATCATGTGGGATCGGAAATCTTGAAACGGCATCAGTCTTCTCCTTACTTGGCTTAATACTTCCATTTTCAACTATATAGCCCAAAAAATTTACTTTACTCTGCAGTATCTGACATTTCTCCCAGTTTATTCTCAACCCATTTTCCGCAGCTATCTTCAACACACTTTTAAGTTTAATTAGACCATCATTCACGCTAACGCTTGGTATAATTATATCGTCCATATACACCACTGCATCTCCATTCTTGACTGATTCTCTCATTACTGCCATTATAAATCTTGTAAAAACTGCTGGAGAGTTTGAAATTCCGAATGGTACGTATAGGAATTCATACTGACCATTCTGGGTTACGAATGCTGTGTACTTCTGAGATTTTTCTTCAACGGGAACGTGGAAAAAACCGTTTGTTAGATCTAGAGTAGTATAAACTAACGCACCTTGAAGTTTTTCTAATACGGTATCCATCTGTGGCATAGGAAAATTATCTCGGACCACTTTCTCGTTAAGCTTTCTGTAATCGCAGCACAGACGCTTTTTCCCATTCTTCTTTGTTACAAGTACAACAGGCGAAGCATATTCGGAAAAACTTGGCTTTATTATCTTTTCCTCCAACCATTCTTGTACTGTACTGTCAACAATGTTTTGATCGGACTCTGCTAGACGCCTTGGATGCTGATAAACTGGCAACTCATCGGTTAGTACAATCTTCATTTCTATAGGAGTGTTTGTATTTCTAATAGGTTTATAATTTTTAATCAATTTCTTAACTTCACTAGCGGTTTCTGCACTGATATGTGACAAGTCACTCTTGATTTCCACTTTATTCTGTTCTGCACTATGCATACACATGCTTTCAAATTCCTTAAACAACTCATCACAAGATCCATTCGCCCTACACCGTGATTCTTTTCTCTTGATGCTTACAAACTTTGTACCTTTCTTTGTAACAACCAAATCGACGTGATCTAATATGGTTCTACCTAAGATTGCCTGATATGCCATGTCCTCATCAGGAACGATATGAAACTCGACTTCCATCTCTATGTCATCTATCATTACACTTATGCTGAAACTACCAAAAGTCATGACATGACTTCCACCAATGCCCGTAAGGCTCTTCGAGTATCCTGTTAACGACTTAATTCCAAGTTTGACAAACACGCTCTTACGTATGAGGCTCAGATTTGCTCCTGTATCAATTAGACCGTTGAACTTAATCGTTTTATAAGTTACTTCTTTTAACTCCAAACCCGTATCAGTAAATTTACCGGATGTTTTTGCTAATTCATCCTCTACAACATTGGTTTTTCCAGCTTTAGTGGTATCTTTTCCCTTGCATTCAAATGAACGATGGCCTGTTTCGCCACACTTAAAACAAGTAAACGTTTTCTTGCTACAGTCTCTCATCATGTGCGAAGGATCACCGCACTTAAAACATTTGCGTTCTCCCTTTGTTATCAAACTTTTCTCTCTATTATCTCTGCCTTGCTTGTGAAAAGGTGATTCAAATGTTGATTTCTTTGGCGACTTCCTAGGATCATAGGATTTTAAATAGGTCTCTATTTGAACTTTCAACGCATCCACTGTTCTTGCTTGATACAATAATGCCTTATTTGCTCTCATGTCTGGTATACCTTCTACGAAATACTCGATTAAACTTTCATCATCCAAATCGATCGGCTTTGCGATTTCCATTAACGAATACAAAAATTCGTACAAGTTCTCACCTTTCTTCAACTGTCGATTGCTTAGTCTTCTGTGAACTTCTGCTGATGAAACTTTTACTCTGAATTCATTTTTCAAAGCAACCTTCAGGGACTCCCAACTACAAATATTTCTCTTACTACGTATAAACGACAATGCAGCTCCTTTTTAACAGTTGTTTTGCATACACAAAAAGCTGTAACTGACTCCACTGTACGGTTAAAGCGCATTCTTCTAATTCCCTAATCCATTGTAAAACATCAATCGAACCTAAACCGCAAAATTCGGAAACGCTTCCCTCCACATCTTTTAGTGTAAACCATGACCTTTGCCCATCTGTGTTCGGGACTTCTTGAATTGTTCTAACTGAGGCGAAATCTGCCTCTTGCCCATCATTCTCGGTTTCTATTTGATCGTAATAAGCGAGTAGACGCTCAGCTTTAAGGCCTGTAGTCTCTAGCCCTAACTCACTTAATTTACTGCGCAACTCCTCAATACGCAATGTTAGAATCTCACCTCGATCCATTTCACACGATTACCTGTACGTATATTGCTTAACAAGATTGGTATATTAATGTATGGTTAGTAACAATTAATCAAATTTCAATCAAAAATTTCCAGCAAAATTTACACACTATGTTAATGTAGGTCAAATTGGGGTAGGTTATGGATTATTCAGACGATTCTTAGAAATGTGCTCTCTGCAGCTCGCATCAATTTCGTCAATATTTCTGCCACCGGTCTGGTCTCGTCGTGCAGCAAAGTAACTCACGCTCAAACAATAATAAAACAGCTCACCCAACTGTAGTCGTCTTGCTCTATGTAGCAACTCAATATCGGTGTCGCAACTCACTCAGACTTCTTGCGAATGTTCGGTTCGCTCTTTGTTGCTACTCACTCGGCTGTCGCAGCTCACTCTGTTGTTTTCCACTCGTTCTCTTGGTCTCTCTATGTCTGCTTTCACACTAACTTGTCTCAGCTTCGTGTCCGCTGCCTTCCTTCTCGTTTGGTCTTGTCGGCGTCGTCTGCTTCTTGTAACGGTTTGTGTTGTCCGCTCTCTGCTCTTTTGGTTTTCCGCTTCCACAGTGAACTCTAGTTATCATCAACTTCGTGCCCGCTGTCTGCTCTCTCTCTCCTTTTGTCTGCACTGGTTATCATTCGTCTGCTCTCTCGGTCTGTCTGCTTCCACAGTAAACGCTAGTTATCATCAACTTCGTGTCTGATGTCTGCTTCCACAGTGAACTCTAGTTATCATCAACTTCGTGCCCGCTGTCTGCCTCTCTCTCTTTTGTCTGCACTGGTTATCAATTGTCTGCTCTCTCGGTCTGTCTGCTTCCACAGTAAACGCTAGTTATCATCAACTTCGTGTCTGCTGTCTGCTTCCACAGTGAACACTAATTATCATCAACTTCGTGTCCGCTGTCTGCTTTCTCTTTCCTCTCGAGTCGCCACCCTTCTCGAGCTGCTTTTGGCTTCAGCCGCCTTTTGTCTAATCGGCGCCAAAATTTTTAGTGACGCTCTTCTTGTGTCGTCCAACCGCTCACCGTCTCGCCATCCAGTCGTCAACTCTCGTACAGTCACACCAACTTCCACTACTTTTTGAACTTGTATTGGTTGTTTCTTGTGAAATTCGTTCGCCAACCTTGACTTTGTATATGTATTACACGTTAATGCATGCAATTTTAACAATTTGGCTGTTCAACTGCGAACTTCACACACACACAAATTTCACTAATTGTCTTGGGCCAAAATCTCGGTTGAGCCCCCAGTTTGTGGTGATTTTATTATTTCCCCGTTTATTTAATTCAATATTATACGGATGTGTTTCCGTGGTTAGTCTTATTATTAACAATGTTTCTTTGTGTTAAGAATACATTTATTTATTTATTATAATAATGGCCTCAGTGATGAATTTGGGTGCGCGATGTGATCGAGGCGAGAGTACGATTGCGAGTGCCTTTTTGAATCAACCCTTCTGCTTTATTTGCTAATGAGTGAGTCGACCAGATAGGTACGGCCGCTGCGTGTAGTTCTGTCTCTCTCACTAGCTACTTCACGATTGCTATGATTATTATGCCCGCCTGACACTTCATTTCCTACATATATATGTAAAATTAGCTTAAGCAAAAGAATAATTTGGAATAAGGAGTGAATCTAAAAACTACAATCAAACGACACAGACGTGTCCGTTCTTTTATTTTTAAACCTAATGGAACCCGGTCAAGGAAGGATTTACAGTATATTAATTTTGGTCAGAAGTGTGCAAGGCATAGAAGGAAGCATCTCCGACCATATAAAGTATATATATTCTTGATCAGCACGACGAGACGAGTTCAAATAGCCATGTACGTCCGTCCGTCCGTCTGTCCGTCCGTCTGGATCACCGCGAATTTCTCCTAGACCGTAAAAGCTACAGAACTGAAATTTTGCATGTAGGCTTGTATATACTTCAGGGGCTGTATATCGCCGGATCGGACCACTATATCATATAGCTCCCATACAAACGTCAAAGTCACGAACAGTGACTTTTCTCAATAACTCGTTATTTTTTCAGCTATTGTCGTGAAATTTAATGTTGATAAGTTTATTACGCATATAAACAACTATGCCAAATTTTGTTAAGATCGGGTGACTATATGATATAGCTCCCATAGTTACGATCGGTGAAAAACAGTGCCTGTGCCTTACTTCCAGCAATAGCCTCCTGTTCTTTAAGTGAGACTTCCAGGTCTGTCTCCTGTCCATCGTGAAACCCAGGTATTTGGCATAGTCACAGGAAGGAATATTGCATCCATCTAGCTGAACGGGGGGACAGTATCCTCTTTTTAGGGCAAATGTAACCTGCGCTGACTTCTCTGGGTTGACCGCCATGTTCCATCTTTGTAGCCATGCACCAGTGGAATCAATTTGTTCTTGCATTAGATTACCAGCAGTCTGTGACGATTGATCCACGGCTAAAAAGGCAGTGTCATCTGCGTACGTGGCTGTGAGCACTGTTGGATCTACGGTTGTCGACATATCGGCCGTGTAAAGAGTGTACAAGACAGGACCCAGAGCGCTTCTCTGGGGGACTCCGGCCTTGACGTTTTCGATTCCTGATGTTGCATCTCCGCATCTGACATAGAACATTTTGTCCTTGAGGTAAGAGCGTAACCATAGGTAATGTGGTGCTGGTAGCGCGATCTTCAGTTTGTGCAACAGTCCGATGTGCCAAACTAAGTCGAATGCCTGTTTGACGTCAAGAAAAACTGCGTTTCTTCTCAAATGCTTCAAGTATTTTGTCCGTGATCCTATGGCGCTGCTCGGATGTACCATGGCACTCTCTGAAGCCAAACTGGTCATCAGGGATCAAAGCGGCCTTGTCCAGTGTTGGTCGTACTGTACGCAAAAATAGTCTTTCAACTATTTTTGAGAATACGGTCAACAAACTGATCGGACGATAGGAGGCGAGATTGGCTGCAGGTTTCCCAGGTTTTGGGATCAGGATTATTTCGGCGCACTTCCACTGGGTGGGAAAGTGTCCTATCAGGAAGCATTTGTTAATGATGTTCAGGAGGAGCTGGGGCTGCGAGAATATTGCCACACTCGACGAAGTCGCCTCTTTTCCGCAACCAGCGAAGATACCTCCGGATTCCAGAGATGCGCGTTTCTACGTGGAACATTATTGGTATTTCTGGTCGGTGTCGGAGTGGCTAGAGAGGCAGCATTGTGGATGGTAATGTTGAGTTTTTCAACAGCATCGTCCAAATCCTCCACGGAGTTGAGCTGAACAGTAGGGTCCACGTTGCTCTGGAGCCACGACTGGTAAAATTGAACGTTTGTGTTACGCTTAAACATCCTGCTTCTGCCACTGTTGGTGCTGGCTGGCATGTTAACGAGCAGCTTGACTGCGCAGAGGTCTAGATCATTGCTGGCGACAATCCTGTGTCTAAGCAGCCCCTTTGAGACAGCGAAGTCTAGAAAGTCTGGGATTTTGTTGGCGTCTATGGGCCAGTACGTGGGTTCACCAGTGGAGTGGCAGTCAAACCTGCTGTTCGCTAGGCAGTTAAACAAGGCTCTGCCCTTGGGGTTGATAATGCGGGGTCACCACCATGTATGTTTTGCGTTAAAGTCTCCTCCAATAATAAAGCGAGTACCTTAGTTATCGAATAGGTTTTTGGAACAGGGATTGAGCAACGTGATGTCTTATAGGGCCGCAATAGTGGTGTCTCCGGTTGGGCTTAAGACTCTTACTTTGGCGCACTGGGCCCAGGGCTCCTGATACGCAGGGATTTCCACATGACACACCTTTTAAAGACTATTGCTGCACCTCCGCGCGCAGTTCCGTTGGGATGATTGGCAGGTATGACGTCATAGCCATTAATCGAGAAGTAAGATTTGCTTGTAAAGTGGGTTCCTGAAACGAGTAGAATGTCAATACGTTTAGTTATGAGAACGTGCTCGACCTCTTGCTGCTCTTACACAGACCGTTCGCATTCCACATTAGTATATGGAGGCTTAGTTGCATAACTTGGCCAAGAGAGACATGATCATTTGCGACATTGCCGCAAACTTGTCGAACATCTTCATCATCATGATCTCAGGACGATCCACTCTTGGGTCAAGTCTGGTGTCAGTATTGGGTGATTGCTCTTGTTTCTGCTCTTGCTGCTGCTCCTGCTGCGGGGGCTGCTGTTGTTGACCTCTCAGAACATTGGCAAAAGAGATGCCAGGCATGACGTTGGTAGCACTTAGTCCTGTGGCGCGAGGTGCGGGGTCTGATGCACGAGGAGGAACCTTGGCCTTTGGTAGATAGTGCTCCTTGGCTTTTTGGTAGGCCTTGCAACCTTTGTAGGAGGCAGTGTGCTCTCCTTGACAATTAGCGCAGCGTGGGGGCCCTCCTTGGGATCCACATTTCACACAGGCAAAACGGAGTCCGCAGCTAGCTTTTGTATGACCGAAACCTTGGCAACGATGGCATTGCAGGACATGTCTGGATTTGAGCAGAGGCTCTATGGCCACAATGCAGCTGCAGAGGCGTTTGGCGAAAACATCACAGATTGGCAAAGAAGAGCGACATTGGCTACTTTGTGCCACGATTGATGCCATTTTTTATTTGCATTTCTCTGATGTGGTGTCCTTGAGTGGCCAGGGCCACCTTGATGTCTTCGTGGTCAATAAGAAGTGTAGTCCCTTAATGATAATTCTGTAGGCCCGTTCATCCTGGGAATGTCTGGTACAGCATGAGATTGTCCTTGAGGAATTCCTTCAACTTGAAGAAACTCTCCTTGGTGTCTGTCATAACCCGGATACGGTCGTCCCTTCCAAAAATTATTATTGCCAACGGCTCTTACAATCCCATTGAGCAAAGACTTGATATTCTCCAAGCCAGAAATGAAGATTGGTGGTGGCTTGATGCGTTTCTCAGGTGCCACAGGTGCCACAGCTTTGGCATCATCTTGACCTTGATCCTGGTCCATGTCGTCGTCAGCGTCGTCATTGTCTGACAGTGGTGCAAATCTATTGTTGCCGAGAAGGTGAACTCCAGCAACATTATCAACGTCAGCAGTTGCCTGCTTAGACTTCCGATTAAGGGCCTTGAGTCGGATCTGACCTGGCTCGGAACTAGACGAAGCATCGTCACTCTCACTGCCGCTTTTTCCTGCTGATAGCGACTTCTTCTTTGCCTTGGCCTGTTTGGCCGTTTAGGCACCTTTGACCTGCAATTTCTTCATTTTAAGCTTCAGTGCAGTTATCTTTGACGTGGATGACAAATCCATGTTGATTTCGGCTACGGGAGCCCTGTCAGCCGAAAAGTATGCAACACTTTTAATTCTTTTAATTTTCGCCCAGCCTGTAGGTATGCTACAACAGCCAGCCTGGCAACAGAATGTTCTCGAAGTTTCTGGAACCTTCACATAGCCTGTCAACTGAGAATATTCGAGAAAGTTCTCGGAACTTCCTTGCTGCACGTAGCAGTGTTAGCGCTTGTTCCCTTGGTTTGACTTAATTATTAATTGCTTAATAGTTGTTAATTCATTCACCAAACTCCAGCTTAACAATAAATATAATGATTAAGTGAATTTTTAGCGAATTTCTTTTTTTTTTTTTTTTTTTTTTACTTCACTTTTTATTGTCCTCGAACACGTCCGTCTGCTTCAACTGTCAACACGACACTGATTTATTTAGTGACGCAATTAATATACTTAAAGAGATTCCTACTTTACCTATTAAAGAAGGGAGAAAAAAAGTTATGTATGTATATAACTTAAAAGAACAAAAACGACGGATTCAACTGTGACTAACCTGTGTGTATAACCCTTTAACAATAAAGAAGCATAACTCCGGCACTTAGCCGTAACACAATTTAGAATCTCTAATATATTGCTGATCCACAAGGACGGTGATCCAGATACCTAATCGTATCTCATCCTAATCAACATAAATCAATCCATAAGCTGGATCCCACCAACGGCAACCCCTAACAGGAACCAGTGGACATATCCAACATCTTAACTGGCGCCTAACCGGAATTGGATTACCCTCTAAGAATCCACTCCCTACCAACATGTAAGTGACTGTTCGGAAAAAATAAAGACAAATTATAATATATAAATTTGAAACCAAACAAATATAAAAATAATAAAAGTGGCAGCATAAAGTGATTTTGTGAGTAATTTGCATTAGATTTGTAACTAATTTGCATTGAATTTATTTGCATTGAATTTAATTGTGAGTTTGAATGTGTGCGGTTATATTGTTAGATTGAATTCGCTAAGACACTGTGTTGAACAACTGCCAATGAGTTGGTCCTATAGGGACATTAAAAAAGAATCTGATAGCGACGAAGATATTATAGTACAATCTAGGCCTCAGGCACTCGATAAAACATAAATGGATCCACAAACGTTAAAAGTTATAATATAGAGCGCAGTCAGCACCGCGCATAACGCACAAGAACAACGCATAAGAGGCGAGATACACGCCGAACTCGAACATCTGAGAAACCAAGTAAGCTCATTTAGAATTGAAGCGCCCCAAGTACAGGTGTACGAAAGCGTAACAATTGACCCCAGCATTAGATGTGAGGTTAGACTCGACGCTGCGAAATCGGTGCCGAATTTTAATGGTGACCATGAAGAATATGTGTCTTGGAGACAATCAGCCATAGTGGCATATCAGGCCTACAAGGGATACTATGGGAGTGAAACACATTAGCAGGCAGTGATCATTTTAAAAAAAAAGTTTGTGGTGCCGCACGCGCAGTGCTTACCTCACATAACACTGTGCTAAATTTCGATGCAATCATTGCTAGACTTGATTGCACATACGCCGATAAAACGTCTCTGCGCGTTCTTAGGCATCAATTAGAAATGGTCAGACGAGGAGACCTAGAATTAATGCAGTACTATGATGAGGTTGAGAAAAAACTCACTCTTATTACAAATAAAATTGCCATGACGCATGAGGAGCAAGCAGCCGTCATTCTTAATACAGAAATTAGGAGCGATGCTCTGCACGCCTTCATGGCAAGCCTGAGGAGGCCTATTAAGTCACTAGTTATACCAGCACAGCCCAAAGATTTGCCTTCGGCTTAGCACTGGCTCGCGAGGCTGAGAATAGCATAGAAAGGAGCATGTTCGCTGCTACGTATGCTAAAGCAATTGATAATAGGAGCCACCCAGGGGAAAATAACAAGCAAGGGAATCGCTCAATGCCCAGACAGGGAAAACATTTTGAGAAAAACCCCCATTTTACAGGGACCAACCTCAAACAGTAAACAAATTCGAGCCCAAGACCAAGCACAACCGATGGATGTTGATCCATCAGTTTCGAAACTGTGACAGCAGACTGGTTGGGGTAAAACCCGCGGTAGCGGCACTTACGGCGAATCTCAAAAGAGACAGAACGCATCAGAGCGTATGAATGGACAGAGTCGCCAGAATGTTAACAACATTTCTCAAAAAGATTCCGCCCAAGACCAACAATACGCGCGTAAAGCAGAGTCCGCCGTCGCAGAGGCTAGCGATGAGAACGATTCCATACCGGAATAAATTATGTAAAACCCATAAAGGTGTTAAGAAACGTAACACTTGTCGACACCCCATTTACTTTGAACTCCAGTCCAGTAAAATTAAAGAAAAATGCTTCATAAGAATTTTCGGAAAGAATGCCCCGTTTTTCATTTTAGATACCCTTGATACTTTTGATGCCATAATAGGCTTCGATTTGCTAACGCAAGCAGGGGTAACCCTAAACTTAAACAGCGGTAGTATTACATATGGCAGTACGGCGGAAGCACTGCAACACCATACTTGCGAAAGCGTTAATTTCACACGCATTGATGACATAATAATTGATAGCTGATAGCGTAAGAGAGGAATTTAAAAAGGTAATACTGAACAGGATCGGCGCATTTTCGACCTCTAACGAGGCATTGCCATATAACACTTCGTTATTGCCACAATTCACACAATAGACAACCAAGAAGTGTACTCCAAGTCTTACCCATATCCTATGGGTGTAGCCGATTTTGTTAATAACGAAATCGCTCAGTTGTTAAAAGACGGCATTATAAGACCATCTCGGTCTGCCTACAACAGTCGTGCATGGGTTGTTGAAAAAAAAGGCTTGGACTTCACACAATAGACAACCAAGAAGTGTACTCCGTCTTACCCATATCCTATTAGTGTAGCCGATTTTGTTCATAACGAAATCGCTCAGTTGTTAAAAGACGGCATTATAAGACCATCTCGGTCTGCGTACAACAGTCGTGCATGAGTTGTTGACAAAAAGGCTTGGACTCAAACGGTAACAAAAACAAACGACTCGTTATTGACTTTCGAAAGTTAAACGAACGAACCATTGCCGACCGGTGCCCAATGCCAAGCATTCCAATGATTCTAGCGAATCTTGGAAAGGCAAAATTTTTCACGACTTTGGACTTAAAATCTGGATACCATCAAATTTATCTAGCTGAAAAGGATCGCGCGAAAACGGCGTTCTCAGTATACTGAGGGAAATACGAATTTTGTCGCTTACCCTTTGGTTTGAAAAATGCCGGAAGCATATTTCAGAGAGCAATCGATGATGTTCTAAGGGAACAAATCGGGAAAATATGCTACGTCTACGTAGATGACGTGTTAATATTTTCTGAAAATGAAGAAAAGACAAAATTTTTTAAAGAAAGCGTCGGATATTTGGGTTTCATCGTCTCTACTGACGGAACAAAAATTGACCCCAAAAAGGTCAAGGCAATTCAGGAGTACCCCGAGCCAAAGAGCCGCTATGCACTAAGATCGTTTTTGGGCCTTGCTAGTTATTACAGGGCGTTTATTAAGAATTTTGCATCAATCGCAAGACCTTTAACCGACATACTGAAAGGCGAAAATGGAAAAGTAGGCAAGCACATGTCTAAAAAGGACCCAATCGACTTTAATGAATCGCAACGTCACACCTTTGACCGCTTAAGAAACATTCTGGCATCCGAGGATGTCATACTCATGTACCCGAACTTTCAAAAACCTTTCGACCTCACAAGTGACGCTTCTGCCGACGGAATTGGAGCAGTGTTGTCCCAGGGCGGGAGGCCAATTACAATGATATCCCGAATATTAAAGCAAAGTGAATCACTTTACGCCACTAATGAAAGGGAATTGTTGGCAATCGTGTGGGCTCTTGGAAAACTAAAGAACTACCTGTATGGAACCAGAGAGTTGCACATTTTTACAGATCACCAACCGCTCACATTTTCCGTGTCACAAAAAAACACAAATGCGAGTGATGATACATAAAATAACTTTGCTGGTTCGTTTTAATTAAACTTAGATTTATTTTACTCCATGTGATGTTTTCTGTTGGCCAATAAGCAATTAACTAAACTCAACATACATTCTTATTTCACCAGACGCTTGATATTGCATCAGACAAAAAAGGTGTGACCATGCAACTTAAACACCAAAAATAATAAAAAAAGTACAAATGATCGTTTACATTCAAATTCAAATTAAGCTGTTAGGAATACAGAGCTACCGTTCCTCAATATACCGCCGGGCCCTGAAACAAGGTTTCTGAAACAGGCAGGGGAGCCACCTTGGTTATGGGATGGGTCATCTCTCCTGTAGTTGTCTTTAACTTCAGGGCTCGTACCAGACCATCTGGTCCAGGAAGCGTCCCGATGATACGTGCTAGGATCCATGCGGCCGGGGGAGTATGAGAATCCTTCACTAGTACGAGGTCATCAGCCTTCAGGTTTGCCGATTTCGTTATCCATTTTGACCTCTGCTGCAACGACGTAAGGTACTCCAGATGCCTCCGTTTCCAAAAGCCTTGCAACATGGCCTGAGATTGCTGCCAATAATCCAATCGGTTTGCCGGCACTTGGTCCAATTCCCCATCTGGCACTGTGGTGTAAGGTCGACCGATCAGCATGTGAGCGGGTGACAGATATCCAACGTCTGTATCGGAAGTGGCACAAAGAGGCCGTGAGTTGATTACCGCTTCTACCTGTGCCAACAACGTTTGCATTGTAACGTACAAAGCCTTAACGTAGCTGATGGGCAAAAAAAATTGCTGTATCTAATTAGAATGTGCCTCACGGTTGGGCTGCAAAAATTTCTGTAACGTAGATATCCATAAATACGAAACCATAAAGGTTTACCAACCATTGCAATCGGCAAGTGTACGTTATTGTGTGAGGCCTATCTTGGTGTTAACACGATTCATCTGCGGGACTCTTAATGCGGCTAGCAAGACAATCGGCTGGGGTGGTTCTTTGATGAATGTGTTTCACCCGCTCACACGTCAGCAACTTTAAATAAAGTCCCTGTGCTGAAACTCGAAATAGAATAGAGAGAAAAGAATAGAAGAAAATAGTCCTAGTGTTGGCTGTATAGGTGTATTTACAGCCGCGCTCTCTACCCACCCTACCATGATTTTCCTTTCAGCGCTAGGGGAAAATCCCAAAACAAACATCCTTAATCACATTAGATTGCCCAAAAAGAAAGTTTAGAGAATTACCTCATTATAAAAATCATTATTATTCACTTAAATTAATGTATTCTCACAATCATTCATTTCTTAGAATCTACTATTTCATTCAGTAGAATTCTGAGAACAAAGTTAACTCACATTAAAAAAACCAAAGCCATTCTATAATATATATATATAAGAAAATTTACAATTTCATAAATGATCAACAAATTAATTTGTAATTACTAAAAAAAATATAGCTCGAAACTTTAACGCATATTGATTTATATTCAAAGATAATTAAATCAAAATCAAAAAAAAATTATTCTAAACATCGGCATAACTTCATGAACATTAACCTCTCCTTTTTTTTTTTTAAACTTCGACCCACTGTGCAAAAGCAAAACGCAACGCTTACATATGCAGCGCATAAAAAACTTAACCGTTCAATTTTTTTCAACTCTTCACATACAAAATGTTTTAATAAAACAATTATGCATATTTATTCGTTCTTTTCTTTTTTCTTTTGATACTTTTCAGTTTTTTTCTTTCTCTTTTTTTTTTTTCTTTACGCATGATTTTATTTGAAACACATTAGAAGTATATAAAAATATATAAAGGGGCAAACGGAGTGGAGATAAGCAACGACAATTGTTTTCGCTTTTGTCTTTGCATTGAATACTCTTGCTTAATGTCTCCGACTTCGCTTTATATTTATACAATTTGGTAACAAAAAAATGTAGTAGAAAAACTCACCCTTGTAGCGTCCGACGAAGGCCTTCGAGGAATTGCTGTAGAGGCTATAGATTTAATTTAATTTTTTTCAATCAATTATGTTCACATTTTTTTTTTTTGTTACCAAGTAAAGCAATTGCTCATGCTTTTTTTTTTTTTTTTTTTTTTTTTTGCTGTTATCGATTTTTTTTGACTTTTGAATTTTTCATTAGATTTCATTTTTCCCTTTTTTTGTTTTTGCTCATTTTTCTTTTCATTTTTAGTGTATGTTACCTCGCGACTTGAAAAAGAATTTTGGTTTTGCACATGTGGCTCGAAATTTTGCTTTGCGTTTTCTTCTTTGTATACTTTTTACTTTCACTTGCTTCACTCCTTTTGCTTTTTCTTTCTTTTTACCAATTATTACTTGTACACTAACTTATTCTAGCTTTCGATTATAGACTATTACCGAGATTTAAACAAAAAGAAGAAGTTAAAAATTTTCGTTTTCATTCGTTTTCACTATGGCTTTCTGGCTTAAACTCTTTTTTTTACTTGATTTTCACTCTGGCTAGACTTTTTTTTCACCTGGGTTGTTTTTTTTTTTAATTTTTTTTTTTCTTGCAACTTTTTCACTTTTTAACTCGGATACAATTTATTCTTTGGGCTGCGTGTTTTCGCTGTTTTCACTTCTCACCGCTTGCCCTAGCACTTGCCGGTGTCGTATCGAAATTTGACTGATCAGATGGTCGCCAATGTAATTGCTTCGTCCCCTTTGGTGAATAACTTCTTCGCTGCTTGCACTATCCAACATAAATGTCTTGGAATTCTGGCTTTGGAAATCATCAACACCAAAATTTGGGCCTTACATTTGTCTAACAAGAAAAAATTATATACATATACATGATAAAATATGAATGTCGTTAATGCGTTTTTTTTTTTTTCTTTTCTTTAGAGCTGTATATTTACCTTCTGCTTAATCAAAGCAATACATTTTAATTTCTTTTTTTTTTTTTTTGGCATTATGAACCGAGACATACCGAGAAAATCTGCGTGCAAAATTTTATTTGCGAAATTACCAAATTGTAATAATTTAAAGAAAATTTAGCACTTACTCAAGAAGTATATCTTGAAATAGAGAACACCAACATCATTTGTTTCTTTTTATTACCGATTCAAGCCCATGAAGGATGGCTTGTATTTATTCGGATTTAAAAATTTACTTGGGTTATTTTAACCACAAAGAAAATGAAATATTAATTTTTTTTCACTTCCTGCAAAGGACTGTTCCGCTCGGTTGCCAATTTGAAAAGAATTCATCAAGATAGTTCGCCTATGCTCTATGCCTAACCTTGATCTTCGTTTAGACCCGAAGTCAATTGTCAAAGTGACATTATCCGCTATTGGCATAATGGGAAAAAGAAATGTACCACTGTGGTGAACTTTCTTTCTGCAATCAAGCAGTGCATTCGCGGGTCTTTTAAATGCTGCCTTCCTTTCTTTTTTTTTTTTTTTTTCTTTTGAGCTGCAAGTTTTACTCAAGGCACCTCCACAACCACAGACGAATTCTAGAGTTTTCTCGGGGAATTAGTCTGAAAACCTCATTGTTTAATATCCTTGGCATGATATGTTCCTTGTAATTTTCCTTGAAGGTCTTCTAAAACATAATAACAATTCCCTAAACATTCCCTGACTCTAGATTTCACCCATTGAGGATTAAATTTCGCATTCGTATTTTTCTGAAAATTACTCTGGCTGAAGTTTCTTCTGAATACTTCTTGCCCTATCCTAAAATGAATTTGCCGAGTGCGCAAGTTATACTGCTTGGCGTTTTTATCTGCTGCTGATGCAATTTGCTGTTTTATTTCTTTTCTCAACAACTGCAATTGATCGTCTTTCCTAAGGGGATTAAGTGATTCATCTAATAAATTGAACTTACTTAGTAGACTATAATGAGACCCATGTGTGATCATATCAAAGCCAAAAACTGCATGATATGGAGAACAATTAATGCTCGCATGATGACCATTCCGCAGAGCACAACTAATTGCTGGAATATGTTCATCCCACTCTCTATGATCATCGTTAAGATAAGCTCTAATCGCTGCTATGATTGATCGATTCACCCGTTCTGAGGCGTTGGCTTGAGGTGAATACAACGCTGTATATACATGCTTAATACCAAGCTTCGTTAGCCACGCGTTAAATTCGACCGCTTTGAATTGTGCTCCGTTATCGCTCACTAGGATTTCCGGAATACCAAACATAAAGAAAATATGATCCTGAAGAAACTCCTGTATTAAACGAGATGTCAACTTCTTCAACGGACAAAGCCAATGAAATTTGGAAAAGTGATCCAAAACTATTACCAACCCAATATGCCCTCGTTTACTGCGTGGATATGGACCGAGCAGATCTATGTATAACCTTTGAAAAGGACGCATTGAAACTGCTGGCTTTCCCAACGGCGGTTTTAAAATGTAATTCGGGGCTTTGGTAGACTTGCAAATATCACAGTTACGTACATAATCTCTCACTTGTGACACCATGCCTGGCCAATAAAAAAATCTCCTTATTAATTCTAGGGTCTTAGCCATTCCTCCATGTGCTGATATAACACTATTATGAGCACTGCCTATGACTTCAGTCGTCAAACCAGATGGAATCCACAGTTTCCATCTCGATTCTTGATTTTCTAAATTTCCATCATCATGTTCAGTTCGTATATAGACAAAACCATCTTCTACTCGTATATCTGGATACTCTCCCAGACTATCTAAAAACTTTTTTTTCAAATTCTGATATTCACTATCACTAAAACAGTTGGAATTTAAATCAACACCAGGATAAACTTCTTCTAGTGCACTTATTTCATCTGAAAACATTCTCGAAAGCGCATCAGGTACGACATTGTCCCGACCTCTTCTATGGCTTATCGTGAACTTGTAACTTTGCAATTTCATGGCCCATCTAGCCAACCGTCCCTTCAAATTAGGTTGCTTCATCAGCCACAAAAGGCTCGCATGATCCGTAATCAATTCAAACTCCTGCATCTCAATATAGCATCTAAACCTGTCGATTGCTTCTAATGCTGCTAAACATTCCCGCTCCGTTACACTGTAGTTTCGTTGAGCTGAACTCAGTTTCTTGGACATAAATACAATTGGTTTTTCTTCTCCTTCATCTGACATTTGAACTAACGTAGCGCCTATGCCGACATCGCTCGCATCGCAATGCACATAGAACTTCCGTTCAAAGTTCGGGTTCTGCAAAACTGGAGCTGAAGTCAACGCAGACTTAAGCTTTTCAAAGGATTTCTGAGCTTGCTCGTTCCAGACAAATTTCTTTTTCGACGACAGCAGCTCGGTGATTGAAAAACTAATATCTGAAAAGTTAGGTATAAATCGTCTATACCATCCGACTACTCCCATAAACGCTCTTACTTGTTTAACTGTTTTCGGAATTGGCCATGACTGAATCGCGTCTGTTTTTGATGTGTCAGTTGAAATTCCTCCATTGCCTACTATATATCCTAAAAATGCAACTTTTGTGACACAAAATTTGCTCTTTGCCACATTTAAAGTCACATTCGCCATTCGAAATTGCTCAGCTAGCTTGGCTAACACAATAAGATGTTCCTCAAAGCTTTCTGATACTACACATAAATCGTCTAAGTATCCAAAAGTACAATATTTTAATTCAGGGGTATTATTTCGTCCATTAGTCTACACATTGTTTGCGCGGCATTACACAAACCAAATGGCATAACCACAAAATGATACAATGGACGACCGGGTACTGTAAATGCTGTGATTGCTTTTGATTCCTCACTCAAACCTATTTGCCAAAAAGCATCCTTCAAATCTATCTTCGAGATGATGTTAGCTTTTGGTAGTCTTGCGAAAATTCCATTGATGCTGGGCAGTGGGTATGCGTCTTTCTTTGTAACCTCGTTAATACGTCGTGCATCTAAACATAAACGAACTTTTCCGGGTTTAATCACCAAACGCATGGGCGAACTCCAAGGACTATTTGACTTCTCAATAACTCCTAGCTCTAACATTCTATCGATCTCCTGAAACATAACTTTTTCAACCGCCGGTGAAACTGGGTAAAATCGCTGTTTAATCGGGGTGGCATTGCCTACCTCTATATGATGTTGCAAAAGCTTTGTTCTCCCGAGGCCTTGCCTTTCAAAGTCTGGAAATAGGCTAATGATTCCGCCTAAACGTTTTTCTTCTTCTGCTGTCAGCGGAAACTTTTCCTCCCCGTCTTTCTCTGGTAATCTAGGCACGTTGCTATTTGAAGTTTCAATCGAGGAAATTACACCCGGGGCCAATTTGAAAGCTTTCCAAAAATCTGTTCCTAATACTACCCTATGCTTAATTGAAGGGATTATAAAGAAATTAATGTCCTTCATCTGCTCCCTATATTTTACGTTCAGTTGTATGGATCCAATAACTGTTTGTGGCTGTCCATCAGCCGTTTTTACTGAAGAATTAATTTTGCGAAATTTTGAATTGTTCGACCAGTCTATTTTAGCCAGGTCTGCTCCAATGCAACTAATATTTGCCCCTGTGTCTAATAAGCCTAATTCTAAAAATTGTAAAAATGAAATTGAAGCATAAAATCGGCCATCTACGGCTTCATTAATTACTGAACAAATTAACCTTCTTTTGGTATTTCGTACAGCTTTCCAAAAGTTACGCATACGCAAGGTTGAGCGCTTTGGTGCTCTCTTGACGCATGCGACATTACTATCATCAGAAAATATTCTTTCGCGGGCTCTTGCATATTCTTTTAAACGTATGTGGTATGGTTTAATTGGATGTAACTTAATATTCTTTCTATTTGTTTGTAAATCTGAAATGTTTTCTTGCTTTTCCTGTTCAGTGAAATTAAAATTTAATCTTTTGTGAGCAACATTTACTAAGGGTCCGTCCGCTTGTTGCCATACGGTGGTCCCTTCCGATAGTTTTCCGTCCGATTTGAACATTTTATGCACTGCGGCTTGTATACTCCTTTCGTTCCGCAGCCGTAACAAAAGATAATCCGATCTTCTAGGCACATGTCCCAGCGATGTCCTTCTACGTCACAATTCCAACAAACCAAAGAATTCGCCACTCGCTGAACTGCATCTACCTCTTTCACCGACAACTCGTCTTCTGACTGTTCTGTGGCGTCTAGTACTGCAGCTACGGATTTGTAAATGGGCTTAGAAAAATTTACACTCTTGATCGGACGCTTAATTAGTGTCTCTCCCAATAGATTTTCTCTTCTTTGTACTAACTGTCGTAGATGTGACACCGAAACAACTGATATATATAACAATGCTTCACGCACTTCCGGTATCAGGTTACGCTGCAACTGCTGCACTAGTCTATCCTCTTCCAATGGAACCGAAAGCCTACTAACAATGGATATTACATCTTCATAAAAATTATCAAATGATTCTCCAATCTTTTGCTTCCTACTTCTTATTTCTTCAAAAATTAAATCATCATCCTTGTTATCACGATATTGTCTTTTCAGTTTGTCACAAAAATCTGTCCATTCTACTTGAGTAATTTCTTTACGGTATCTCCAATACCAATCTCGAGCTTTTCCAGTTAGGAGAATATGTAGATTCTTACAGACTACTGAAAAGTCTCCATCTAAACTATCCATAGTTAATGCACGCACTCTGTACAAGAATTCTTGCACGGTACTGCCTTTTTGTGATCCCTCGAACTTTATACCCCAACTCTGGATAATCTGTGTAACCTTTTCGCTCCTAATACTTGACGTAGAAATCGCCGAATTTCTGGGTGAAGATTGTGCTCTAGCCTGCGTATTTAATTCTTGTATGCTGGCTGCTGCTTCATTTGTCTGCAGACTCTCAAACTTCTGATTTATAAGATTCTCTATTCTTTCAAACATTCTTTCGTAGTCGATCGCTGGTGCCGATGTACTAGCTGCGGCGTTGACTCTTGTCTGATGTCTCTCAAAATTTTCTGGTTGAGCGCGTTGTACTCTTCGCTTGGGAGGTCTTCCCTGTCGTTTCGCTGTTCGTAGTGGTTCTACCTCTTCTGATGAATTCATCACCGTATTTTGCGGACTAGTGTCATCAGGTATTGCTGCCTGTTCTGGACCAGATAAAAGGTGTGCTTGCCTCTGCTGTCGCGTATTATGGACTTTAGGAACTGCTCCTCGTTTTTGACTGGCTGATAACTCAGTTCTAACTTGTACATCTCTAAGGTGGCATAAAGACTTGCATACCGGACACTCTTGATTTGTCGAAACATAAGTAATTATACAATTTCTATGAAATGAGTGCATACACTTTGTCGTTGCCCTTTCGTGTACGTCTGAAATAACTTGTGAACAAATGCTACACACTTGTGATGAGGATGATCGTGGTGCCTCCTCGTAATCTCTATCACTGTGTATTACTGACATTTTTAAATATTCGATAGCGTTATCAATTCAACCAAATGTTAATCAAATTCTTATTTTATTTTATTTATTTTTTTTTTTTTTCTTGAATAATAATTTTGAATAATTTTTCTTTTCGGGTTACTCTAAGTGAATTCAGGTGTAATAATTTACTTTATCACTAGGGACTACTCTTGAAATCTGCGTTAGGGATGCTATTTTCTTAGCAACAGGAAATAGAAATTTACATAAGTACACTCATTTTTTTTTTTTTTTTTTGGGTAGTGTCTTTCTTTTTAAGCGGTTGGGTTAGGGTCACTTGCCTCTACATCCCATAGTTCCATTCTCAAAAAAAAATCATCTTCCCTCTTTTATTTGAGTTGCACCTACATAAATGAATTTAAAAAGGGATTCGTTACCTGTCTTAATATAGTCTCTTGCTATGCCAATTATGATCTGGGGTTGGCTGATTAAACCATTAATGTTCTCACCAATGTCCTGACCACTCACAATTAAGCTGCTACGGGCTATACTAAAAGGGATAACAAAACTAGACTGACTAGTCTATGTACTCTCTACAATAATACTAGCGGTTGCATTATCCTTGGATGATGTTTTAGCCATTTGTCACAATCATAATTCCAGGTAATACGTATTCTATTAAAGCAAGAGGTACAGAGTCTAGGCTACCATCATGCCTTCGTCTACTCAACACTTTTCAAACCAGAGTCTAGCTCTCGGTCACTTGCCAAAAGTTAGTAGTTTCTGCTGTTTTGACAGTTATTGTTTGACTTGGGTTCATGTTGACAGTTAGCTTTAAAATATTCGGAACAATTAGTAACCTAGTTGAATATCCGGACCAGATCTCTGGGCATTGCCGGAGACGGTATTTCCAATAATAGTCAACTTTACGATTTAAATTGTTGATAGTATAGAATAAAAGATTAGAATGCACAAAGAAATTAAAAGAAGAAAAGGGGTCAATCTACCAAATGAATTATCTACCTGATAAAACCTTAAAGAGATAATCATCTAATTAGAATCGGGCCCCTCAGTTGGGCGCCAAAAATTACTGTAACGTACAAAGCCTTAACGTAGCTGATGGGCAGAAAAAATTGCTGTATCTAATTAGAATGTGCCTCACGGTTGGGCTGCAAAAATTTCTGTAACGTAGATATCTATAAATACGAAACCATAAAGGCTTACCAACCATTGCAATCGGCAAGTATACGTTATTGTGTGAGGCCTATCTTGGTGTTAACACGATTCATCTACGGGACTCTTAATGCGGCTAGCAAGACAATCGGCTGGGGTGGTTCTTTGATGAATGTGTTTCACCCACTCACACGTCAGCAACTTTAAATAAAGTCCCTGTGCTGAAACTCGAAATAGAATAGAGAGAAAAGAATAGAAGATAATAGTCCTAGTGTTGGCTGTATAGGTGTATTTACAGCCGCGCTCTCTACCCACCCTACCATGATTTTCCTTTCAGCGCTAGGGGAAAATCCCAAAACAAACATCCTTAATCACATTAGATTGCCCAAAAAGAAAGTTTAGAGAATTACCTCATTATAAAAATCATTATTATTCACTTAAATTAATGTATTCTCACAATCATTCATTTCTTAGAATCTAATATTTCATTCAGTAGAATTCTGAGAACAAAGTTAACTCACATTAAAAAAACCAAAACCATTCTATAATATATATATATAAGAAAATTTACAATTTCATAAATGATCAACAAATTAATTTGTAATTACTAAAAAAATATAGCTCGAAACTTTAACGCATATTGATTTATATTCAAAGATAATTAAATCAAAATCAAAAAAAAATTATTCTAAACACTCGGCATAACTTCATGAACATTAACTTCTCCTTTTTTTTTTTTTTTTTAAACTTCGACCCACTGTGCAAAATCAAAACGCAACGCTTACATATGCAGCGCATAAAAAAATTAACCGTTCAATTTCTTTCCAACTCTTCACATACAAAATGTTTCAATAAAACAATTATGCATATTTATTCACTCTTGCCTTTTTTCTTTTGATACTTTTCACTTTTCAGTTCATTCTCTTTTTTTTTTTTTTCTTTACGCATGATTTTATTTGAAACACATTAGAAGTATATAAAAATATATAGAGGGGCAAACGGAGTGGAGATAAGCAACGACAATTGTTTTCGCTTTTGTCTTTGCATTGAATACTCTTGCTTAATGTCTCCGACTTCGCTTTATATTTATACAATTTGGTAACAAAAAAATGTAGTAGAAAAACTCACCCTTGTAGCGTCCGACGAAGGCCTTCGAGGAATTGCTGTAGAGGCTATAGATTTAATTTAATTTTTTTTTTATCAATTATGTTCACATTTTTTTGTTTCGTTACCAAGTAAAGCAATTGCTCATGCTTGTTTTTAATTTTTTTGCTGTTATCGATTTTTTTTGACTTTTGAATTTTTCATTAGATTTCATTTTTTCTTTTTTTGTTTTTGCTCATTTTTTTTTTCATTTTTAGTGTATGTTACCTCGCGACTTGAAAAAAAATTTTTGTTTTGCACATGTGGCTCGAAATTTTGCTTTGCGTTTTCTTCTTTGTATACTTTTTTTTTCACTTGCTTCACTCCTTTTGCTTTTTCTTTCTTTTTACCAATTATTACTTGTACACTAACTTATTCTAGCTTTCGATTATAGAATATTACCTAGATTTAACAAAAAGAAGAAGTTAAAAATTTTCGTTTTCATTCGTTTTCACTATGGCTTTCTGGCTTAAACTCTTTTTTTACTTGATTTTCACTCTGGCTAGACTTTTTTTTCACCTGGGTTGTTTTTTTTTTTTTTGAATTTTTTTTTCTTGCAACTTTTTCACTTTTTAACTCGGATACAATTTATTCTTTGGGCTGCGTGTTTTCGCTGTTTTCACTTCTCACCGCTTGCCCTAGCACTTGCCGGTGTCGTATCGAAATTTGACTGATCAGATGGTCGCCAATGTAATTGCTTCGTCCCCTTTGGTGAATAACTTCTTCGCTGCTTGCACTATCCAACATAAATGTCTTGGAATTCTGGCTTTGGAAATCATCAACACCAAAATTTGGGCCTTACATTTGTCTAACAAAAAAAATTATATACATATACATGATAAAATATGAATGTCGTTAATGCGTTTTTTTTTTTTTCTTTTCTTTAGAGCTGTATATTTACCTTCTGCTTAATCAAAGCAATACATTTTAATTTCCTTTTTTTTTTGGCATTATGAACGAACATACCGAGACATACCGAGAAAATCTGCGTGCAAAATTTTATTTGCGAAATTACCAAATTGTAATAATTTAAAGAAAATTTAGCACTTACTCAAGAAGTATATCTTGAAATAGAGAACACCAACATCATTTGTTTCTTTTTATTACCGATTCAAGCCCATGAAGGATGGCTTGTATTTATTCGGATTTAAAAATTTACTTGGGTTATTTTAACCACAAAAAAAATGAAATATTAATTTTTTTTCACTTCCTGCAAAGGACTGTTCCGCTCGGTTGCCAATTTGAAAAGAATTCATCAAGATAGTTCGCCTATGCTCTATGCCTAACCTTGATCTTCGTTTAGACCCGAAGTCAATTGTCAAAGTGACATTATCCGCTATTGGCATAATGGGAAAAAGAAATGTACCACTGTGGTGAACTTTCTTTCTGCAGTCAAGCAGTGCATTCGCGGGTCTTTTAAATGCTGCCTTCCTTTTTTTTTTTTTTTTTTTTTTTTTTTTTTTTCTTTTGAGCTGCAAGTTTTACTCAAGGCACCTCCACAACCACAGACGAATTCTAGTGTTTTCTCGGGGAATTAGTCTGAAAACCTCATTGTTTAATATCCTTGGCATGATATGTTCCTTGTAATTTTCCTTGAAGGTCTTCTAAAACATAATAACAATTCCCTAAACATTCCCTGACTCTAGATTTCACCCATTGAGGATTGAATTTCGCATTCGTATTTTTCTGAAAATTACTCTGGCTGAAGTTTCTTCTGAATACTTCTTGCCCTATCCTAAAATGAATTTGCCGAGTGCGCAAGTTATACTGCTTGGCGTTTTTATCTGCTGCTGATGCAATTTGCTGTTTTATTTCTTTTCTCAACAACTGCAATTGATCGTCTTTCCTAAGGGGATTAAGTGATTCATCTAATAAATTGAACTTACTTAGTAGACTATAATGAGACCCATGTGTGATCATATCAAAGCCAAAAACTGCATGATATGGAGAACAATTAATGCTCGCATGATGACCATTCCGCAGAGCACAACTAATTGCTGGAATATGTTCATCCCACTCTCTATGATCATCGTTAAGATAAGCTCTAATCGCTGCTATGATTGATCGATTCACCCGTTCTGAGGCGTTGGCTTGAGGTGAATACAACGCTGTATATACATGCTTAATACCAAGCTTCGTTAGCCACGCGTTAAATTCGACCGCTTTGAATTGTGCTCCGTTATCGCTCACTAGGATTTCCGGAATACCAAACATAAAGAAAATATGATCCTGAAGAAACTCCTGTATTAAACGAGATGTCAACTTCTTCAACGGACAAAGCCAATGAAATTTGGAAAAGTGATCCAAAACTATTACCAACCCAATATGCCCTCGTTTACTGCGTGGATATGGACCGAGCAGATCTATGTATAACCTTTGAAAAGGACGCATTGAAACTGCTGGCTTTCCCAACGGCGGTTTTAAAATGTAATTCGGGGCTTTGGTAGACTTGCAAATATCACAGTTACGTACATAATCTCTCACTTGTGACACCATGCCTGGCCAATAAAAAAATCTCCTTATTAATTCTAGGGTCTTAGCCATTCCTCCATGTGCTGATATAACACTATTATGAGCACTGCCTATGACTTCAGTCGTCAAACCAGATGGAATCCACAGTTTCCATCTCGATTCTTGATTTTCTAAATTTCCATCATCATGTTCAGTTCGTATATAGACAAAACCATCTTCTACTCGTATATCTGGATACTCTCCCAGACTATCTAAAAACTTTTTTTTCAAATTCTGATATTCACTATCACTAAAACAGTTGGAATTTAAATCAACACCAGGATAAACTTCTTCTAGTGCACTTATTTCATCTGAAAACATTCTCGAAAGCGCATCAGGTACGACATTGTCCCGACCTCTTCTATGGCTTATCGTGAACTTGTAACTTTGCAATTTCATGGCCCATCTAGCCAACCGTCCCTTCAAATTAGGTTGCTTCATCAGCCACAAAAGGCTCGCATGATCCGTAATCAATTCAAACTCCTGCATCTCAATATAGCATCTAAACCTGTCGATTGCTTCTAATGCTGCTAAACATTCCCGCTCCGTTACACTGTAGTTTCGTTGAGCTGAACTCAGTTTCTTGGACATAAATACAATTGGTTTTTCTTCTCCTTCATCTGACATTTGAACTAACGTAGCGCCTATGCCGACATCGCTCGCATCGCAATGCACATAGAACTTCCGTTCAAAGTTCGGGTTCTGCAAAACTGGAGCTGAAGTCAACGCAGACTTAAGCTTTTCAAAGGATTTCTGAGCTTGCTCGTTCCAGACAAATTTCTTTTTCGACGACAGCAGCTCGGTGATTGAAAAACTAATATCTGAAAAGTTAGGTATAAATCGTCTATACCATCCGACTACTCCCATAAACGCTCTTACTTGTTTAACTGTTTTCGGAATTGGCCATGACTGAATCGCGTCTGTTTTTGATGTGTCAGTTGAAATTCCTCCATTGCCTACTATATATCCTAAAAATGCAACTTTTGTGACACAAAATTTGCTCTTTGCCACATTTAAAGTCACATTCGCCATTCGAAATTGCTCAGCTAGCTTGGCTAACACAATAAGATGTTCCTCAAAGCTTTCTGATACTACACATAAATCGTCTAAGTATCCAAAAGTACAATATTTTAATTCAGGGGTATTATTTCGTCCATTAGTCTACACATTGTTTGCGCGGCATTACACAAACCAAATGGCATAACCACAAAATGATACAATGGACGACCGGGTACTGTAAATGCTGTGATTGCTTTTGATTCCTCACTCAAACCTATTTGCCAAAAAGCATCCTTCAAATCTATCTTCGAGATGATGTTAGCTTTTGGTAGTCTTGCGAAAATTCCATTGATGCTGGGCAGTGGGTATGCGTCTTTCTTTGTAACCTCGTTAATACGTCGTGCATCTAAACATAAACGAACTTTTCCGGGTTTAATCACCAAACGCATGGGCGAACTCCAAGGACTATTTGACTTCTCAATAACTCCTAGCTCTAACATTCTATCGATCTCCTGAAACATACTTTTCAACCGCCGGTGAAACTGGGTAAAATCGCTGTTTAATCGGGGTGGCATTGCCTACCTCTATATGATGTTGCAAAAGCTTTGTTCTCCCGAGGCCTTGCCTTTCAAAGTCTGGAAATAGGCTAATGATTCCGCCTAAACGTTTTTCTTCTTCTGCTGTCAGCGGAAACTTTTCCTCCCCGTCTTTCTCTGGTAATCTAGGCACGTTGCTATTTGAAGTTTCAATCGAGGAAATTACACCCGGGGCCAATTTGAAAGCTTTCCAAAAATCTGTTCCTAATACTACCCTATGCTTAATTGAAGGGATTATAAAGAAATTAATGTCCTTCATCTGCTCCCTATATTTTACGTTCAGTTGTATGGATCCAATAACTGTTTGTGGCTGTCCATCAGCCGTTTTTACTGAAGAATTAATTTTGCGAAATTTTGAATTGTTCGACCAGTCTATTTTAGCCAGGTCTGCTCCAATGCAACTAATATTTGCCCCTGTGTCTAATAAGCCTAATTCTAAAAATTGTAAAAATGAAATTGAAGCATAAAATCGGCCATCTACGGCTTCATTAATTACTGAACAAATTAACCTTCTTTGGTATTTCGTACAGCTTTCCAAAAGTTACGCATACGCAAGGTTGAGCGCTTTGGTGCTCTCTTGACGCATGCGACATTACTATCATCAGAAAATATTCTTTCGCGGGCTCTTGCATATTCTTTTAAACGTATGTGGTATGGTTTAATTGGATGTAACTTAATATTCTTTCTATTTGTTTGTAAATCTGAAATGTTTTCTTGCTTTTCCTGTTCAGTGAAATTAAAATTTAATCTTTTGTGAGCAACATTTACTAAGGGTCCGTCCGCTTGTTGCCATACGGTGGTCCCTTCCGATAGTTTTCCGTCCGATTTGAACATTTTATGCACTGCGGCTTGTATACTCCTTTCGTTCCGCAGCCGTAACAAAAGATAATCCGATCTTCTAGGCACATGTCCCAGCGATGTCCTTCTACGTCACAATTCCAACAAACCAAAGAATTCGCCACTCGCTGAACTGCATCTACCTCTTTCACCGACAACTCGTCTTCTGACTGTTCTGTGGCGTCTAGTACTGCAGCTACGGATTTGTAAATGGGCTTAGAAAAATTTACACTCTTGATCGGACGCTTAATTAGTGTCTCTCCCAATAGATTTTCTCTTCTTTGTACTAACTGTCGTAGATGTGACACCGAAACAACTGATATATATAACAATGCTTCACGCACTTCCGGTATCAGGTTACGCTGCAACTGCTGCACTAGTCTATCCTCTTCCAATGGAACCGAAAGCCTACTAACAATGGATATTACATCTTCATAAAAATTATCAAATGATTCTCCAATCTTTTGCTTCCTACTTCTTATTTCTTCAAAAATTAAATCATCATCCTTGTTATCACGATATTGTCTTTTCAGTTTGTCACAAAAATCTGTCCATTCTACTTGAGTAATTTCTTTACGGTATCTCCAATACCAATCTCGAGCTTTTCCAGTTAGGAGAATATGTAGATTCTTACAGACTACTGAAAAGTCTCCATCTAAACTATCCATAGTTAATGCACGCACTCTGTACAAGAATTCTTGCACGGTACTGCCTTTTTGTGATCCCTCGAACTTTATACCCCAACTCTGGATAATCTGTGTAACCTTTTCGCTCCTAATACTTGACGTAGAAATCGCCGAATTTCTGGGTGAAGATTGTGCTCTAGCCTGCGTATTTAATTCTTGTATGCTGGCTGCTGCTTCATTTGTCTGCAGACTCTCAAACTTCTGATTTATAAGATTCTCTATTCTTTCAAACATTCTTTCGTAGTCGATCGCTGGTGCCGATGTACTAGCTGCGGCGTTGACTCTTGTCTGATGTCTCTCAAAATTTTCTGGTTGAGCGCGTTGTACTCTTCGTTTGGGAGGTCTTCCCTGTCGTTTCGCTGTTCGTAGTGGTTCTACCTCTTCTGATGAATTCATCACCGTATTTTGCGGACTAGTGTCATCAGGTATTGCTGACTGTTCTGGACCAGATAAAAGGTGTGCTTGCCTCTGCTGTCGCGTATTATGGACTTTAGGAACTGCTCCTCGTTTTTGACTGGCTGATAACTCAGTTCTAACTTGTACATCTCTAAGGTGGCATAAAGACTTGCATACCGGACACTCTTGATTTGTCGAAACATAAGTAATTATACAATTTCTATGAAATGAGTGCATACACTTTGTCGTTGCCCTTTCGTGTACGTCTGAAATAACTTGTGAACAAATGCTACACACTTGTGATGAGGATGATCGTGGTGCCTCCTCGTAATCTCTATCACTGTGTATTACTGACATTTTTAAATATTCGATAGCGTTATCAATTCAACCAAATGTTAATCAAATTCTTATTTTATTTTTTTATTTATTTTTTTTTTGAATAATAATTTTGAATAATTTTTCTTTTCGGGTTACTCTAAGTGAATTCAGGTGTAATAATTTACTTTATCACTAGGGACTACTCTTGAAATCTGCGTTAGGGATGCTATTTTCTTAGCAACAGGAAATAGAAATTTACATAAGTACACTCATATTTTGGGTAGTGTCTTTCTTTTTAAGCGGTTGGGTTAGGGTCACTTGCCTCTACATCCCATAGTTCCATTCTCAAAAAAAAATCATCTTCCCTCTTTTATTTGAGTTGCACCTACATAAATGAATTTAAAAAGGGATTCGTTACCTGTCTTAATATAGTCTCTTGCTATGCCAATTATGATCTGGGGTTGGCTGATTAAACCATTAATGTTCTCACCAATGTCCTGACCACTCACAATTAAGCTGCTACGGGCTATACTAAAAGGGATAACAAAACTAGACTGACTAGTCTATGTACTCTCTACAATAATACTAGCGGTTGCATTATCCTTGGATGATGTTTTAGCCAATTGTCACAATCATAATTCCAGGTAATACGTATTCTATTAAAGCAAGAGGTACAGAGTCTAGGCTACCATCATGCCTTCGTCTACTCAACACTTTTCAAACCAGAGTCTAGCTCTCGGTCACTTGCCAAAAGTTAGTAGTTTCTGCTGTTTTGACAGTTATTGTTTGACTTGAGTTCATGTTGACAGTTAGCTTTAAAATATTCGGAACAATTAGTAACCTAGTTGAATATCCGGACCAGATCTCTGGGCATTGCCGGAGACGGTATTTCCAATAATAGTCAACTTTACGATTTAAATTGTTGATAGTATAGAATAAAAGATTAGAATGCACAAAGAAATTAAAAGAAGAAAAGGGGTCAATCTACCAAATGAATTATCTACCTGATAAAACCTTAAAGAGATAATCATCTAATTAGAATCAGGCCCCTCAGTTGGGCGCCAAAAATTACTGTAACGTACAAAGCCTTAACGTAGCTGATGGGCAAAAAAAATTGCTGTATCTAATTAGAATGTGCCTCACGGTTGGGCTGCAAAAATTTCTGTAACGTAGATATCTATAAATACGAAACCATAAAGGCTTACCAACCATTGCAATCGGCAAGTATACGTTATTGTGTGAGGCCTATCTTGGTGTTAACACGATTCATCTGCGGGACTCTTAATGCGGCTAGCAAGACAATCGGCTGGGGTGGTTCTTTGATGAATGTGTTTCACCCACTCACACGTCAGCAACTTTAAATAAAGTCCCTGTGCTGAAACTCGAAATAGAATAGAGAGAAAAGAATAGAAGAAAATAGTCCTAGTGTTGGCTGTATAGGTGTATTTACAGCCGCGCTCTCTACCCACCCTACCATGATTTTCCTTTCAGCGCTAGGGGAAAATCCCAAAACAAACATCCTTAATCACATTAGATTGCCCAAAAAGAAAGTTTAGAGAATTACCTCATTATAAAAATCATTATTATTCACTTAAATTAATGTATTCTCACAATCATTCATTTCTTAGAATCTAATATTTCATTCAGTAGAATTCTGAGAACAAAGTTAACTCACATTAAAAAAAACCAAAACCATTCTATAATATATATATATAAGAAAATTTACAATTTCATAAATGATCAACAAATTAATTTGTAATTACTAAAAAAATATAGCTCGAAACTTTAACGCATATTGATTTATATTCAAAGATAATTAAATCAAAATCAAAAAAAATTATTCTAAACATCGGCATAACTTCATGAACATTAACCTCTCTTTTTTTCTTAAACTTCGACCCACTGTGCAAAAGCAAAACGCAACGCTTACATATGCAGCGCATATAAACTTAACCGTTCAATTTTTTTCAACTCTTCACATACAAAATGTTTTAATAAAACAATTATGCATATTTATTCGTTCTTTCCTTTTTCTTTTGATACTTTTCAGTTCATTTTCTTCTTCTTTTTTTTTCTCTACGCATGATTTTATTTGAAACACATTAGAAGTATATAAAAATATATAAAGGGGCAAACGGAGTGGAGATAAGCAACGACAATTGTTTTCGCTTTTGTCTTTGCATTGAATACTCTTGCTTAATGTCTCCGACTTCGCTTTATATTTATACAATTTGGTAACAAAAAATGTAGTAGAAAAACTCACCCTTGTAGCGTCCGACGAAGGCCTTCGAGGAATTGCTGTAGAGGCTATAGATTTAATTTAATTTTTTCAATCAATTATGTTCACATTTTTTTTTTGTTACCAAGTAAAGCAATTGCTCATGCTTGTTTTTTTTTTTTTTTTTTTTTTGCTGTTATCGATTTTTTTTGACTTTTGAATTTTTTCATTAGATTTCATTTTTTCCTTTTTTTTGTTTTTGCTCATTTTTTTTTTCATTTTTAGTGTATGTTACCTCGCGACTTGAAAAAAAAATTTTGGTTTTGCACATGTGGCTCGAAATTTTGCTTTGCGTTTTCTTCTTTGTATACTTTTACTTTCACTTGCTTCACTCCTTTTGCTTTTTCTTTCTTTTTACTAATTATTACTTGTACACTGACTTATTCTAGCTTTCGATTATAGACTATTACCGAGATTTAAACAAAAGAAGAAGTTACAAATTTTCGTTCTCATTCGATTTCACTATGGCTTTCTGGCTTAAACTCTTTTTTTTTTTACTTGATTTTCACTCTGGCTAGACTTTTTTTTCACCTGGGTTGTTTTTTTTAAATTTCTTTTTTTCTTGCAACTTTTTCACTTTTTAACTCGGATACAATTTATTCTTTGGGCTGCGTGTTTTCGCTGTTTTCACTTCTCACCGCTTGCCATAGCACTTGCCGGTGTCGTATCGAAATTTGACTGATCAGATGGTCGCCAACGTAATTGCTTCGTCCCCTTTGGTGAATAACTTCTTCGCTGCTTGCACTATCCAACATAAATGTCTTGGAATTCTGGCTTCGGAAATCATCAACACCAAAATTTGGGCCTTACATTTGTCTAACAAAAAAAATTATATACATATACATGATAAAATATGAATGTCGTTAATGCGTTTTTTTCTTTTTTTTTTTTTTCTTTAGAGCTGTATATTTACCTTCTGCTTAATCAAAGCAATACATTTTAATTTCCTTTTTTTTTTTTTTTTTTGCATTATGAACCGAGACATACCGAGAAAATCTGCGTGCAAAATTATATTTGCGAAATTACCAAATCGTAATAATTTAAAGAAAATTTAGCACTTACTCAAGAAGTATATATTGAAATAGAGAACACCAACATCATTTGTTTCTTTTTATTACCGATTCAAGCCCATGAAGGATGGCTTGTATTTATTCGGATTTAAAAATTTACTTGGGTTATTTTAACCACAAAGAAAATGAAATATTAATTTTTGTTCACTTCCTGCAAAGGACTGTTCCGCTCGGTTGCCAATTTGAAAAGAATTCATAACCTTGATCTTCGTTTAGACCCGAAGTCAATTGTCAAAGTGACATTATCCGCTATTGGCATAATGGGAAAAAGAAATGTACCACTGTGGTGAACTTTCTTTCTGCAATCAAGCAGTGCATTCGCGGTTCTTTTAAATGCTGCCTGCCTTTCTTTTTTTTTTTTTTTTTACTTTTTTTTTCTTTTGAGCTGCAAGTTTTACTCAAGGCACCTCCACAGCATTTGTTCGAATGTAAGAACGGCGTGGCCAATTACTCGGTGTAAATGAAACTTCACAGAGCGCATAGCCGATTCCCATTTGCCTCCCCAGTGAGGTGCATGTGGCGGTATGAACTTCCAACTGATGCCTTCAATCGATAACGCCTCCGCTATCTTGTCATTGCGCAGCTGAGATTGGAGTAATTGTTCCATTTCGTGAAGACTACGTTTGGCGCCCACAAAATTACGTCCATTGTCGCTGAACATCTTTACAAATTGACACAATGAAACGTCTGAGAGCAGCCAAAAACGTATCGGTGCTAAGGTCTGTTGCCAGTTCCAAATGTAAAGCTGAGGTTGCCATACACACAAAGAGACAAATGTATCCCTTTTCCTTTCGAGCGTTCCTTCCCTTGTGCGCCTTTAACATGATTGGGCCAGCATAATCACAGCCTGTGTTTTCGAACGGAAATGCACCTTACACAGTTGTGAGTAACTTTACGAATCAGATTTCTAGCTCCCATTAACCAGAAACGTTGACGAACGATGACAAAGAGTGCCGAAACTCCTGGATGTAAATTATGTCGATGTTCGTGTTCCAAGATCAAGTGAGATATGCGATGCTTCTTCGGCAAGATGATCGGGTGCTTGGCTGAATATGATAACTCTGAATTATTAAGCCGACCTCCCACACGTAGAAGTCCAACGTTATCTAGAATCGTAGAGTACACAGCTTTGAGGTTTTTGGCACGCATCCTTCGTTTCGTAGTGATTTTAGTTCTTCATGGCATTCGTTTTAAGTTTGCTGCAAACATAGATTTCTAGCCGCCTTATACTCGTCATAGGTTATCGAGAGAGAATCCGATTTTTCTTGGGGGTGTTTCATGCGTCGAATGAACCGTAGGATATATGCCACAATGCGCACCAGTCTCGGCCAAGAAGAAACACGACCAATAAGTTCTTTAGGTGGGCCAGTCGGGACCCTTCCACCAGAGAGTAAACTGGAGTAAGTCTTCAGCCAGCATTCCTCTGGAAGCGCAATCTGCGGGGTTCTGCTTGGTATTAACATGGCTCCATGATTCTCTTGGTATTATTTCCAATATTTCAGCAGTGCGATTGCCAATGAACGTCTTCAAACTAACTGGCAAATGGTTTAGCCATGCCAGCACAATTGTCGAATCAGACTAAGCATATACGAGGGTTCTAGATCCTTCCAAGCTAACTTGATTGATGCGATCAGCCGACTTAGCAGAAGTGCGCCACATAACTCCAACCGCGCAAACGATTGCTGCTTAAGTGGTGCGACACGTGTCTTTGCCGCAATCAGTAAAATCTCTACGCTGCCATCTTGGTTTACTATCCGAGAGTATACGACTGCTGGGTATGCTTTTTATTGAGGCGTCTGAGAAAGCGTGTAACTCTATTCGTTTGCCGACATATCCAATATGGCGGCGTATCTTCAACTGATTTATGTTGTTAATGTCTTCGCGATACTTATGCCACCGGTCTGCCAGTTTAGTTGGAAGCGGTGAATCCCAATCTAGGTTGAGAAGCCAGAGTTCTTGAAACAGGATCTTGAATTGAACTATGACCGGCGCCAGTAGACCAAGCGGGTCAAAAATGCGTGATACGTCTGATAACACTTGTCTTTTTGAACTTTCTGTGCATTCGTTCAACCTTATACCACATGTGAAGATGTCGGACTTTGGTTCCCAATGGATTCCTAATACCTTAACGGAGGAGACGTCTGCGATCAAATCTGTCGATGCTGCTTCTTCTAAATGACCGATTCCGTCAGTATTGGACACCCATTTTCCAAGCTCCAGCTGCGCTTGATTTAATAGTTGAATAAGTTCATCTTTGTTACGTATGAGTTGGTTTTCCGTGTTAGCTCCGGTCAGGACATCGTCTACATAAATCTTTCAACAGAATCTTGGCTGCTGTCGGATATTTATCATTTAAATCGATGGCAAATTGTTCTAAGACACGTACAGCTAAAAACGCCACTCTTATCCTTATAAGATCCATCAAATACAACTCTCAATTTGGTACCAATAACCGGATGGTGAGGCATATAGTGCGGTGCATTTGTCCTTTTCCTCTCATCAAGAATGCGCATATGTCCTAGAGCAATGTATTCGCGCATGAACTTCGTATACTCTTCCTTTAACCCTTTATCTTTTTGGAGTCGACGTTCTACTGAATAAAATCGTGATGTTGCTCCCTGAAGAGTATCTGCAAATTTGACATCCGAGTTCTTAAATGGAAGCTCAACACCATACCTTCCCTCTGAGTCACGAAAGTGTGTGGAGCGAAAATGATTTTCGACCTTCAAATCATCAGCAGTGGGCGGCAAACTGCAACTTAGTTCTTCTTATTCCCAAAACCTTTGGAGCGATGAATTTATTTCGATCGTTCGTAACAGGGATGCTGTATTTGATCCTTGTTTAGCTGCAATTGAAGTGACCACCCACCCGAATATTGTGGATATTGCAATTATGTTCCCATGTTTATCTAATACTTTGTCTCCTGTGAATACAGACCACACGTAGTCGCTACCCAACAAAATATCCACATGCTTAGCGCTGGTTTCCATCGAAAACCTTCAATACAACAGGGTCGACTTCATCCTTTGGCAATAGAGTTTTTATCTTACCTTAAACATGAACCGTAATATCTAGTGTATGCTTCGAGAATCTTGATTTCAATTGTACTGCGCTGACCCCTCTTGTAGTATCAGCCTTGATTGACGAAATTCCTGATACCATTATTCGAGATGGTGAGCGTGAGAGCCCCAGCGATCGTATGCAGTGCTCCGATATGTAAGATAGCTCTGATCCGCTATCAAAGAGAAGCCGACAGGTGGTGCACGACCCCTTTGAATTCAATGCAAAAACTAGAGCCGTGGGCAATACACTCCTTGGTTTCCCTTGCAACTGTAGACGTACTGCAGAACGTGCTAAATCGCACCTGTGCTTCCATAGATTGGATTTCCTTTACTTGCTTACTTTCGTGTGGTGCTTGTCCTGACAATGTTTGCATCTATACTTTGACTCACATCTTGAAATACTATGGTCTGGCCTTAGACAACTGAAACACAGACGTTTCTCCTTAGCAAATGAGTAGCGCCTTTCCACGGAAAGCGCCAAGAACTGGTCACAATTGTTTACCGTATGCTCCTTAGACTCACATTTAAGGCAAGCTCTTGAGTCTGTGGCAATCAATATCCGAGTAGATTTTTTAATGTTTGATTGTGCGACTTGTTCGCACCGGCTTAATTCGAATTCTTCACATCGTTCTCCGAGAAATCTGAGAAAATCATTAATGGTTGGAGCTGTCCCCTCACGGCTGTGGGATATCCATTTGCATTGCGACTCTGCATCAATTTTATCCAGTAGAAGATAGATTACCCAGCAGTCGCGATCAGTTTGGCCAAGTGCGTCTAGGCCGCGTACAACTTAACTTGCCCCATCGGCAATCTTTCGTAAAACGGATACATCTGTCACCCTTGTTGATGGAAGACGTCTAAAAGCATCCAAAAGCTAGTTAACAACATGACGAGGTCGATCATAACGTTCCGTTAGGCTTGCCCAAGCCGTCTCGTACGCCGCTCCTGTTAACGGCAAATTATTGATCAAACTTGCAGCCTCATTTCAGAGAAAAGACTTGAGATACTGAAATTTCTGAGCTTTATCCAGACTCACCCTGTTGTGAATGGTACTCTCGAACAAATCCTTAAAGGCTGGCCACTCCATATAGTCCCCACCAAAAGTCTTGATGTGTAATTTGGGCAGCTGGACCTGTCCCCCTATTGCCGAACAGGCAGCTCCACCTACTATCATACTTTCATAAAACTCCCGTTGAAGTCCCATCTGCTTATGTAGTACCTGCGATACTACTTCGTTTACTCCCTCACTGGAGTTCACGACCTTAGTTGCTTTTACTGGGTTAACCAATCTTCCCAGTTCCTTTAGATGCAGTTGTGCGGTTAAGTACTTCATTTCATAGTCTCCGTAGTCACCCATAGGGTCGACGTACCCTTGCGATTCTTGAAATTCAAACATATCATCAGTGGATTGATCAAACTCCACACGGTGTCGAGTCTGGTCATCATAGTATCTACCACATCTGCTGTGCAGTTCACAGGCGGATTCTCAGAAAGTGTAAGCAGCCGCGTGAGGCTGGACTATAACTTGGTGCGTGTTGCCTTTAGTTTCTCCATCTTAAAGTTGAGTAGAATTGCCTATCGCCAACAGAATCCAAATCCGGCTCGAAGGACCAATTTTATGACGATACATAAAATAACTTTGCTGGTTCGTTTTAATTAAAATTCGATTTATTTTACGCCATGTGATGTTTTCTGTTGGCCAATAAGCAATTAACTAAACTCAACATACATTCTTATTTCACCAGACGCTTGATATTGCATCAGACAAAAAAGGTGTGACCATGCAACTTAAAGACCAAAAATAATAAAAAAGTACAAATGATCGTTTACATTCAAATTCAAATTAAGCTGTTAGGAATACACAACTACCGTTCCTCAACAGCGAGAATTAAAAAGTGGATGGCTTTTATTGAAGAACGTATCGCTTAAATTCGTTACAAGCCAGGGAAAGAAAACCTAGTGGCAGATGTCTTATCAAGGCAAAATGTGAATGCCCTACAAGATGAAATTCAATCATGTGCTGCCACCGTCCACAGTGAGCTTTCCTTGACCTGCACAATCGAAACAACAGACAAGCCTGTTATTCTCTTTAGAAACCAAGGAATCCTAGAAGAGGCGCGCTACAACTTGCATCGGAGACTAATTCTATTCGGCAAAACTCGCCATGTGATAAAATTCACAGCAATGGCGTAGCGTGGGTTTCGGGCGCCCGGGGCGGAACACATTTATACCGCCCTCTTATCTAGGTACTCCAATTTTAAGGTGTATTTTATTACATAAGTTTACATATATAGATTCTAAACAATTTTTTGAGAGGAACAGACTTTATTTTTGAATATAAAATGCATATCAACAACATGTATGTAATATAAATGTTTTTTATTGAAAGACAATGGAGTAACTGTTATAGTTTATAACTAATCATGTTTCTATTTATAAATTTATGCGTCTAGTTTTTTTAAGGCAAAGCCTTTAATGGCAGCATCAATGTCAAGAGCATCACACACCTCTTGTTCAATAGACAAGATGGCCAAATTATTGAGTCGTAAAGTGCTCATTGTTGATCTTAAATAATTTTTTATTAGTTTTAATTTTGAAAAAAACTTCTTTCACAGCTTGCATTGCTTATGGCAATAGTAAAAAAAATTCGCAGCAGCATTATAATGTTCGGCAGAGAATCATCCATCTTGGATTTCACAATAAATTTAAACAATTCAAGTGAGTCTGCCTTAGAAAGATATTCTTTGTTGCCTGTAGCAATAACAAAAGACCGCAGTCGAAGTCGTTCCGCTTGGAAATCCTGCTCGTCAATTTCGAGAAATCCGTAGTCGATATTATATGTATTGTTGTCTACATCTAATAACAAAGCCGGCGTAAGACAGGCAAATTTATCCTTCAAACTCTGTAGCTGTTGAAAACGCTGACCAATTTAGACAATAACTCTATCCAATGAAGAAAACAGCCTTCGCCTTAATTCACTTTCAAAAGACAAGCAAGCATCTCCAGTTCCGGTATCAAAAGTATGCTTTCTTATTAGCCGCCTCTGAGGCTCTAAAGAAATTCCGAGTTTTTGACACATATTTTTTGCATAGTTTACAGCGCCATCTGCCCATATTTCTCGTTTCTTTGTCAATATCGTCTGCAAAGCATTTATTCTCTGAGCGGACAATATTATGTCAAGTACCTTGGTTTGTAAATACTTTTGCGCATCATTCACTTCGTGCAGCACCGGTTGCCAAAGTCCCAAAAAGCAAAGAAAAAAAAAACGACTGCATCATAGTTAGTAAAGCTCCAGCATCTGTCCTAGTGGTTAAACTTTCTCCTGTCTCCGTCAGTTTTTCCAATGTTACTAAAATGTCTTCATAATGTGTCAATCTTAACAATGCACTGTTAACACTGCACTGCAACACTGCAGTGTTGAATTGCAAAATTCAAAAATTCTGTGCAAAATTCTATGAATCTATGAATTTTTAGTTGCAATAAAAATAAAAAGGTTTAAATATTAACAAAATATTTGTATTATTTTCTCTGAAATTTAGCCGCCCCTTAAACGTGCCGCCCGGGGCGCAGCGCCTCCCAGCCCCCCACGCTACGCCACTGATTCACAGACACGAACGATCTCCTTGAATCCTTAAAGCTTGTAGTGAACCGTGATGTTGTAAATGCATTTCATTGCGGTCTTCCTACATTAGCCGCCTTTCAACATGAATTAGTGCGACTTTTCCCCACAACAAAGTTTTGGCATTGCAAGAACATGGTTACTGATATAACCAACAAAGATGATCAGATTCAGATAGTTAATACCGAACATAATCGCGCACATAGAGCAGCGCAAGAAAATATCAAACAAATACTTCGGGAGTATTACTTCCCAAAAATGGCCAAATTAACCAATGAAATCGTCTTAAATTGCAAAGTCTGCACTACAGCTAAGTACGACCGTCACCCAAAAAAAACAAGAACTTGGGCAAACACCTATTCCGTCTTATCCCGGTGAAATACTGCATATCGATATATTTTCCACTGACCACAAGCTATTTTTGACCTGCGTGGACAAGTTTTCCAAATTTGCTGTTGTACAACCCTTATTATCCCGAACAATAACGGATATTACTATCCCCATATTGCAATTACTCAATATTTCCCCAAAAATAAAAACAATTTATTGTGACAACGAAGCATCGTTTGATTCAGAGACGATTACTTCAATGTTAAAAAATCAGTTCGAAATAGACGTAGTAAACGCACCTCCATTGCATAGCTGCTCGAATGGACAAGTGGAACGATTCCACAGTACATTGCTGGAGATAGCCAGATGCATGAAAATTGATAAACAAATTAATGATACGACACAGATCATAGTAAGAGCAGCAATAGAATATAATAAAACAATTCATTCGGTTACGGAAGAAAAGCCAATAGACGTTATCCATGCACAACACACTGATTTGCGGAAAAATATTAAAGTCAGAATAAGCAAAGCACAACAAGATCAACTCAACAGATGCAACCCAGATAGGCAAAATAGGGTATTTGACGTAGGCGACAAAGTATTCATTAAGAACAATAAAAGGTTGGGAAACAAATTGTCCTCGTTGTGTTCTGAGGGACGCGTACAAGCAGACCTGGGAACTTCTGTACTTATTAAGGGGAGGGCGGTCCATAAGGACAATTTGAAGTAATTTTGATCAAGTTCTTTATTTACTACTAGAGGTGGGCATGGGCTGGGTTTTTGTGGGGTACCCGCGTGGGTACGGTTACCCGTTACCCGTACCCGTTTCGCTCCACCCTAAAAAAATGACAAAATAAGACCATGAGACTTGTTGAGATATTCCACAACACTGATTCACATCTTTTAGTATTCTCCAAGCCCACACCCGCCCGCACACCACCCGAAACGGGTAACCGTACCCACGGGTAACCCGTGGGTTTCGGGTAAGTCGGGTACCCATGCCCATCTCTATTTACTACATCAAGCCACAAAGTCACAATAGTCATTGTTTACATTCCGCACAGGTTAATCACCATAATACTGTCAGTCCTAGCCGCAGCAGGGCACGCATTACCGACTACTCCAATGCAAATTACATTCCCGTGCTAGACATTCGACGAACCTGACTGAATTCACGAAAATCATAGACGATACGATAAAACTGGCTGAATTATTTCCCTTGACGAACATGCGAAAATTTATAGAAGTAGACATAAAACATGTTAAAAATCTTTTGTCCGCGTTAATGATACACCACAGGATAGCAAGAAGTCTAGAATTTTTAGGCACAGCGCTAAAGGTTGTGGCAGGAACGCTTGATGCGGCAGATTTGGAAAGAATTAAAATAACAGAAGCACTGTTAATTCAATCTAACAATAGACAAATAATAATTAACACAGAAACTCAAAGGCAGATTAATTTACTTACAAATACTGTTTATAAAATAATACAGTCCAGAAGTGGTGAAATTACCGATATCCCACACTTATACGAAACTTTACTAGCAAGAAATAGAATGCTAATTACAGAAATTCAAGACCTTATGCTTACTATCACACTTGCCAAATCTAATATAATAAACCCAGCCATTTTTGATCAAGAAAATTTAAAATCTATTTTTACCGAACAGTTCACAACAGTCTCCATAGTTAATTTAATGGCTGTGTCCAACATTAAAATATTTCAGTCCGATAGTACCATACATATAATTATAGATTACCCTGGAATTAAACTTTTATGTAAGAAGGTCATTATTTTACTTGTGATACATGGGGACACCATACTACAGATACACGACAACATAGTGGCGGAATGGGACGACGGAGTGAAGGCGGTCACAGAATGCCTTACCAACAATCACGCAACATTTTGCAAACTGACTAAGCATGACACATGCGCTCGCGGACTACATTCAGGGCAATCTGCTATATGTCGACGCGGCCCAGTCACCTGGAGCCCATTAAGCCCATGTAAGCTTCTTGCTCTGTAGCCTCGTCGTAGCTGGTCATTGCAGGTACCAGAGGAAGTCAGCTGCTAAACCGCAAAAATTCGTCCAAGAGTCATGCATCACGGATAGAAGTTAACAAACAATTCAACGAACTGCCTTTGCACTAAGTCTTAGAACAATCTGTGCAGCTGCAACGTCGATGTGACGAATATGACCACACGCCTTACATATTTACTTCTTATGTATTTAGCTTTAGATTCATATTACCATTTATGTACTTAGGTTTAGTTCTCTTTTATTTCCTTCAACATATTCAGTTTTTGTAAAACCCTTTAACAATAAAGAAGCATAACTGCGGCACTTAGCCGTAACACAATTTATAATATCTAATACATTGCTGATCCACAAGCACGGTGATTCAGATACCTAATCGTATCTCATCCTAATCAACATATATCAATCCATAAGCTGGATCCCACCAACGGCAACCCCTAACAGGAACCAGAGGACATATCCAACATCTTAACTTATATATTTAAAGAGATTCCTACTGTCCCTATTAAAGAAGGGAGAAAAAAGAAGTTATATATGTATATTAGAGTGTCCAAAAAAATCAAAATGTTTTTTTTTAACGCATACCCTCTTATTTTGTTTGTGTGGTCTAAAAACATCTGAAAATAAAGTTTCGACTATTTAGAATAACGGCCACACGTGCCGAGTTGATCGCAAATATGTCGGTACTTGTATAGTATGGCGCAATTATACTAATTACTTGTTTGTTTTATTAGTCATCGCGTTGTTTTCGTGTAGTGAACATGTCAATGGAGTTACGAAGTTCCAAAACGGAAATATTTTTAGCAGGGGACGTAAAACATCAAATCACCGGTTCTAAACTTCCCTCTAACGGGCAAGTACTTTTGTTCTATAATATTCGTGAAGTGAAGTTAAATGTCAGTGAAAGTGCAAATCTCACAATTCGTGAGTGTATTATTTATTGGGAAAAGGCACGTATTCCGACAAGATCAATACCCAACTGTGTTAAAAAACTAGTTAACTTATACCAAGTTTGGAGAGAATTACAAAAAAATGCGAAAAAAAACTCAAGAAGTGTTTAAACAGCGGCGAAATGAATTTGTTTCAAACTTAAGCAATTTGTTTGACATAGCACATGCCGATGCTCTTTAATCGATTAAAATAAATGAAGATAAGATCTTCTCGCAGCGCCAAAGAGAACCAGGTCGGCCCGTTCACTTAGCCGGAGTTGACAAACAAAACAGACAAAGAGGAAAGGACGCGGCTTAGAATCATCGACGAAGAAAAGCGACCTGCTAAATTTTTTTAATCCTTAGCACCATTATCATCATATACATTGTATATAGCTTAAAAGAACAAAAACGGCGGATTCAACTTTGATCGTCATAGTGTAGCCAATTTAATTGTCATTTATTTAGTGACTCAACATATATATTTAAAGAGATTCCTAATGTCCCTATTACAGAAGGTAGAAAAAAGAAGTTATATATGTATATAACTTAAAAGAACAAAAACGGCGGATTCAACTGTGATCGTCATAATGTAGCCAATTGTCATTTATTTTGTGACTCAATATATATGTATATATTCCTACTGTCCCTATTAAAGATGGGAGAAACAAAAAGGTTGTATATGTATATAACTTAAAAGAACCAAAACGGCGGATTCAACTGTGATCGTCATAATGTATCCAATTTAATTGTCATTTATTTAGTGACTCAATATATATATATATTCCTACTGTCCCTTTTAAAGAAGGGAGACACAAAAAGGTTATATATGTATATCACTTTTTTTTTTTTTTTTTTTTTGTGGGAACGGGGACTTCCTATTTACAATCTGTCCGTTTGTGGACAATAAGTAAATTTTGGGCCGTGACATTGACTAATGGGATTGCATTGACATTAAAATTAACAGACTATGATGTTTAATCAAAAATAAGGTAATTAGGGGTTGTGTAGGTGGATGGGAGAGGGGTGTTGGTCGTGGGAGCCTATTAACTGAACGCTCGCGGGCTGGTAGGTCTAAAGGATGTAGTTTTCTTAGACGGCGGGTGGTAGTGCTGTTGTCCCGAAGATTTATGGTCAGCTGGTTGGGGTGTCTATCGAGACGCTCGACACACGAGGAAGTCGCCTCTTTTCTGCAACCAGCGAAGATACCTCCTGGTTCCAGAGATGCGCGTTCCTACCTGGAACATTATTGGTATTTCTGTTTGGTGTCGGAGTGGCTGGTGAGGCAGCATTGTGGATGGCAATGTTGAGTTTTCCAACAGCATCGTCCAAATCCTCCACGGAGTTGAGCTGAACAGTAGGGTCCACGTTGCTCTGGAGCCACGACTGGTAAACTTGGACGTTTGTGTTACGCTTAAACATCCTGCACCTGCCACTGTTGGTGCTGGCTGGGATATTAACGAGCAGCTTGACTGCGCAGTGGTCGGAGCAGAGGTCTAGATCATTGCTGGCGACAATCCTGTGTCTATGCAGCCCCTTTGAGACAGCGAAGTCCAGAAGGTCTGGGATTTTGTTGGCGTCTATGGGCCAGTACGTGGGTTCACCAGTGGAGTGGCAGTCAAACCTGCTGTTCGCTAGGCAGTTAAACAAGGCTCTGCCCTTGGGGTTGATAATACGGGATCCCCACCAAGTATGTTTGGCGTTAAAGTCTCCTCCAATAATAAAGCGAGTACCTTAGTTATCGAATAGGTTTTGGAACAGGGATTGAGCAACGTGGTGTCTTGGAGGGCCGCAATAGTGGTGTCTCCGGTTGGGCTTAAGACTCTTACTTTGGCGCACTGGGCTCAGGGTTCCTGATACGCAGGGAGTTCCACATACTTAACACCCCTTTTGATGACTATTGCTGCACCTCCGCGCGCAGTTCCGTTGGGATGACTGGCAGGTATGACGTCATTGCCATTAATCGAGAAGTAAGATTTGCTTGTAAAGTGGGTTTCTGAAACGAGTAGAATGTCAACATGCTTAGTTATGAGAACGTGCTCGACCTCTTGGCTGCTGTTACACAGGCCGTTCGCATTCTATATTAGTATATGGAGGCTTAGTTGCATAACTTGGCCAAGAGAGACATGATCATTTGCGACAGCACCGCAAACTGGTCTAGCATTTTATACATCATGGCCTCGAGACGATCGACTCTTGATTCGTTTGTTACTTCCCCATTTACTGGTTGTTCTTGCTGCTGCTCTTGCTGCGGCGGCAGCATTTGTGATCCCCTAAGTGCGTTGGCAAATGTTAAGCTAGGTGTACCGACTGTAGAAATGGGGCCTGATGGACTAGCAGGCACCTTTGTCTTGAGAAGGTAGTGTTCCTTGGCTTTTAGGTACAACTTGCATCCTTTATAAGAGGCAGAGTGCGCAGCGGGGAGGGGCCTCCTTGGGCTTTGGGCACTCGGCAGTGGCGTGGTCATGTCTTCCACACTTCACGCAGGCAAAGCGAAGTCCGCAATTCGCTTTGGTGTGACCAAATCCTTGGCAGCGATGGCATTGGACTACCTCTTTTGACTCGTGAGGGGGCTCGATAGCGACGATGCAGCTGCATAGTCACTTAATGGTAAACGCTTTCTTATTGCTGCTGGCAGGTTCAATATTTACAAAGAAAATCGTCATTGGCTTCTTTGTTTGATGACTAAGGTAATTTTTGAAATCGTGGCCTCTGACGGTGTGTCCTAAGGCAGCTAGCGCATCCTTAATATCGGCTGGATCAGTTGAGTGGTGCAATCCCTTGATGGCAATGCGGTATGCGGGCTCGTCCTTTGGCTGAAAAGTTTGAAAGAGCTTCGACTTTTCAATTAGGAAATTTTTGAGCTTAGTGAAGCTATCTTTGTCAGGTGTATTTATGCTCACACATCCGTCTCTGGCCGACTTAGAAGTAAAGTTCTGCTTCCCAATGACCGCAGATACGTCCGATAGCATATCCTTTATGTTAACAGCACCCTGATTGTGGGGGGGGGCTTTATTATCCGCACAGGTGCTGTGGGGGCCTGATCTTCGATTGCCTTTCCTCCTTCCACTTCATCGTCATCGTCCCCCTCTTCCTCATCATTTGAAAGAATGTGGAATCTGTTGCTGCTACTTGAGGCCTCCTTGTTGCCAATATTCGGAGCATTAGTGATACCAGAATGCTGCCTTGAGTGCAATGGGGTTTTTCTTTTCATTTCGCCAGACTCGGAGCTTGAGGAGCTATTGTCGCTTTCGCTCGAATGGATGACTGTCCTGGACTTGGGTTTCTTTTGTAAGACCTTAGCCTGTTTTGGCGTTGAGGCACCTTTTATATGTTTGGTCTGCACTGGCTTTGGCTTTGGGTTATACTGCCACTATGGCGATGTTGGTATTGGTGCGTTGGCGTTGGTGCGTTGTAGATGCCGAGTGTATTATGCCTAGGAAGGCCACCTCTACCCACAAGTCTGTGATGATTTTGATTAATCTTTATGCACGAAAGTATGCAACACTCTTCTGACACCCCCCTGATTCGGTAGCCAATCAGATAATGTGAGCTTAAGGCATCGTTACATAGTGCAGTCTTTGCAAGCTTTTCACTTGGAAGAGCAGCACACCCAGCTTTTCTCTCTTCCAATTATCCCCTCCTATCAAACGCTATACCTAAACATGGCTAATTTACGACCATCTGATCATTGATTTTTCTTTTTTAATTGTGTACTGTTCTCACATAATTTTTAATATTCTCACATGTCAACGTTTGGTCATGGTATTTGCTTATTATCCACTGTTGGATAGATTGCCAATTGGAGGAACCCAGCTAAATAAAAAAAAAAAAAAAATTGATAGAGAGAGCACGATTCCGATTTTTATTTTATACTTACACACAAAAAAAAAAATTAATTTCATATGATATTGCATATGATATGGATATTACCATATGATAAATAAATTTCATTTCATTTGATTAGTCTTGTTGCGATCTCCAAACCAAACGGACGTGTGTGCGGATAAATCCCAGTACTAACCAACAGTAGTTGAGGAAATATCAAAACATAACTAAAAAATAACTGTGCTTGTCCCGCTACTTACTTCTTATTGGTCAGCTGTACTTAACACAAAAACTATTGCATACTTACGGTGCAAACAAAAATAAAAATTGAAAAAAAGGGTAGCATACTTGTGGGCTTTGCTCATAAAGAATACTATCCCAACCCTCCGTCATTATGAGCAATATTGAATCACCAAGCGACAGTTATAATGCCACATAATATAATGTGATGACTGCTAACGCTCGAGACTACAAGCTCCTCATAGCAGCCCTGGAAAGCACGAATAGACCGTTTTACTGCTACCAACTGAAGCAAGAAAGAGCCTACAGAGCGGTAATCAGACACCTGATTAGGGTTTTTCCAAAAACCGAATTCGGTCATACTGAGGAAGGTGACGAAGGGTTCTCCAGTAAATCGCCATATTCAATCTAGTACGAGCATCTAACCCGAACACCCGTTCTTTCACTGTGCTTTTTTCCGATATTGTATTTTTTCCAACCCGAAACATTTTCGTGTGTGCCGGGACATTTTGTAAAGAAACTAAATAAACCAAAATTAATTATAAACGAAGTTTTGCGCGCGTTTCAATTTCATTCCTCACTCACCAGACCCCTGAAGATTGGCCCGCCCGGAATTGGTCCTGCGCCGGTCTGCTCTGAAAAATGCAAACTTATAAAAGTGTGAGGTTTCCCGCTCTTCCATAGCGACCTACACACTTTTGTATACTTGTATGTGCATACCTGACCTGTTCCAAAGGCTACATGGTTTATTAAGTGCCTTTTTTCCATTCTTTGAAATTCTGAATGTCTAAAAGTCCAATTGCATAACAATACATATGTGTGTACATATATGTATGTATACATATATATACGTACATGTAAAAACAGCTGTTTTCTAACCTGCAAGTAAAAGTGTTTAATAATCGAGAATTAATAAAGTACCACTTACCTTTCCTTAAAGTGTAAAGCACACTCCACGGGCTGATCATTAGTCCAGCGGCATAAATTATTTATGCCAAATACTTTGTATATGCATATGTATCTACATACATATGTACATATGTAATAATTTTTGCCGCGGTAAGCACACTCATACGACATACTTATATACATATGTATGTATGTACATATGTCCACATACAATTTGATTTCACCCACACAAAATAAATTGCAGCCACTCCGATTGGCTCTCCGCAATTTAATAATTCGAAACCTACATAATTAAAGCAGGAAATCGTGATCTTCGTTAAACAATTTAAAATTAATTAAATTCATAAAACATAAACAACGGCAGAACAGCTGACTCCCGATCAGTGCTGACACTCAAGTCTCCTCAGTGCTGACACTTGAGCCATAAATTTAAGAAAAAAGATAAGTACAATTTTATTTATATGGAATAAGTATTTTGTCTTGGTGCATTTTTGATTTTTTCCTCACAGATCCATGAAATTGATCTAGTCCGTTTAATGAAAATTAACTCCCAGTTTTTTGCCCTTCATGGAAAAGTAATCCTACTGATCTCAATTTCTCCATATTTTTTTTTATTTTCTTATAAATTTCAACAAATTTCCACATTGTATAAATTTTAATATCCAAGTGATTATATATCCTTATAATTATTCACACAACTGCGAGGAAAATTATAAATCCTTCTAATTTCATTTATGCTATCTATGCTTATCCATTGTGTTCATTAAAAAGAGGAGACATTTTTCCTTCACACTCCTCTATCCTTAAATTATACAGTCCACTTACAGCTTCGTTTCGATCTCCTCGCTTGAGAGCTCTAATTCCAAGCAGTTATTTGTTTCCATTCGATTCGTAATAGCTCAGAGAACACTATACGATGTCTCTTTCCGACATTGTTGTCGTGTGCGAGGCATTAACGGCGTTCGAGGCTCGCGAGGCCCAGGCTTTAGCGGACGATGTGCCACTCGTCTCCATTAAAATACACTTAGACCAGCTTAAGTCGCTTTGGGCACAAGTCGAGGCAGAGTTTTCACGATGTCATAAAGCCTTGACGGCTCAAAAGAACGAAGATAGTCCGAAGCACATAGCTACAATTAAAGCTAAACATGAATATTGTTATATGGTATATGTGCGAGGCGGGACTTTGTTTGGAGAGCGAATCGAGCAGTTGTCCGTGAAAACGGTTCCCCCACCAGTCAGGCTCTCCGTCGATTCCACTCATCAAAGCCACACAGTTCCCCCGTGTGAAGTCGAAATCTTCAACGGAGACAGATTGGCTTGGCCTACATTCCGTGATTTGTTTACCGCGATTTTCATCCATAATCCAAGCCTAACACAAGTGGAGAAACTGTACCACTTAAGTTGCAAAACTCGCGGTGAAGCCAGAGCCATTGTTTCTAGGTCACCCTTGACCAATGAAGGGTTCCAGTCCGCGTGGGATAACCTCACTGCGCGATACGAAAATAATCGATTATTGATTATGAGCCAGGCCAAGCAGCTTCTACAGATGCCAGCTGTAACCCAAGAGTCTGGCAAGGCGTTGAGAGAACTGCAGACGTCAATTCAAGGTTGCTTAACCGGTCTTGAGCTTTCCGGGGCTCGTACAGACAATTGGGATATCCTTCTCATAGCAATCTGTACGAGCAAAATGCCCAAAGCCACCCTTCTGTTGTGGGAACAGTCCGTTCCAAATAAGACCGCCGACTCATCCTGGGACGACCTGAATCGATTCCTAACTGATCGCCACCGTGCACTAGAGTCCACAGATGTCCTTCAACCAAGCTCTAGCGGTCAGGCCTTTCCATCCGTAAGCCGAAAACCTACGGCACGAACTCAAGCCTTTTCCACTCAAGTGCAAGAGAGCTCAGCACCTGATGCTTGTATAATTCCGAATCCTGCGTCCTCCGATTCTTCCAGCAGCCCCCATGTAAACGTGGGAAGTTACTTCGGCTCCACTAGCAACACTGGTCTCCTGGGTACTGCGAGGGTAACTATTCATCATCGTGGCAAGCAGTTTCCAATCCGCGCTTTGATTGAAATAGGATCCGAAGCGTCCTTTATTTCCCAAAGAATGTTTGAATTGATTAATCCTCCAAGCTGCAAGGTATCAACTAGCATTCGCGGCATTGGGCAATGTGATGCGGGTAGCGGCGACAAAGTGTGCCGCTTACAGATTTCTCCTCCTGACGAACCGCTGCGACAGTTCCAAGCAATCGCCGTGGTGCTGCCTAGTGTAGCTGAAGCACTTCCGTCCTGCGCCGTCCCGAATAAGGTGAAGCAGGACTCGCTTGTTCTTTCGTCCGCTGATCCGCAATTTCACCAAAGAGCTCCGGTGGATTTGGTCTTGGAGCCGAGCTCCTTCCCACTATCCTCGGGGAACGAATCATCAAGAATGTTGGTGATTCTTTCGTGGGGATCGCGACGATATTCGGATGGGTTCTCTGTGGATCCGTTACTGGTAAACCCAGAAGTTATCGGTCCAACTCCTCCAGCAGTCCGAAAATGTCTCTAAGGACAGCAGCACCATCCGATTTAGAACGCAGTTCCAATTGCTTCAGGTGCCGCGTTTGTCAAGGGTAGTCTTGAGCAACGGATACTGCCCGAACTGTTTGGCTCATGAGGATTCCAATGGTTCCTGCAGGAGCACAGCAGGATGCCATCGATGTGGCAAGCAACACCACACGCTCTTGCACATCGGCAGCTCAGTCGCGCACATCCAACCCATAGCGTCCAAAGAGCAAAGACCCGAAAGGCACCCGCCTTTCATTCGACTCCTATACAGAGGTCATCAGTCATCGCGCCGCCTACTCCATCTACATCCAAAGTTCCCCCTCCATCTCCACCCGTGTCTTGGCGATCCAGAACGCTGCCATCCCCCATCCTTAGACATGCCCAGCGAGGCAATTGCAACTTGTTGCAAGGTGGTATGTTCACGCCACCGGGTGAACAGCAGAGAGTGAGGGGTAGGGGTTTTTCCAAAAACCGAATTCGGTCATACCTAGGAAGGTGACGAAGGGTTCTCCAGTAAATCGCCATATTCAATCCAGTACGAGCATCTAACCCGAACACCCGTTCTTTCACTGTGCTTTTTTTCCGATATTGTATTTTTCCAACCCGAAACATTTTCGTGTGTGTCGGGACATTTTGTAAAGAAACTAAATAAACCAAAATTAATTATAAACGAAGTTTGCGCGCGTTTCAATTTCATTCCTCACTCACCAGACCCCTGAAGAAATTGGCACCCGCCAAACACTTGTGACCTATTTGGGTCCTTCCGCCCCGCTACGAACATTGGTCCTTCGAGCCGGATATCCTTCCGCTCTTCCAGCTTGCATCGGCGGAATTCCTGATAAGTACAACATTTCTTAATAAAAATCTCATTCACATTATACCCCATTGCAAACTTATAAAAGTGTGAGGTTTCCCGCTCTTCCATAGCGACCTACACACTTTTGTATACTTGTATGTACATACCTGACCAGTTCCAAAGGCTACATGGTTTATTAAGTGCCTTTTTTCCATTCTTTGAAATTCTGAATGTCTAAAAGTCCAATTGCATAACAATACATATGTGTGTACATATATGTATACATATATATACGTACATGTAAAAACAGCTGTTTTCTAACCTGCAAGTAAAAGTGTTTAATAATCGAGAATTTATAAAGTACCACTTACCTTTCCTTAAAGTGTAAAGCACACTCCACGGGCTGATCATTAGTCCAGCGGCATAAATTATTTATGCCAAATACTTTGTATATGCATATGTATCTACATACATATGTACATATGTAATAATTTTTGCCGCGGTAAGCACACTCATACGACATACTTATATACATATGTATGTATGTACATATGTCCACATACAATTTGATTTCACCCACACAAAATAAATTGCAGCCACTCCGATTGGCTCTCCGCAATTTAATAATTCGAAACCTACATAATTAAAGCAGGAAATCGTGATCTTCGTTAAACAATTTAAAATTAATTAAATTCATAAAACATAAACAACGGCAGAACAGCTGACTCCCGATCAGTGCTAACACTCAAGTCTCCTCAGTGCTGACACTTGAGCCAAGCCGTGACTCGGTCACGACATCCATTTTTTCCATCGTGATTTTCGTATTGTGCAAAAATATTTCAATCGACTGATTGAATTTAATTCGCAAAATATTTTCTGAAGAAAAATAAGTACAATTTTATTTATATGGAATTAGTATTTTTTTGTCTTGGTGCATTTTTGATTTTTTCCTCACAGATCCATGAAATTGATCTAGTCCGTTTAATGAAAATTAACTCCCAGTTTTTTTGCCCTTCATGGAAAAGTAATCCTACTGATCTCAATTTCTCCATATTTTTTTATACTCTTATAAATTTCAACAAATTTCCACATTGTATAAATTTTAATATCCAAGTGATTATATATCCTTATAATTATTCACACAACTGCGAGGAAAATTATAAATCCTTCTAATTTCATTTATGCTATCTATGCTTATCCATTGTGTTCATTAAAAAGAGGAGACCTTTTTCCTTCACACTCCTCTATCCTTAAATTATACAGTCCACTTACAGCTTCGTTTCGATCTCCTCGCTTGAGAGCTCTAATTCCAAGCAGTTATTTGTTTCCATTCGATTCGTAATAGCTCAGAGAACACTTACGCTTACTTGTTGTCGTGTGCGAGGCATTAACGGCGTTTGAGGCTCGCGAGGCCCAGGCTTTAGCGGACGATGTGCCACTCGTCTCCATTAAAATACACTTAGACCAGCTTAAGTCGCTTTGGGCACAAGTCGAGCAGAGTTTTCACGATGTCATAAAGCCTTGACGGCTCAAAAGAACGAAGATAGTCCGAAGCACATAGCTACAATTAAAGCTAAACATGAATATTGTTATATGGTATATGTGCGAGGCGGGACTTTGTTTGGAGAGCGAATCGAGCAGTTGTCCGTGAAAACGGTTCCCCCACCAGTCAGGCTCTCCGTCGATTCCACTCATCAAAGCCACACAGTTCCCCCGTGTGAAGTCGAAATCTTCAACGGAGACAGACTGGCTTGGCCTACATTCCGTGATTTGTTTACCGCGATTTTTATCCATAATCCAAGCCTAACACAAGTGGAGAAACTGTACCACTTAAGTTGCAAAACTCGCGGTGAAGCCAGAGCCATTGTTTCTAGGTCACCCTTGACCAATGAAGGGTTCCAGTCCGCGTGGGATAACCTCACTGCGCGATACGAAAATAATCGATTATTGATTATGAGCCAGGCCAAGCAGCTTCTACAGATGCCAGCTGTAACCCAAGAGTCTGGCAAGGCGTTGAGAGAACTGCAGACGTCAATTCAAGGTTGCTTAACCGGTCTTGAGCTTTCCGGGGCTCGTACAGACAATTGGGATATCCTTCTCATAGCAATCTGTACGAGCAAAATGCCCAAAGCCACCCTTCTGTTGTGGGAACAGTCCGTTCCAAATAAGACCGCCGACTCATCCTGGGACGACCTGAATCGATCCCTAACTGATCGCCACCGTGCACTAGAGTCCACAGATGTTCACCAAGCTCGGGTCAGGCCTTTCCATCCGTAAGCCGAAAACCTACGGCACGAACTCAAGCCTTTTCCACTCAAGTGCAAGAGAGCTCAGCACCTGATGCTTGTATAATTCCGAATCCTGCGTCCTCCGATTCTTCCAGCAGCCCCCATGTAAACGTGGGAAGTTACTTCGGCTCTACTAGCAACACTGGCCTCCTGGGTACTGCGAGGGTAACTATTCATCATCGTGGCGAGTTTCAATCCGCGCTTTGATTGATATAGGATCCGAAGCGTCCTTTATTTCCCAAAGAATGTTTGAATTGATTAATCCTCCAAGCTGCAAGGTATCAACTAGCATTCGCGGATTGGGCAATGTGATGCGGGTAGCGGCGACAAAGTGTGCCGCTTACAGATTTCCTCCTGACGAACCGCTGCGACAGTTCAGCAATCGCCGTGGTGCGCCTAGTGTAGCTGAAGCACTTCCGTCCTGCGCCGTCCCGAATAAGGTGAAGCAGGACTCGCTTGACCTTCCGCTCGCTGATCCGCAATTTCACCAAAGAGCTCGGGTGGATTTGGTGCTTGGAGCCGAGCTCCTTCCCACTATCCTCGGGGAACGAATCATCAAGAATGTTGGTGATTCTTTCGTGGGGATCGCGACGATATTCGGATGGCTTCTCTGTGGATCCGTTACTGGTAAATCCAGAAGTTCTCGGTCCAACTCCTCCAGCAGTCCGAAAATGTCTCTAAGGACAGCAGCACCATCCGTTTAGAACGCAGTTCCATTGCTTCGGTGCCGCGTTTGTCAAGGGTAGTCTTGAGCAACGGATACTGCCCGAACCGTTTGGCTCATGAGGATTCCTATGGTTCCTGCAGGAGCACAGCAGGATGTCATCGATGTGGCAAGCAACACCACACGCTCTTGCACATCGGCAGCTCAGTCGCGCACATCCAACCCATAGCGTCCAAAGAGCAAAGACCCGAAAGGCACCCGCCTTTCATTCGGACTCCTATACAGAGGTCATCAGTCATCGCGCCGCCTACTCCATCTACATCCAAAGTTCCCCCTCCATCTCCACCCGTGTCTTGGCGATCCAGAACGCTGCCATCCCCCATCCTTAGACATGCCCAGCGAGGCAATTGCAACTTGTTGCAGGTGGTATGTTCACGCCACCGGGTGAACAGCAGAGAGTGAGGGGTAGGGGTTTTTCTAAAAACCGAATTCGGTCATACCTAGGAAGGTGACGAAGGGTTCTCCAGTAAATCGCCATATTCAATCCAGTACGAGCATCTAACCCGAACACCCGTTCTTTCACTGTGCTTTTTTTTCCGATATTGTATTTTTCCAACCCGAAACATTTTCGTGTGTGCCGGGACATTTTGTAATAGAAACTAAATAAACCAAAATTAATTATAAACGAAGTTTTGCGCGCGTTTCAATTTCATTCCTCACTCACCAGACCCCTGAAGAAATTGGCACCCGCCAAACACTTGTGACCTATTTGGATCCTTCCGTCCCGCTTCGAACAGCCACAAATGCCAGGAGTATGGGCACACACAGCACTTCTGTAACATGCCTGCCCGATGTGTCAAGTGCGCAGTCAACCACAAATGCACAAAAGACAAGGAAGCCCCAGCCAAATGCGTTCATTGTAACGGGAACCATACTGCCTCCTACAAAGGCTGCAGAGTGTATAAGGAAGTGGCCAAGAATACACCGCGAACAGCAAACCAACCCACGATAACCAACAACGCAACCATGCAGAATGCTTATACTAAGCACGTCACTACCGGACTATCATATGCCAACGCTGCCAAAGGCGCTGACATCCCTGGTGACATTCCTATACAGGATTCAACATCCCACCCCTTCCCCCGCTCCCGGAATCCAACTCCCAATCCTCCCAGCTGGAGCAAATCATCAAGGTTATGCATGCTCAATTGGTTCAGATGACCCAAATGTTCAACACCCTAATGGCAGCCTTATGCAAATAGGCCTCAAACTAGTGTCTTGGAACGTCAACGGCCTATGCAAAAGCTGGGCAGAAATCGACCTTTATTTAAAACGTAACCGCACCGACATAATGCTCCTAAGTGAAACACACTTTACCGACAGATCCTACTTTAAAATCCAGGGATTTGATTTGATTCAGGCGAATCATCCGAGCGGCAACGCCAGAGGTGGTGCTGGCATCCTTATAAAATCGACAATTAAATACACCGAGAATGCTCCGTTAACTCTTCCCTGGTTGCAAGCTGCATCAATAGCCATCAAAACTCCACTCGGTCTCCTGGCAATTGCCTCATGCTATATCCCTCCACGACATGCAGTCGACACGCAAATGTTTCAACAAGGCCTGAACACTTTGGCAACAGGTTCCTCATTGCAGGCTACTTCAATGCCAAGCACTCTTGGTGAGGCTCAAGGCTAAACAACCCCAAAGGAATTGCCCTCAGACCTTGTGTCAATACGCTCAACCTGAAGATCACCTCAACTGGTCAGCCTACATACTGGCCAACCGACCCATACAAGGTTCCTGATGTCCTAGACATTGTTGTTACCAGAGGCATTCACCACAGCAGAATCTTCGTGGCTGATGAACCAGACCTGCTGTCTGACCACAGCGCAATCAAAATCTGGGTAGACACCCCTAATGAAGTCAAGACACGCAATACTCGGCTGCTTAGGGGGAAACTCTAACATTGAACTTTTTCCATCCATCATAGGGGACGTAGTCAACCCATCTGTCCTCCTCAACTCTGGTGGGGACATTCACGAAACAGTTGAAAAATTTACCCTCGACATTTGTGAAGCTGCTACCTCTTGCACTCCACCTGCACAAGCCACACAACCCCGTTGCAACCAAAGGAACAAGTTTGCCTGGTCAACTGGAGATATCTGATGCAATCAGGAACAAGGGAAGACTTCGAAGAGTATGGCAACTCAGTCGCAATCCAGTTGACAAAACAGCACTTAACAGAGCCACTAAACACCTGAAGACTCTTTTCTTTGAACAAAGAAATGCAGCTACTGCTGAATATCTGGAGAACCTCGAGCACAACAACCCTGAGAAAAGTCTCTGGAATGCGACGAGATGCCTCGAAAGGCCTAGAAGCAGGAAAGTTCCTATTCGAGGTACCAACGGAGCTTGGTGCAGATCATCAGAGGACAAGGCAGAAGAGTTTGCCACTCATGTTGCTAATGCATTCTCCCCTTTCAACATGTGCACCCAGGCCGAACGAGATGACGCCACAGCCTTCCTAGAGTCACCATGTCAAATGGCCCTCCCCATCAGTAGAGTTTCCCCGGAGGAAGTAAAAACGGAAATTGACAGGCTAAAAGCAACAATAAGCCCAGGTTACGACGGTATTGATGCGGTCACCCTGAAGCTTCTCCCCCCACGAGCAATCCAACATCTTGCGTGCCTCTTCAACGGTCGTCGACAGAGTTTGGCACGAGGGACTCCTGTTCAAACTCAAGACTTTGCTCCCAGCCACTTTCTTTCCCTTGTTTAAATCATACCTGGCCGATAGAATCTTTTATATCAGATGTGACACTGCGGTATCCCGGCAGGTGTCCCTCAGGGAAGCGTCCTCGGCCCCATTTTGTACACCATATACACGTCTGATCTCCCAGCCCTCCAGTCACATGAGCTACTGATAGCAACCTATGCCGATGACACTGCGTTTATAGGATCAGCCTCAACTCGAAGTCAAGCCACCGAAATTGTACATAGACAACTGAACATTATTGAGCCTTGGCTGCTCAGATGGAACATCGCTGTAAACATAACAAAATCTACCCATATCACTTTTGCTACACGAATGGGTGACTGTCCTTCAGTCAGTCTGTACGGGACTCCTCTGCCCACAGTTGACAAGGTGAAATACCTCGGCCTCACCCTCGACAGAAGACTTAACTGGAAGGCTCACATCAGCTTAATTTGAAGGCAAAAAGGATGCATTGGCTCATCGGTCACAAATCGCAGCTCAGTACATCAAACAAGGTGCTGTTGTATAACGCCATACTGAAGCCCATTTGGACATACCCAGGCTTTAGCGGACGATGTGCCACTCGTCTCCATTAAAATACACTTAGACCAGCTTAAGTCGCTTTGGGCACAAGTCGATGCAGAGTTTTCACGATGTCATAAAGCCTTGACGGCTCAAAAGAACGAAGATAGTCCGAAGCACATAGCTACAATTAAAGCTAAACATGAATATTGTTATATGGTATATGTGCGAGGCGGGACTTTGTTTGGAGAGCGAATCGAGCAGTTGTCCGTGAAAACGGTTCCCCCACCAGTCAGGCTCTCCGTCGATTCCACTCATCAAAGCCACACAGTTCCCCCGTGTGAAGTCGAAATCTTCAACGGAGACAGACTGGCTTGGCCTACATTCCGTGATTTGTTTACCGCGATTTTCATCCATAATCCAAGCCTAACACAAGTGGAGAAACTGTACCACTTAAGTTGCAAAACTCGCGGTGAAGCCAGAGCCATTGTTTCTAGGTCACCCTTGACCAATGAAGGGTTCCAGTCCGCGTGGGATAACCTCACTGCGCGATACGAAAATAATCGATTATTGATTATGAGCCAGGCCAAGCAGCTTCTACAGATGCCAGCTGTAACCCAAGAGTCTGGCAAGGCGTTGAGAGAACTGCAGACGTCAATTCAAGGTTGCTTAACCGGTCTTGAGCTTTCCGGGGCTCGTACAGACAATTGGGATATCCTTCTCATAGCAATCTGTACGAGCAAAATGCCCAAAGCCACCCTTCTGTTGTGGGAACAGTCCGTTCCAAATAAGACCGCCGACTCATCCTGGGACGACCTGAATCGATTCCTAACTGATCGCCACCGTGCACTAGAGTCCACAGATGTCCTTCAACCAAGCTCTAGCGGTCAGGCCTTTCCATCCGTAAGCCGAAAACCTACGGCACGAACTCAAGCCTTTTCCACTCAAGTGCAAGAGAGCTCAGCACCTGATGCTTGTATAATTCCGAATCCTGCGTCCTCCGATTCTTCCAGCAGCCCCCATGTAAACGTGGGAAGTTACTTCGGCTCCACTAGCAACACTGGTCTCCTGGGTACTGCGAGGGTAACTATTCATCATCGTGGCAAGCAGTTTCCAATCCGCGCTTTGATTGAAATAGGATCCGAAGCGTCCTTTATTTCCCAAAGAATGTTTGAATTGATTAATCCTCCAAGCTGCAAGGTATCAACTAGCATTCGCGGCATTGGGCAATGTGATGCGGGTAGCGGCGACAAAGTGTGCCGCTTACAGATTTCTCCTCCTGACGAACCGCTGCGACAGTTCCAAGCAATCGCCGTGGTGCTGCCTAGTGTAGCTGAAGCACTTCCGTCCTGCGCCGTCCCGAATAAGGTGAAGCAGGACTCGCTTGACCTTTCGCTCGCTGATCCGCAATTTCACCAAAGAGCTCCGGTGGATTTGGTGCTTGGAGCCGAGCTCCTCCCCACTATCCTCGGGGAACGAATCATCAAGAATGTTGGTGATTCTTTCGTGGGGATCGCGACGATATTCGGATGGGTTCTCTGTGGATCCGTTACTGGTAAACCCAGAAGTTCTCGGTCCAACTCCTCCAGCAGTCCGAAAATGTCTCTAAGGACAGCAGCACCATCCGATTTAGAACGCAGTTCCAATTGCTTCAGGTGCCGCGTTTGTCAAGGGTAGTCTTGAGCAACGGATACTGCCCGAACTGTTTGGCTCATGAGGATTCCAATGGTTCCTGCAGGAGCACAGCAGGATGCCATCGATGTGGCAAGCAACACCACACGCTCTTGCACATCGGCAGCTCAGTCGCGCACATCCAACCCATAGCGTCCAAAGAGCAAAGACCCGAAAGGCACCCGCCTTTCATTCGGACTCCTATACAGAGGTCATCAGTCATCGCGCCGCCTACTCCATCTACATCCAAAGTTCCCCCTCCATCTCCACCCGTGTCTTGGCGATCCAGAACGCTGCCATCCCCCATCCTTAGACATGCCCAGCGAGGCAATTGCAACTTGTTGCAAGGGGGTGGTATGTTCACGCCACCGGGTGAACAGCAGAGAGTGAGGGGTAGGGGTTTTTCTAAAAACCGAATTCGGTCATACCTAGGAAGGTGACGAAGGGTTCTCCAGTAAATCGCCATATTCAATCCAGTACGAGCATCTAACCCGAACACCCGTTCTTTCACTGTGCTTTTTTTCCGATATTGTATTTTTCCAACCCGAAACATTTTCGTGTGTGCCGGGACATTTTGTAAAGAAACTAAATAAACCAAAATTAATTATAAACGAAGTTTTGCGCGCGTTTCAATTTCATTCCTCACTCACCAGACCCCTGAAGAAATTGGCACCCGCCAAACACTTGTGACCTATTTGGATCCTTCCGTCCCGCTTCGAACAGCCACAAATGCCAGGAGTATGGGCACACACAGCACTTCTGTAACATGCCTGCCCGATGTGTCAAGTGCGCAGTCAACCACAAATGCACAAAAGACAAGGAAGCCCCAGCCAAATGCGTTCATTGTAACGGGAACCATACTGCCTCCTACAAAGGCTGCAGAGTGTATAAGGAAGTGGCCAAGAATACACCGCGAACAGCAAACCAACCCACGATAACCAACAACGCAACCATGCAGAATGCTTATACTAAGCACGTCACTACCGGACTATCATATGCCAACGCTGCCAAAGGCGCTGACATCCCTGGTGACATTCCTATACAGGATTCAACATCCCACCCCTTCCCCCCGCTCCCGGAATCCAACTCCCAATCCTCCCAGCTGGAGCAAATCATCAAGGTTATGCATGCTCAATTGGTTCAGATGACCCAAATGTTCAACACCCTAATGGCAGCCTTATGCAAATAGGCCTCAAACTAGTGTCTTGGAACGTCAACGGCCTATGCAAAAGCTGGGCAGAAATCGACCTTTATTTAAAACGTAACCGCACCGACATAATGCTCCTAAGTGAAACACACTTTACCGACAGATCCTACTTTAAAATCCAGGGATTTGATTTGATTCAGGCGAATCATCCGAGCGGCAACGCCAGAGGTGGTGCTGGCATCCTTATAAAATCGACAATTAAATACACCGAGAATGCTCCGTTAACTCTTCCCTGGTTGCAAGCTGCATCAATAGCCATCAAAACTCCACTCGGTCTCCTGGCAATTGCCTCATGCTATATCCCTCCACGACATGCAGTCGACACGCAAATGTTTCAACAAGGCCTGAACACTTTGGCAACAGGTTCCTCATTGCAGGCTACTTCAATGCCAAGCACTCTTGGTGAGGCTCAAGGCTAAACAACCCCAAAGGAATTGCCCTCAGACCTTGTGTCAATACGCTCAACCTGAAGATCACCTCAACTGGTCAGCCTACATACTGGCCAACCGACCCATACAAGGTTCCTGATGTCCTAGACATTGTTGTTACCAGAGGCATTCACCACAGCAGAATCTTCGTGGCTGATGAACCAGACCTGCTGTCTGACCACAGCGCAATCAAAATCTGGGTAGACACCCCTAATGAAGTCAAGACACGCAATACTCGGCTGCTTAGGGGAAACTCTAACATTGAACTTTTTCCATCCATCATAGGGGGACGTAGTCAACCCATCTGTCCTCCTCAACTCTGGTGGGGACATTCACGAAACAGTTGAAAAATTTACCCTCGACATTTGTGAAGCTGCTACCTCTTGCACTCCACCTGCACAAGCCACACAACCCCGTTGCAACCAAAGGAACAAGTTTGCCTGGTCAACTGAGATATCTGATGCAATCAGGAACAAGAGAAGACTTCGAAGAGTATGGCAACTCAGTCGCAATCCAGTTGACAAAACAGCACTTAACAGAGCCACTAAACACCTGAAGACTCTTTTCTTTGAACAAAGAAATGCAGCTACTGCTGAATATCTGGAGAACCTCGAGCACAACAACCCTGAGAAAAGTCTCTGGAATGCGACGAGATGCCTCGAAAGGCCTAGAAGCAGGAAAGTTCCTATTCGAGGTACCAACGGAGCTTGGTGCAGATCATCAGAGGACAAGGCAGAAGAGTTTGCCACTCATGTTGCTAATGCATTCTCCCCTTTCAACATGTGCACCCAGGCCGAACGAGATGACGCCACAGCCTTCCTAGAGTCACCATGTCAAATGGCCCTCCCCATCAGTAGAGTTTCCCCGGAGGAAGTAAAAACGGAAATTGACAGGCTAAAAGCAACAATAAGCCCAGGTTACGACGGTATTGATGCGGTCACCCTGAAGCTTCTCCCCCACGAGCAATCCAATATCTTGCGTGCCTCTTCAACGGTCGTCGACAGAGTTTGGCACGAGGGACTCCTGTTCAAACTCAAGACTTTGCTCCCAGCCACTTTCTTTCCCTTGTTTAAATCATACCTGGCCGATAGAATCTTTTATATCAGATGTGACACTGCGGTATCCCGGCAGGTGTCCCTCAGGGAAGCGTCCTCGGCCCCATTTTGTACACCATATACACGTCTGATCTCCCAGCCCTCCAGTCACATGAGCTACTGATAGCAACCTATGCCGATGACACTGCGTTTATAGGATCAGCCTCAACTCGAAGTCAAGCCACCGAAATTGTACATAGACAACTGAACATTATTGAGCCTTGGCAGCTCAGATGGAACATCGCTGTAAACATAACAAAATCTACCCATATCACTTTTGCTACACGAATGGGTGACTGTCCTTCAGTCAGTCTGTACGGGACTCCTCTGCCCACAGTTGACAAGGTGAAATACCTCGGCCTCACCCTCGACAGAAGACTTAACTGGAAGGCTCACATCAGCTTAATTTGAAGGTAAAAAAGGATGCATTGGCTCATCGGTCACAAATCGCAGCTCAGTACATCAAACAAGGTGCTGTTGTATAACGCCATACTGAAGCCCATTTGGACATACGGCATTCAGCTGTGGGGTACGGCGAGTCACTCCAGCATTGAAATCCTGCAAGGATTTCAAAACAAGCTTCTGCGCAAACTGGTAACGTGCACCGTTCTACGTCCGTAATTCAGTTCTACACAGGGACTTGAAAATCCCATCAGTCCACAGAGAGATCCCCAGATATGGGGTCCGCCACTTCGACAGACTCACCAGTCACACCAATAGGCTTGCTTAGGCTTAATAGATGACCATTGTCTTCTCAGCCTGAAGAGTTTACATCCTCTTGATCTCCCCTTCATGACAGATGCGAATTGGTAGTGCTAGCTGCACCACCCTTATTTCGGCCAGTGAAGAGTGATGACCCCAACCCAATAAATCCTGCAGCTGCTTTCACCTGATTGTATTTCAATGTTATGTAAACTATGTTTGTTAACAAATTTAATTATTGTCCTACAATTATTTAAATATACTTACACACAAAAAAAAAAAAAAATTTTTTTATATAACTGGGTTCCTTCAATTTGCAACAGTGAAAATAAGCAAATACCATGACCAAACGTTGACTTGTGAGAATTTTAAAAATTATGTGAGACAATTTGGAGTGAGAAAAGCCGGGTGCGCTGAAGGGTCAGTCCTCATCTAGATCCGGCAGATCCAATGGGTGCAGCCTCCTGATACGGCGTGTGGCGGTGCTATTATCCAACAAGTTGATGGCCAATGGGTTATTGTTACGCGCGAGCCCAAGCAGATAGCAAACCAACTCCCACCCGACCGACCGAGGGGTGCAGCCGTATAACGCACGGCACAAATCGCGTGGGCAGATACACAATGGAAAAAACAAACAAACACCTAATACTACAGCTATCTATGAACTAAATAGGAAAGAATAGATGTTTTAAGTTTGTTAATAGAAGACTCTGAGCAGATAACAAGGAATAAAAGGTTGTAATCAGAGGACCCTAAAAGGTTCATGCATGGCATAGTTAGAAGAACAACGACTAAGGGTTTAAGGTATAATAGGATGTCTACTCTGTCTACATGGTACCGACAAATTATCCTGAGCCAATAACTCAGGCGAATCAATATCGCCGATTAAGAGCTTGTGCATAAAAATAACACCAAACATAATTCTACGGTTAATTAAGGAAGGAACGTTAATCAAAAGAAGTCTACTAGAGTACGAAGGCAAATTGACACTTCGATCGCAGCTTAATCCACGAAGAGCAAATAGCAAGAACTGCTTTTAAACTGATTTAAGTCTAATCTGGTGTGACTCATATTGAGGTGACCAAATTCAGGATCCATACTCTAAAATAGGACGGACAAGCGAAGTAAAAAGAACTTTAGTCGTATAGGGGTCATCAAATTCTTTTGACCATCTTTTAATGAAACCCAGAACACTCATGGCCTTTGCGACCGTGGTGGAAATATGGGTATTTAAACTTAACTTATGGTCCATAAGTACGCCGATATCATTCATATTATTTAGACGTTCCAAAGTACTATTGTTTAGAAAATAAGTGAGTTCATGTGTCTACAATTATACAGATAAGACCAATCTGTAGTAAGAGTGTTTTCATTAAGGCTGACAAAGTCAGTCTTACGAAAACACCTAGTTAGAGGTAACTCATTTAAACCAAATAATGGTGATAGTGAGGGTAGATCAATTTTTAAATTTAATGTTGGATGAAATTTATCTACGGGAAGAACAAAAGGTTCGATCCTAGAAACATCACAATAAGAATAATCTTATACAAAAAATATCAAAGAAGCTAACTTCGGCAATGCCGAAGTTTATATACCCTTGCAGTCTTTCGCAATAATTTTTTTACATTTTGAAATTTCTTTCCCTGCAACTGAATTCATCAATTCACAAACAAAACATTCAAATTATTTCTCTTTTTATAATAAATTTTCTTTCTTCTTGCATCATTCCCTAAGCAAAGCACAACACGCATACACATACAATTCTTGTAGCGCTGCGTCTGTGTGTGTGTATGCATGTGCTCTGTTTGAGCAGCAAGCAGCGCTGCTTGCTGTCTACTAGGTCATCATTTGAACCGATTTGTGTTGACTGTAACTTCTGTTCTATTTATCCGATCAGATTCAAATTTTGGGATCTGTCAATTTAAGTCAAATACTATCATATTGGTAAATTTCATGGGGATACTCCAATTTTTGCAAAAATGTTTGTTCTACAGCTATATGATATAGTGGTCCGATCCTCACAATTTTCATACTTTATCATCTCCCGGCTAAAAGTAGCTCAAATATGAAATTTCATTCCGATAGCTCTTAAGATGCCGGCGTGAAGTTGATTTGCACAGACGGACGGACGGACAGACGGACATGGCTATATCGACTCAGCTTCTCATGCTGATCAAGAATATATATACTTTATGGGGTCGGAAACGTCCCCTTCTGTGCGTTACAAACATCTGACCAATTTTATGATACCCTCTGCAAGGGTATAATAAGATCTAACGATGTCAATGTCAGGTCAGGTTTTACCCACGTCTCCGTAAAATCAAGAATGTTTAGATTAGGAAGCTTAGATTTCAGTCGTTTAACGTTCTGGTAATCCAGGTTAAGGGATGAAACTAGTTTTTGACACACCAGCAGATGCTGATGCGCCAGGAATAGTCTGAGTTGTTGTTTTTGGCAGGCGACTCGGTTGCCCATTTTTCATCCTTACAGTATGTTCCTTAACTATTATATGCTTTGGCCAAAAATCTTCTCGACATATAATGTCGAAGATAGTGGCAGAAACACTAATTTTAAAGGACGAGATGTCCCGAGAATAAGAAAATTTAATTTTTTCCACCGCAATATTCGAGATGTTAACTTTCTTCCGAATATAGGCTGTTACATCATCAGATGTGACAACAGGGTCTAGCCTAGAAACAAATGTATGTTTCTTTGGTGGTATGCCAACGAGAGGCCGCGGTCTCAAAGCGTCAGCCGCAGCAGCAACGTTGGACAAGTCACCCATATACTTTTAGAGCTATCGGCAATTTCCATTGGAATGGGTAATTGCCCGGACACTTCGGACACTACAGTTGGCATCGTTTTTAAGAGATCATTCCCAGGTGATACCGGTAATTCTTTACTAATCACCACTGGGCTCTTAAACGATATAAATTGCTGTACATTGAAAGAGGAATATGCTTGAGGCTGGTTAGGAACAATAAGAGACACTGACGGATCTACAGATAAAGAAACACCCCAAAGACTCGTTCTTTTTACGTTTCGGAGACTCATTCATAAGCGATAAGCTTTTAACCTGAGTCTCCACCGCAGTAAATTCCGCTTGGAGTTTGTTAAAACCTGCCCTCAAAGTGTCAAAACTATCTCTAGTCCGCCTCATTAATGAGCGCATCTCATTCTCGACCTCCCAGCAAGCATCACATCCATATTTTAAGCCACCACATTTAGCAATAGACTCCTTGATTCTGCCTGTGTAACCTGCACACTTAACGCAAACCGCATTGTCACACAACCAACAAAAAATTATAATCATGGAAGTCAGCCGCATCAGTGGCAACTATTCAATTATTTTTTGAGCAGACAACTATTTTATCAAAAAGTTAAATTTATTTGAAAAAAGGAATAAAAAAAAAATAAGAAATAAAAATTGAAAACGTAAAAATCGGTGTATAAGAATATACTGACCAGTTCTGACACAAGGGTTAATGTGCAGAGTAAGCCTCCACAACTAAAGAAATTAATAAGCAAGAATACACAAAAACAAAGACACGTATCACAGAGTCGCGGGTAGGCAATAGACGAGAGCGCAAATCAAACAAGAATAGGAAAGAGCGGGAGAGCGCGTCAAATTGAACCCATGCAACAACAATTTGTAACAACAAAAGCAAAAGAGATTAGCTAAACAACAACACCGCTAATGCAAGTAATTATTGTAAGTTAATCAATGTATATTGAAACAAAAAGCACAAAAACGACTGAAAGAAATCATGGAATGAAAAAACAATTCGAATGTTAAAATACTAATTAAACCGATAATGAGTTTAAACGTTAAAGAAATGTTGTTAATCACGAGAAAAAAATAAAAATTTGATAAGCGCAAAAAAAAAAAACACGTCCGACCTCTGCAACGATATTGTAAGTTATTCTTATAGTCTTATTTTGGAAAATTTCTAAAAGGTCCACGTTGGAACGGCTAGCAGTGCCTCGTATAGGAACACCATAGGTCCATATTGGCTTTAGAATGGTTTTGTATATTAAAAGTTTGTTGTGGAGCCGCAGAGGAGACTTCCTTCCAACCAGCCAGAGGTGGCTCTTGAGTTTGGCGTTCAATTGGTTGCGTTTTTTGCTGAGATGCATCATCCAAGTGAGACGTCTGTCCATAATGAGGCCCAGGTATTTAGCCGAGTCTGGTACTTCCATCCAAATGTATGGCAGGGCAGTATCCTCTTCGAAACGCAAAGGTCATTTACACAAACTTCTCGGGGTTGACGACAATATTCCAGCGCCGGAGCCAAGTGTTAATGACGTCTAACTGCACCTGAATCAAACTGCCAGCAGTCAGCAGTGACTCGTTGGATGCCAAGAAGGCAGTGTCATCCGCGTACGTGGCTGTGAGAACTTGACGGTCCGGAGATGTCGGCAGTGTAGATGGTATACACTATAGAGCCCAGCAAGCTGCCCTGGGGGACTCCTGCTCTTATGCTCTTGAATTCAGAGGTTTCATCACCGCAGCCACATATAGAAGGGCGCTGGGAGAACGGTCTTCAGGTTGAACAGCAGTCTAGTTTGCCAAACCCTATCGAACGCTTGCTTAACGTCCAGAAAGACTGCGTTGCAGTAATTCTTCTCCTTAAATGCTTCCATGTGCCATGTGCCATGGCACGCTCTAAAGCCATACTGGTGATCTGGGATCAAACCGGCAAAAATAGTCTCTGATCGGACGATATGAGGCGAGATTGGTTGCAGGTTTCCCAAGTTTGTGGAACAGGATGATTTCGGCGCACTACCACTGGGAGATGAAGTGGTAGCATTTCAGGAAGCATTTCTTTATAATGTTGAGGAGAAGCTGAACTGCATTTGTTGAAAGGGCTTTGACTGATGGTACGTCAATGCCATCATATCCAGGCGATTTGGACGACTTTAGCTTCGCGATCTCAGCGAGCAGTTCATCTGATTCGACGTGCCAGATGGGGAGAGCCATTTAGCAGGGGACATCTAGGAACTCTAGCGTTTCGCTGGCTTCAAGTTGTAAGCACCTATTAAACGGAGTGAAGGCTTCAGACAAATGGTTGGCGAAGGCTGCTGCCCTGTCGCTGTCTGAGCGGCACCAGGTACCGTCTCCATGGGGTTCCTAGAGTTCTGCCACACACGACGCAGTCGTCCCTTCCCCAGTGAGGAAACTTCCGAGTTCCAAAGATGCGCATCTCTGCGTGGAACGTTCCTCGTATTAGAAGTAGGTGGCGGAGTGGCAATCGAGGCCGGTAGGACTGGTAGGACTGAACTTAGGTACTTTTTTGAACAGTCTGCTTCTAACTGTATTCGTGCTGTCTGGCATCTTAATAAGCAGCTTGACTGCACAGTGATCTGAACAAAGGTCTTGATCATTGCATGCGACAATCCTGTGTCTGTCCACTTCTTTCGACACGGCAAAGTCCAATAAATCTGGGATCTGGGATCTTATTGGGATCAATAGGCCAGTGTGTTGGCTCTCCAGTGGAGTCGCAGTCAAGTCTGCTGTTCGCCATGCAGTTATAAAGGGCCCTGCCCTTAGGATTTGTGATGCGGGATCCCCACCACGTGTGTTTGGCATTAAAGTCACCTCCAGAAACGAACCAATTACCTAGGCTGTCAAAGAACTCTTGGAATTGAGTCTGAGCAACCAGGTATCTTGGAGGGCAGTATATAGCCGCAACAGTGTGCTCTCCTTGACAATTAGCGCAGCGTGGGGGGCCTCCTTAGGCTTGGGGCACTTAGCAGTGGCATGCTCATGGCTTCCACATTTCACACAGGCGAAACGGAGTCCGCAGTTGGCTTTTGTATGACCGAAACCTTGGCAACGGTGGCATTGCAGGGCATCTCTGGATTTCAGCGGAGCTCTATGGCCACAATGCACTTGCAGAGGCGTTTAATGGCGAAAACATCACGATTGTTGCTGGCCGGTTCCAGATTGTCAAAGTAGAGCGACATTGGCTTCTTTGTGCCTTCTGTAGGCCCGTTCATCCTTTGGCTGGAATGTCTGGTACAGCATGACATTGTTCTTGAAGAATTCCTTCAACTTGAAGAAACTCTCCTTGGTGTCTGTCATAACCCGGATACGGTCGTCCCTTCCAAGATTTGTAGTTAAAATTATTATTGCCAATGGCTCCTACAATCCCATTGAGCAAAGACTTGATATTCTCCACGTCAGAAATGAAGATTGGTGGTGGCTTGATGAATTTTTCAGGTGCCACAGCTGGGGCATCGTCTTGACCTTGATCCTGGTCCATGTCGTCGTCAGCGTCGTCATTATCTGGTGCAAATCAATTGTTGCCGAGAAGGTTAACTCCAGCAACACTATCAACGTCACTGACACTGCTTAGACTTCCGATTAGGGGCCTTGCGACGGACCTCACCAGGCTCGGAACTATTCGAAGCATCGTCACTCTCACTGCCACTTTTTCCTGCTGATAGCGACATCTTCTTTGCCTTGGCCTGTTTGGCCGTTAAGGCACCTTTGAGCTGCGAGTTCTGCATTTTAAGTTTCAGTGAAGCTATCTTTGACGTGAATCGCAAATCCATATTGATTTTGGCTACAGGCTTTTTAATACAAAATTACCGCTTGTAGTTTATTTGGCCCAGAAAACCAAGCAACGGTACTTGCCACTGCCGACAAGCAAAAATCAAGATTTAAGGCACTCTTAGTGCAGTTTTTGTTTTTGTTTTATTTTCGTTCACTCTGTCGTTGTTGTTCCTTTTCAAGTACAAGTCGATCTCTGGCCTACTTTTGCATAGGCCGTTTGCGTTCCATAGGACTATTTTGAGCCCTACTTGCATATCATTATGGATGTGATTCTCGTTGTGCGCTCAGCAAAATAAGTCAATAATAATTTAATAAAAAAAGAGAGAAAAAAAAAAACTAATTCATTGTTAACCTGGAGTTTTGAGGCATCTAAGAATTTAAAACCAATCTTCTTAGCGTGCAAGGCATTTTTCAACGAGGGAGCCTCGAGCGGCAATGCCGTGGGGACTACAGATTGACAGGTCGTCAATCACACACAAAATTTCTGCGGTAAACGGCATAGATGTGTCAAACGCACGGGTGACCATGAGCCGAGCAAGTGTCCCAAGGACAAGGAGTAGCCCCCCTGAATGCGTGGATTGTGGCGAGAGTCATACAGCTTCATATAAGGGCTGTAAGGTATACAAGCACGCCAAAAAGCTACGCGAGCAAGGCCAAGCACGCCCTTTGGCAAGCCCCCAGTCACGTTTAAGGGGCGGCAAAATTTCAGAGAAAATAATACAAATATTTTGTTAATATTTAAACCTTTTTATTTTTATTGCAACTAAAAATTCATAGATTCATAGAATTTTGCACAGAATTTTTGAATTTTGCAATTCAACACTGCAGTATTGCAGTGCAGTGTTAACAGTGCATTGTTAAGATTGACACATTATGAAGACATTTTAGTAACATTGGAAAAACTGACGGAGACAGGAGAAAGTTTAACCACTAGGACAGATGCTGGAGCTTTACTAACTATGATGCAGTCGTTTTTTTTCTTTGCTTTTTGGGACTTTGGCAACCGGTGCTGCACGAAGTGAATGATGCGCAAAAGTATTTACAAACCAAGGGACTTGACATAATATTGTCCGCTCAGAAAATAAATGCTTTGCAGACGATATTGACAAAGAAACGAGAAATATGGGCAGATGGCGCTGTAAACTATGCAAAAAATATGTGTCAAAAACTCGGAATTTCTTTAGAGCCTCAGAGGCGGCTAATAAGAAAGCATACTTTTGATACCGGAACTGGAGATGCTTGCTTGTCTTTTGAAAGTGAATTAAGGTGAAGGCTGTTTTCTTCATTGGATAGAGTTATTGTTGAAATTGGTCAGCGTTTTCAACAGCTACAGAGTTTGAAGGATAAATTTGCCTGTCTTACGCCGGCTTTGTTATTAGATCTAGACAACAATACATATAATATCGACTACGGATTTCTCGAAATTGACGAGCAGGATTTCCAAGCGGAACGACTTCGACTGCGGTCTTTTGTTATTGCTACAGGCAACAAAGAATATCTTTCTAAGGCAGACTCACTTGAATTGTTTAAATTTATTGTGAAATCCAAGATGGATGATTCTCTGCCGAACATTATAATACTACTGCTAATTTTTTTTACTATTGCCATAAGCAATGCAAGCTGTGAAAGAAGTTTTTCAAAAATAAAACTAATAAAAAATTATTTAAGATCAACAATAAGCACTTTACGACTCAATAATTTGGCCATCTTGTCTATTGAACAAGAGGTGTGTGATGCTCTTGACATTGATGCTGCCATTAAAGACTTTGCCTTAAAAAAAACTAGATGCATAAATTTATAAATAAAAACATGATTAGTTATAAATATAACAGTTACTCCATTGTCTTTCAATAAAAACATTTATATTACACACATGTTGATTTGCATTTTATATTCAAAAATAAATTCTGTTCCTCTCAAAAAATTGTTTAGAATCTATATATGTAAACATATGTAATAAAATACACCTTAAAATTGGAGTACCTAGATAAGAGGGCGGCATAAATGTGTTCCGCCCCGGGCGCCCGAAACCCACGCTACGCCACTGCAGGCCAACCTACATACTGACCCACTGACCTTAATAAGATTCCTGACGTCCTGGATTTTGCAATCTCCTGAGGCATGAACAGCAGTCATATCCACACATATGCAGACCATGACTTGCAGTCGGACGACAGTGCTATAAAGTTCTGGCTAGACATCCCTTTTGAGACGAACACACACACTAGCAGGCTCCTCAGGAAAAACTCCGACATAGACTCTTTTAAAACTATGCTCGACGAGATCACTGAGCCCAACGCCTACCTCAACTGTGGAGAGGACATTGATGACACTGTGGAGAAGCTGGCTCGTGACATCTGCGAAGCTGCCTGTGCCTGCAGACTACCCACCAGTCTGAGACAACAATCAACGTCACCGAGAGACATGTTCGCCTGGTCTAGCGAGATCACCAACGCCTTGCGGAAGAAAAGACGATTGCGACGTGTCTGGCAACTCAGTCAAATTCCTCATGATAAAAGGGCCTTCAACCGCGCCACGAAGGAGCTGAAAGCGCTGTACTTCAAAGTCCGCAACAAAGCAACTGCCTCATACCTGAAAGAGCTTGATCCTAATCAACCAGAAAGCAATCTATGGCAAGCCACTAGGTACTTAAAAAAGGCCTACCATGAGGAAAGTCCCCATTCGTGGACCAAATCACTTTTGGTGCAGAACCAGTGAAGACATAGCCGAGTTGTTCGTGACCAATCTGGCCGAATCGTTCACACCTTTCAGTTCCTGCAGGGCAGAAGATGCCAATGCCACCGCGTCTTTCCTTGAAGCCCCTCTTCAGATGGCTCCCCCATCGATCGGGTAACCCCTGAGGAAGTCAAGTCGGAAATTGACAACCTGAAGACGACCAAAAGCCCTGGCTACGATGGCATTGACGCAGTCACCATAAAGTGCTTGATGCCGAGAGTGATCCAGCTACTTGCCAACATATTCAACAGGATCTTTGATCTCTGCGACTTCCCCACCCAATGGAAGTGCGCAGAGATTATTATGGTTTCTAAGCCTGGGAAACCCGAGTATGAGGCAGCTTCGTACCGTCCGATCAGTCTGCTGGCGATGCTCTCAAATGTATTCGAAAGAATACTTTTGGCTTGAGTATTGCCGCTCCTGGACGAAGAAAGTATCATCCCAGAACACCAGTTTGGATTCCGGCAACATCACGGCACTCCCGAGCAATGTCATCGCATTGTACAGAAGGTGCTCTCTGGATTCGAAGACAAGCAGTACTTTTCCGCTGTTTTCCTTGATGTCAAACAGGCCTTCGACCGTGTCTGGCATAATGGGCTCCTCTACAAGATAAAGATGCTACTTCCTGCCCCGTTCTACCAGGTACTAAAATCCTACCTTGCTGACAGAAGCTTCTATGTCAGGTGTAAGAGCTCCTTGTCGAGGATAGAATTCATTAAAGCAGGCGTTCCCCAGGGCAGTGTGCTGGGCCCAATCTTATACACACTGTACACTGCAGACTTACCAGTGCTGCAACAACCGCAACTCTTGATTGCCTCCTACGCAGACGACACTGCTTTCATTGCCTGCGCACCGCACCCTGCTGATGCCTCGGAAATCCTTAAGGATCAAATACTCCTGCTTGGTCAGCCTTCATGGGACGCTTCTGCTAAGCGTCGAGACGGTTCAATACCTGGGCTTTTCCCTGGATACGCGTTAAACCTGGAAAGCGCATATCAAGTCCAAACGAGCACAGCTTAATCTCAAGCTGTCCAAAATGCAATGGCTTATTGGCGGAAGATCCCAGCTCAGCCTCCGCAACAAGGTGCTGCTATATAAAGTCATATTGAAGCCGGTGTGGACCTACGGCATCCAGCTCTGGGGCACAGCCTCAGACGCCAACGTCAAGATACTCCAACGTCAAGATACTCCAACTCTCCAAAGAAGAAGTCGCTATCAGCAGGAATGAGCGGCAGTGAGAGTGACGATGCTTCGTCTAGTTCCGAGCCAGGTGAGGTCCGTCGCAAGGCCCCTAATCGGAAGTTTAAGCAGGGTCAGGCAACTGCTGACTTTGATAATGCTGCTGGAGTTAACCTTCTCGGCAACAATAGATTTGCACCACTGTCAGATAATGACGACGCTGACGATGACATGGACCAGGATCAAGCAACAACAAGGACGTTTTTGATATCAAGCGCCTTTGCAGCTGCGTGGTCAACATTGAGCCACCCCGCAAATCTAATGACGTTCTACAGTGCTACATATGTCAAGGTTTGAGACACTCACAAAAGAACTGCAACCTGCAGTTCATCTGTGTTAAGTGCGGTGGCACCCAAAATTCCTTAGAGTGCCGCAACCCAAGGACCGACCCTCCCTGCTGTGCCCACTGCGAGGGCAACCACACTGCCTTCTACAAGGGCTGCAAAGTGTACCTGAAGGCAAAGGAGACGTACCTGCCCAAACCACGGTCAATCCCACCGACCACACCACCTGCCTACTGGCAAACCTCCTCGACCAAGCCAGGCATCACTTTCGCCAATATAATAAAAGGCAATCAGCTACCTCCCCAGCAGGCAGAAGCCCCTTCTGCCAATTCGCCTCAAACGAACCAAAGAGTGGATCGTCTAGAAGCACTAATGAAGAAAATATTGGACCAATTTGCTGCCATGACTTAACTGTTAACGTCAATCATGGCCCAAAAATGCAAATAAATCTCCATATTGTCTTATGGAACGCGAACGGCCTGTGGAGGAACAGACCAGAAGTTGAACACTTTATAAAAACCCAACACGTTGACATCCTTCTGATTTCCTATCATATTTCAACATCAACAGCTACGACGTCATCTTCACCAACCATGGCAATAAATCAGCGCGAGGAGGTGCAGCCATCATCATCAAGTCCAACATTAACTACATCGAGCTACCGGCATTTCAAGAGCCATGGGTTCAGTGCTCCAGGATCAGATTCATCAGCCTGACAGGAGATATAACGATCGCTGCTGTCTACTGCCCACCTAGGCATATTGTAAGCGAACTAATGTTCCACAGCCTATTGGACAGCCTTGGCACTCGGAGGAGACTGGAGGAGACTACAATTCCAAACACATCTGCTGGGGATCACGAATAACCAATCCCAAAGGAAGAGCTCTTTACAGATGCATCACCGACAACAACATGTCCTACCACTCAACTTGGGAGCCCACTTACTGGCCCACTGATCCAAACAAAATTTCTGACGACTTAGACATATTAGTCTCAAGAGGAATTCCGAGCCACAAAATCGTCACCAGCAACGTGCTTGAACTATGCTCTGACCACTGTGCTGTTGGGCTTCTACTTAACCTACCAGCCAGTACCAAACCCAAAAGTAGCAGTCTATTCAAAAGAAGCACGAACATCGAGCACTACGAGTACTGGCTGGAAAACCATCTGGACTCGACGGCCGAGATCTCCACCGAGAAGACCTGGATAATGCTGTTGAACACCTCAATGCGAGTATCCACCAGGCTGTCGCCTATGCCACACCTCCCGCTAGGAGCTCCACGAACAACAGCGTCCCTCACAGAGATATCCATCTATAGTCACCCAAGGTAGCCGCATTGGTAGCTGAGAAGAGACGTCTCCGTCAAACGTGGCACAACTCAAGGAGCCCAATAGACAAAACCCTGTTCAACAGAGCTGCAAAAACTCTCAAAGAGTTTCTGAACAGTCTTCGTGGGAAGTCACTCGAATTTTTCCTAGAGAACGTCGAACCTGGAAACCCCCAACACAACCTATGGAGGCTGACCAAAGGCATCAAAAAGCCTGTCATAAGAAAGTAGCCCATCAAAGACTCCAATGGATCCTGGTGCCCTTTAAACAACGAAAAGGCCGCAGCTTTTGCAAACCACCTATATGAAACGTTCACCCCCTTCAATAGGAGGCCCAAGAGACGAAAGAGTTTTTGCACGCGCTCTACCAAATGGCCCTATCCAAGAGGCTGAAACAGACGAGCTAGCTCTAGAAATCGCCAAGCTAAAACCGGGCAAGTCACCTGGATACGACGGTATCGATGTGCCAGCCATCAAAGCCCTGCCTCCGAATGGTTTACAGCTGCTCCTCAAAGTTACAAATAAAAGCTTCCTGTTACGACATTTCCCCACCCAGTGGAAATGCGCCGAAAACCTGGGAAACCTGCAGCCAATGTGGCCTCACATCGACCGATCACTTTATTGGCAATATTCTAAAAAATAGTCGCCAGACTGCCCAACTCTGGACGAGGCCGGGTTGATGCGCGATCACCAATTTGGGTTCAGAAAATGCCTTGGCACACCCGAACAATGCCATAGTATCTCGAGGGAGAATTCTTGAGGCTTTCGAGGAGAAGAAATATTGTACTGGAGTATTTCTAGATATGAAGCGAGCATTCGACAAGGTGTGGCACACTGGCCTACTATACAAGATCAAAACTGCCCTAAAATCATACCTTGAAAACAGGAGCTTCTATGTGAGATGCGGTGATGCACACTCTGCCATCAAAGACGTCAGAGCCGGAGTACCCCAGGGAAGCGTTCTAGGCCCAGTGCTATACACCCTCTACACAGCTGACATGCCGATACTCAACGATCCCAACCTCCTAACTGCAACATACGCGGATGACACTGCCTTCATGGCAACCAATGAAGCGCCACAGGAGACTAGCAACCTTCTACAAAGGCAGCTAGACATCACAAGCACCTGGCTCAAAAAATGGAATATGGCGGTCAACCCAGATTAATGCGTTCAAACAACATTCACATTGAGGAAAGGTTACTGCCCAACTATCCTATTCGACGGAACCCCCCATTCCCATATGCGACTCAGCCAAATATCTGGGTCTAACTATGGACAGAAGGCTAACATGGAAGCAGAGTCTGAAGACCAAAAGAGGCCAGCTCGACGCAAGGCTGAAAAAGTACCTATTTCTCATCAGACGAAGGTCTACCCTTCGGCTAAATATGAAGCTGCTTATATACAAAGTTATAATGAAGCCAATGTGGACCTATGGAATACCAATCTGGGGCACATAATCCAAAAATTTCAATGCAAGGCGCTAAGGATCATCACAAATACCCACTTTCTCACTACAAACAGGGAAATATATGCTGATCTGTACAGCCCATGGGTCGATCATGAGATTTACAGACTGACCGCAGCCTATCTGGAGAGTCTTGACAGGCACGTGAACCCGTACGCCATCAACATGCTGGACAACAGCACCACCACCAGGCGCCTAAGAAGACTCCACACGCTGGACCTACCACATCAACGAGATTAATATTTCTATTTAACCTGCTTTCCCGCACTCCAACCACCACCCTATATAACCCACCAACACCCTATTGTAATAACATACAAACATTATAGCCGCCAATGTCCATTATTCCTGGACAGGTTGCAAATTCGCTATATTGCTGTTTTATAAAAAAAGAAAAAAAATAAACTCATTTGCAAGTCACCGTCAATATTTTAATCCATTTGCTCATTGTCCTTATGGGACAGATTGCAAGTTCAATACAGAGCAAAAAAAAAAAAAAAATTATATGGATGTTCCCACACGATAAATGGGCGATATTAAATTAATTCCTTTTCGTACGCTATGAGATATTCCATATAATATGGTTGTTCCCATACGATAAATGGGCGATATTAAATAAATTTCATTTCATATGATATGAGATATTCCATATGATATGAGATATTCCATATGATATGAGATATTCCATATGATATGAGATATTCCATTAAATTAATTTCATTTCGTATGAAGCTGTTGCTTAGTCCACTCCATGCGGCAGGTCAAGAACGTGGAGTCTTCTTAGACGTCTGGTGGTAGCAAATTGATGTCTAGCAAATTGATGGCTAGAGGATTCAGGTGCCTGCCGAGGCGGTCCAGGTGGGCTCTCGGCAGCCTTGTTATTTCGTCCTTTACCCATGGAATTCCCAGCGTACTGTGGATCTCTGCATTGGACATGGCATCGGGGGATGCCGTAGGTGCATACTGGCTTTAGGATGGTTTTGTATATTAGTATTTTTTAAGGTATCCTTAGGGTAGAATTGCGTCCCATCAGCCAGACGTATTTCTTCAATCTTTTGTCGAGCATTCTCCTCTTATCCATGATATGTGGTCACCAGGTTAATCTCTTATTCAAAAGTAGGCCAAGGTATTTCACTCCAGTTGCCTCTGGAATAATGGCGCTGTCCATACGTAATGGAGGACAGTTCCCTCGTCTCAGCGTGAATGTAATGTGCGTCGACTTGTCGGGATTAATTATTATATTACATCTGGCAAGCTAGTGATTGATTTCGCCAAGCTGTCCTTGCAGTAGACTGCTGGCTACCGTTGGCGACTCATCCGTCGCTAGAAATGCCGTATCATCCGCATAAGTGGCAGCTTGCATTCTGTGAAGCGAGCTGACTGGCATTGCAGCGGTATAGATTCAATTTGGGACCTCGCCCATGGGACATTGTCGCCCCATCTTACATAGAAGCTTCTCTTGAGGAGCCCATATATAGGTGCCGGAAACAAATATTTTAGCTTGTATAACAGGCCAGTGTGCCACACTCTGTCGAATGCCTGTTTTACATTGAGGAAAGCTGCCGTACAATATTTCCTCTCCTCAAACGCTCCCAGAATTTTGTTGTTAGTCCGATGGCATTGTTCCGGCGTGCCATGACATTCCCTGAAGCCAAACTGGTGATCGGGGATCAAAGTGGCCTCCTCCATTATTGGTCGCAATTTACGCAAAAGTAGTCATTCAACTATGGAGAATACGGATAACAGACTTATCGGACGATAAGAGGCGAGATTGGCTCAGGTTTCCCAGGTTTAGGGATTAGTTAGATTTCGGCGCACTTCCACTGGGTGGGGAAGTGTCCTAACTTGAATCATTGGTTTGCAATGGTTAGAAGAAATTGTATGCCTTCTTCAGGTAGCGCTTTAATCGATGGTACGTCGATTCTGTCGTATCGGGACTTGCCATTTGGCATGGAACGTCCAGGAACTCCTCTGTTTGCTGGGCCTTTGCCTGGGTGCATCTTCTGAACGGGGTAAACGCATCAGACAAGTGGGTGGCAAAGGCATTTGCCCTGTCGCTGACTGATCGGAACCAGGTACCATCGGCCCTTTTAACAGGCTCTTTTCCACAGGCTCCACAGGTTATATTGCTGGTCACCAGGTTCAAAATTCTCAAGAGAATTTTCCAGAGACTGTTTGCGGAGAGTGTAAAGCAGTTCTTTTAGAGTTTTGGCCGATCTGTTTTTCTCAGTTTTGTCCCTTCGATTGCGCAAGCTCTGCCAGACTCTTCGGAGTCGCCTCGTTTCCGCTACCATAGCCGTCACTTCCTGAGACCACAGGAAGTCATGTCGACGAGGTGTATTTTTTGAGGGCCTTAGAGGTGGTGTTGCCTGGGTCACGGCATAGTGGAATTCAATGTTAAGCAGTTTAAATAAATTGTGGGGCGTGACAGTGACTTAGGGGATTGAATTTACAATAATATGAACAGACTATGATGCGTAATCAAAAATATAGTTAAGTTAGTTAAGGGTTATGTGGGTGGTTGGGGGAGGAGTGTTGGTGGTGGGAGAACACTCCTCGCGGGCTGGTAGGTCCAAAGAATGTAGTCTTCCTAGACGGCGGGTGGTAGTGCTGTTGTCCAGAAGATTTATGGGCAGCTGGTTGGGGTGTGTGTTCGCATTCGAAATTGTCCTAAGTACTTTGTTCTGGAAAGTCTGGATGATTTCACAGTTTACTTCCAGCAATAGCCTCCTGTACTTTAAGTGAGACTTCCAGGTCAGTCTCCTGTCCACAGTAAGACCCAGGTACAGGGCTCCTAAAACGCAGGGAGTTCCACATATTTCAATCCTCTTTTAATGATAACTGCCGCTCCTCCGCGCGCAGTTCCATTCGGATGGTTGACGTGAATGACGTCTAAGCCGTTGATGTTGAAGAATGACTTGTTAGTGAAATATGTCTCTGACACGAGTAGGATGTCTACATGTTTCGTCTTGAGGACATGCTCAACCTCTGGCCTGTTCCTGCACAGACCGTTCGCGTTCCATATGACATGATCAATTGCGCAAACTGGTCGAACGTCTTCATCATCATAGCCTCAAATCGATCTACTCTTGGGTCAAGTCTGGTGTCAGCATTGGGTGATTACTCTTGCTGCTGCTCTTGCGGCTGCTCCTGCTGCGGGGGCTGCTGTTGTTGACCTCTCAGAAAGTTGGCAAAAGAGATGCCAGGCATGACGTTGGTAGCTACAAATGCTAGTGCCCCTTGGCTTTTTGGTAGGCCTTGCATCCTTTGTAGGAGGCAGTGCTCTCCTTGACAATTAGCGCAGCGTGGGGGCCTCCTCAGCGGCGCCATATCCATGGCTTCCACATTTCACACAGGCGAAACGGAGTCCGCGGTTGGCTTTTGTATGACCGAAACCTTGGCAACGGTGCAGGACATCTCTGGATTTGAGCGGAGTTCTATGGCCAGTCAGAAATGAAGATTGGTGGTGGCTTGATGAGTTTTTTAGGTGCCACAGCTGGGGCATCGTCTTGACCTTGATCCTGGTCCATGTCGTCGTCAGCGTCGTCATTATCTGAGCAGTGGTGCAAATCAATTGTTGCCGAGAAGGTTAACTCCAGCAACATTATCAACGTCAGCAGTTGCCTGACAACTGCTTAGACTTCCGATTAGGGGCCTTGTGACGGACCTCACCTGGCTCGGAACTAGACGAAGCATCGTCACTCTCACTGCCACTTTTTCCTGCTGATAGCGACTTCTTCTTTGCCTTGGCCTGTTTGGCCGTTAAGGCACCTTTGACCTGCGATTTCTGCATTTTAAGCTTCAGTGAAGCTATCTTTGACGTGGATCGCAAATCCATGTTGATTTTGGCTACAGGAGCGACGTCAGCCGGAAAGTATGCTATACTTTTTTTAATTTTTAATTTTTGCCCAGCCTGTAGATATGCTACGCTTTTTAATACAAAATTACCGCTTGTAGTTTATTTGGTCTTGGAAACCAAGCAACGGTACTTGTCACTGCCGACAAGCAAAAAGCAAGATTTCTTTGTTTTTGTTTTGTTTTCGTTCACTCTGTCGTTGTTGTTTACTTCGTTTGGTACTTCACCGTTATCTCCACTGAGACTACACAATAATTTCTCTTCCGCGATCACAACCGTCTGCATCGACTGTCAAAACAAGACTGCTATTCCATATTTTTTTTTTTTTTTTTTTTGATTCTGTTGTTCTGTATTTAAGATCTATCCAGGGGACAATTATTAATTGATCAAACATTAACATATGGGAAAAAATACTAAATGTGATAATACATACAATTTACACAAACAATTAATAGATTTGATTAGACGTTAACATTTGGAAGACATAAGTACGAACTTATTAGGACAGTGTCAGTGTGGGTCTTAGGGGCTGCTCAGCTCGGTCGGAAAGGTAGGTCCAGTGAATGGTAACGTTTAAGCCTTCTGGTGTGTAAGTTGTTGTCCAGCAGGTTGATCGCTAGGTTATTTTCATGGTTACTCAGCCTCTCAATGTGGCTCCTCGCTCTGCTCTGAATGGTCTCGAGTACCGTCTCCACCTCCAGTTCACGGTGCAGCATTTTGTTCGTCGTATAGAACGGTGCACCAGTTATCACGCGTAGGAGTTTGGGTTGAAAACTTTGTATTCTCTGGATGTTGGAGGCGCTAGCTGTGCCCCAAAGTTGAATTCCATATGCCCATATTGGTTTCAGCATCGTATTTGTTTTGGAGGTCTCAACTTGGACCTGCCTCCCAGGAGCCAGTACATTTTTCCGAGCTTAGCATCCAGCTGTTTGCGTATGTTTCTAGTATGGGAGGCCCAGGTTAGGCGCCTGTCCATGGTCAGTCCCAGGTACTTGGCTTGATCCGATCTGGGGATAGTTTGACCATCCAACGCTACTGGTGGGCAGTCGTCTCTTTTCAATGTGAACGTGGTGTGTTGAAACTTTTCTGTGTTGATTGTGATGCACCACTTTTCCAGCCATGGATCTCACCAAATTGAGCTGTTCTTGGAGGATTAGTGATGCAGCCGATGCATCTTTAGCATGCGCCAGGAAGGTAGTGTCGTCGGCATATGTGGCAACCAGCAGGTCTTGGTGATAATAGATTGGAAGGTCTGCCGTGTAAAGGTGTATAGGATTGGGCCAAGTACGCTTTCCTGCGGCACTCCTGCATTCACTGGTAGGATCCTGGACTCTTCACTACCTACCCTGGTAGAAGGGCCTTCCAAGCAGGTAGCTCTAAAGGAGTATGAAATAGGGCATTGGGAGTGATTCTTTTACTTATGTATGAGCCCGGTGTGCCAGACGCGATCAAAAGCCTGTTTGACGTCTAGGAATACGGCTGAGCAGTATCCTTCCTCTCAAAAGACATAGTGATTGTCTCCAATAAGCGATGACATTGCCCAGGGGTGCCGTGTCTAGTCCTGAATCCGAATTGATGGTTAGGGCTTAGGCCGTCGTCTTCTAGAATTGGCAGTACTCTTCTTAAAATTACTCTTTCGAGTAATTTAGAGAGCACTGGCAAAAGGCTGATTGGGCGGTATGAGGTTACTAGGGTTTCAGGCTTATTTGGCTTGGGAATGAGGATAACCTCAGTAAATTTCCACTGGCATGGGAAATGTCCAAGCAATAAGCATTTATTGAAAATACGGCCTATGAGCTTCCAGTCAACAGAAGGTAGTGCCTTCATCGGTGCTGCCCCTATGGTGTCATATCCAGGTGCTTTCGTGAGCTTAAGGTTGCTGGCTTACTCTATGAGTTCTTCTGGATCGACTTCATGAATGGGCAAGTCCATACTGTCGTGATCTTCCTGAGAGCTGGTCAGCACAGGGGTGAAGGTGGCGCTTAGGTGGTCGGCAAGTGCCTCTGCTTTTTCTTCGTCCGATCTGTACCAGATGTTGGTTGGACCTAGTATTGGGGCGATTCTCTTTATTGACCTTTTGAGGTATCGCGTGGCTCTCCATAGGTTGTTAGACGAGTCTCCTGGCTTGAGGTCTTTTATATACTCCGCAAATGCCTGGTTGCGGAGGGAGATCAGTAGCTCTTAAAGTTTCTTGGTTGCCCTGTTGAGTGCCCATTTGTCAAGCAGATTTCGGGATGTGTGGAAGACTCGTAGCCTGCGTTTCTTACGCACTGCTGCAGCGATTTCGGGAGTCCATAGGTGACGTTCGAGTTGAGCAGTTTTTCTGGGGCCAGGCGGTGATGGCGGTGTTGCTTGGGAAGCTGCCTCGTGGATTAGCTTAGCTAGCTTCTCAACCTCGTTATCAATTTCCATTTCATTATTCAGTTGCCCGTTGATGCTGATGTTTCTCTCGATCCGATTTTGGTAGCGACTTATGTTGGTGCTTTTGCGGAAAATTCTAGCAGGGCCTTTTTCGAGATTGGCGGGCAAGTTTAGCAGCATCATGACTATGCAATGGTCCGAGCATAGGTCCATGGAGTTTTGGAGCACAATTTTATTCAGGTTGATTCCCTTGCTGATTGCGATGTCGAGTACATCAGGTATTGCCCCGGTGTTAGTAGGCCAGTATAAGGGTTCTCCGGATGAGTGGGCGCATAGATTTTTTAAGCCTAGACAGCGTTGCAGCGCTCTGCCCTTGGGATTTGTTAGCCGCGAACCCTACCAAGGATTTTTCGCGTTGTAGTCGCCAGCTGCTATGAATCTTGGCGCCAGTTCGGAGAAGAACTGCTCGAACATCTGAGTGTCTACCGAGTTGGGTGGGGGTATGTAGACTGTTCCAACTGTCAGGTCTCGTGTTGGGCTTGATAGCGTTATTTGGGCACACTGGATCCAGGTTTGTTCAATTGGTGGAAGTGCTGTGTACTTGATTCCACATTTCACCAAAATAGCTGATCCTCCTCGTGCGCGTCCACTTGGTTGATTTGCGATGACAAGCTCGTATCCTGGAATTTTAAAGTGTTGCATGGTGTTAAGGTGGGTCTCTGAAACTAGCAGAATGTCCACGTGTTGAGTTTTTATAAAAAGTTCGATTTCTGGCCTTAGTGCACAGAGACCGTTGGCATTGCTCTAAGACCTATTTGCATAGCTTTGCCACAACGGTGGTGGCTGTGTGGCATGCTGAATTGGTCGAACATTTTCCCATCACAGCTCCATTTTGGCAAGGATGGATATCTCTTTCGCACTGGGAGTATTGGCCTGAGTGCCTTCATTTGGAGTTTTGGCAGCATCTGCGTAGCTGACGCCAGGTTGGGTATGACTGTTGGTATGGTTAGCAGTTACATTTAACTCGTTGATATTAGCACGCTGCCGTCTGGGTGTTTTGGTGACGTTCCTCTGCTTTGCAAGCACCTATATTCTGCAACCTTCTTTAGGAAGCTGTGTGGGACTCGCCGCAGTGTGTGCATTTGGTTGGTCTTCCCTAGGTTTTGTGCACTCCATGGTTGCCGGCACACTTAACGCACTTGAACGGGAGATTGCAGTACCACTTGCTGTGTCCAAAATCTTGGCAGCGGTGACATTGGACCAGGTCATCGAATTTTTTGGGTGCTTTTTTTTGCTTTTCGTTCCTCAGTTATGTCATCGCAAGGAGTTGATTGGTAAATTCCCTTGGTGAGAATACGATATGCCCTTTCTTTCTTTGGTTGATAAGTCCGATAATACATGTTGCGTTCGTCGAGGAATTTTTGAAACTTTCTAAAAGTCGCTATGTCTTTGGCCATAACACGTACTTTGCCGTCACGACCCTCCTTGTAAGTAAAGGTGCCCTCTCCTCTTTCTGTTTTGAGATCGTCGGTCATATCTTTTATATCTGATACCACAGGAAGAATTATTGGAGGAGGCTTCGGTTCGGGTGGCTCTGCTTTGTTGTTGGCCAATGATGAGCTTGCAGCTTCCTTGGTTTCGCTTGTGATGTTGTCGTTGTCCAGGCTTGCAAGCAATGCAAACCGGTTGGCGCCATTGGAAGTACTTGCAAGTTCCCCACTTTCAATCAGTGCCTTGATCACTGTGGCCCTCCTTCCAGAATCAACCGCTATTCTCTTAAACTCGCCTGCTTCAAAGGAAGAGTCAGCTATTGACATGTCAGAGTCATCTGACGATTCTTCGGATGATTCCAGAGCTCTTTGATTTTTGGTCCTCACCTTTTTCTGAACAGACTTGGGAGAAGAGTCTCCTTTGCGTTTAGCAGTTTCTTTCGCACCAATTTTAGCTGCTTGCCAAGTGGGTCTTTTTAAATTCCCAATTTCGGGTGAGCACGTGGCGCTATTGCCACCCATGCCGGCGGCTAAGGGGGGAACAGGCTCCGTTATTTGATTGCACCAGTACTCAGTAGGAGTTTGGGAGATGACTTTATAAGCTCAACCAATCAGGTTAAGCTAAATACGTGGCGTGATTACGCCAGCCAATCAAAGCGAAGAGAGTAAGAGGATTCCGTTATATCGGTAGTTGACGAAACGCGAGTTCTCCGCTAATTATTTAGGCACGTCTGCTCTGCACGAGAGTAGGATTGCGACTGATCTTCGTATGATATGAGATATTCCATATGATATGGATGTTCCATACTATAAATGGGCGATATTAAATAAATTTCATTTCGTACGCTATGAGATATTCCATATAATATGGATGTTCCCATACGATAAATGGGCGATATTAAATAAATTTCATTTCATATGATGTGAGATATTCCATATAATATGGACGTCCCATACGATAAATGGGCGATATTTAATAAATTCCATTTCGTATGATATGAGATATTCCATGTGATATGAATATTCCCATACGACAAATGGACGATATTAAATTAATTTCATTTCTTATGATATGAGATATTCCATATTTGTTTTTTTTTTTTTTTTTTTATTTATATATAACGGGGATCTCCTATTTACAATCTGTCCGTTTGTGGACAATAAGTAAATTGTTTTTTTTCTTGTTTTGCTTTTATTGCGGGGAAAGCCCTCTTTCTTCAATCTATCCGAAAAGTGGATAATCAGCAGAAATCAATGACAAACGGGACATTTGGAAGGTTATACATATAAAAAAAGGTACATATAACATTTTATAATTTGAAAATAAGGAGAATTGGATTAATAGGGGGTGAGAGTAAGTTGTTGTTTAGTCCACTCCATGCGGCAGGACAAGAACGTGGAGTTTTCTTAGACATCTTGTGGTAGAACTGTTGTCTAGCAAATTGATGGCCAGAGGATTTAGGAGTCTGTCGAGTCGGATCTCTGCATTGGATGTAAAAATGTTGGCATCGGACATGACTCTCAGGACCTTGTTTTGAAACCTTTGTATTATTTAACGGCTGGACATGCAGGCTGTTCCCCAGAGTGGGATACCGTAGGTGCATACTGGCTTTAGGATGGTTTTGTATATTAGTATTTTTTAAAGTATCCTTAGGGTAGAATTACGTCCCATCAGCCAGAGGTATTTCTTCAATCTTTTGTCGAGCATTCTCCTCTTCATCCATGATATGTGGTCACCAGGTTAATCTCTTATCCAAAAGTAGGCCAAGGTATTTCACTCCATTTGCCTCTGGAATAATGGCGCTGTCCATACGTACTGGAGGACAGTTCCCTCGTCTCAGCGTGAATATAATGTGCGTCGACTTGTCGGGATTAATTATTATATTCCATCTGGCAAGCTAATGATTGATTTCGCCAAGCTGTCCTTGCAGTAGACTGCTGGCTACTGTTGGCGACTCATTCGTCGCTAGAAATGCCGTATCATCCGCATAAGTGGCAGCTTGCATTCTGTGAAGCGAGCTGACTGGCATGTCAGCGGTATAGATTCAATTTGGGACCTCGCCCATGGGACATTGTCGCCCCATCTTACATAGAAGCTCCTCCAAGAAGTCTTGAGGAGTCCACATATAAGGTGCCGGGAACAAATATTTTAGCTTGTATAGCAGGCCTGTGTGCCACACTCTGTCGAATGCCTGTTTTACATTGAGGAAGGCTGCCGAACAATATTTCCTCTCCTCAAACGCTTCCAGAATTTTGTTGTTAGTCCGATGGCATTGTTCCGGCGTGCCATGACATTCCCTGAAGCCAAACTGGTGATCGGGGATCAAAGTGGCCTCCTCAATTATTGGTCGCAATTTACGCAAAAGTAGTCATTCAACTACTTTGGAGAATACGGCCAACAGACTTATCGGACGATAAGAGGCGAGATTGGCTGTTCTTTAAGAGTTTTGGCCGATCTGTTTATCTCAGTTTTGTCCCTTCGATTGCGCAAGCTCTGCCAGACTCTTCGGAGTCGCCTTGTTTCCGCTACCATAGCCGTCACTTCCTGAGACCACAGGAAGTCATGTCGACGAGGTGTATTTTTTGAGGGCCTTAGAGGTGGTGTTGCCTGGGTCACGGCATTGCGGAATTCAATGTTAAGCAGTTTAAATAAATTGTGGGGCGTGACAGTGACATAGGGGATTATTAAAAAAATAAGAAATATAGTTAAGTTAGTTAAGGGTTATGTGGGTGGTTGGGAGAGGGGTGTTGGTGGTGGGAGAACAATCCTCGCGGGCTGGTAGGTCCAAAGGATGTAGTCTTCCTAGACGGCGGGTGGTAGTGCTGTTGTCCAGAAGATTTATGGCCAGCTGGTTGGGGTGCTTGTTCGCATTCGAAATTGCCCTAAGTACTTTGTTCTGGAAAGTCTGGATGATTTCACAGTTTACTTCCAGCAATAGCCTCCTGTACTTTAAGTGAGACTTCCAGGTCAGTCTCTTGTCCACAGTGAGACCCAGGTACAGGGCTCCTGAAACGCAGGGAGTTCCACATATTTCAATCCTCTTTTAATGATAACTGCCGCTCCTCCGCGCGCAGTTCCATTCGGATGGTTGACGTGAATGACGTCTAAGCCGTTGATGTTGAAGAATGACTTGTTAGTGAAATATGTCTCTGACACGAGTAGGATGTCTACATGTTTCGTCTTGAGGACATGCTCAACCTCTGGCCTGTTCCTGCACAGACCGTTCGCGTTCCATATGAGTAAATGAAGTTATTAAAAATTTTCTGACATGATCAATTGCGCAAACTGGTCGAACGTCTTCATCATCATAGCCTCAAGTCGATCCACTCTTGGGTCAAGTCTGGTGTCAGCATTGGGTGATTGCTCTTGCTGCTGCTCTTGCGGCTGCTCCTGCTGCGGGGGCTGCTGTTGTTGACCTCTCAGAAAGTTGGCAAAAGAGATGCCAGGCATGACGTTGGTAGCTACAAATGCTAGTGACCCTTGGCTTTTTGGTAGGCCTTGCATCCTTTGTAGAAGGCAGTGTGCTCTCCTTGACAATTAGCGCAGCGTGGGGGCCTCCTTAGGCTTGGGGCACTTAGCAGTGGCATGCTCATGGCTTCCACATTTCACACAGGCGAAACGGAGTCCGCAGTTGGCTTTTGTATGACCGAAACCTTGGCAACAGTGGCATTGCAGGACATCTCTGGATTTCAGCGGAGCTCTATGGCCACAATGTGCTTGCAGAGGCGTTTAATGGCGAAAACATCACGATTGTTGCTGGCCGGTTCCAGATTGGCAAAGCAGAGCGACATTGGCTTTTTTGTGCCACGGCTGATGCCATTTTTTATTTGCATTCCTCTGATGGGGTGTCCTTGAGAGGCCAGGGCCACCTTGATGTCTTCGTGGTCAGTAGAGAAGAGTAGTCCCTTAATGACAATTCTGTAGGCCCGTTCATCCTTTGGCTTTGTTTTTATATAAGGGTAGTCCCTTCCAAGATTTGTACGTAAAATTATTATTGCCAATGGCTCCTACAATCCCATTGAGCAAAGACTTGATATTCTCCACGTCAGAAATGAAGATTGGTGGTGGCTTGATGAGTTTTTCAGGTGCCACAGCTGGGGCATCGTCTTGACCTTGATCCTGGTCCATGTCGTCGTCAGCGTCGTCATTATCTGACGTGGTGCAAATCAATTGTTGCCGAGAAGGTTAACTCCAGCAACACTATCAACGTCAGCAGTTGCCTGACACTGCTTAGACTTCCGATTAGGGGCCTTGCGACGGACCTCACCAGGCTCGGAACTATTCGAAGCATCGTCACTCTCACTGCCGCTTTTTCCTGCTGATAGCGACTTCTTCTTTGCCTTGGCCTGTTTGGCCGTTAAGGCACCTTTTGACCTGCGAGTTCTGCATTTTAAGTTTCAGTGAAGCTATCTTTGACGTGAATCGCAAATCCATGTTGATTTTGGCTACAGGAGCGACGTCAGCCGGAAAGTATGCTATACTTTTTTTAATTTTTAATTTTTGCCCAGCCTGTAGATATGCTACGCTTTTTAATACAAAATTACCGCTTGTAGTTTATTTGGCCCAGAAAACCAAGCAACGGTACTTGCCACTGCCGACAAGCAAAAATCAAGATTTAAGGCACTTTTAGTGCAGTCTTTGTTTTAGTTTGTTTGGTTTCGTTCACTCTGTCGTTGTTGTTTACTTCGTTTGGCACTTCACCGTCGAGTACCGTCTCCACCTCCAGTTCACGGTGCAGCATTTTGTTCGTCGTATAGAACGGTGCACCAGTTATCACGCGTAGGAGTTTGGGTTGAAAACTTTGTATTCTCTGGATGTTGGAGGCGCTAAGCTGTGCCCCAAAGTTGAATTCCATATGCCCATATTGGTTTCAGCATCGTATTTGTTTTGGAGTCTCAACTTGGACCTGCCTCCCAGGAGCCAGTACATTTTTCCGAGCTTAGCATCCAGCTGTTTGCGGATGTTTCTAGTATGGGAGGCCCAGGTTAGGCGCCTGTCCATGGTCAGTCCCAGGTACTTGGCTTGATCCGATCTGGGGATGGTTTGATGGTGGGCAGTCGTCTCTTTTTAAATGTGAACGTGGTGTGTTGAAACTTTTCTGTGTTGATTGTGATGCACCACTTTTCCAGCCATGGACTCACCAAATTGAGCTGTTCTTGGAGGATTAGTGATGCAGCCGATGCATCTTTAGCATGCGCCAGGAAGGTAGTGTCGTCGGCATATGTGGCAACCAGCAGGTCTTGGTGATAATAGATTGGAAGGTCTGCCGTGTAAAGAGTGTGTAGGATTGGGCCAAGTACGCTTCCCTGCGGCACTCATGCATTCACTGGTAGGATCCTGGACTCTTCACTACCTACCCTGGTAGAAGGGCCTTCCAAGCAGGTAGCTCTAAAGGAGTATGAAATAGAACATTGGGAGTGATTCTTTTACTTATGTATGAGCCCGGTGTGCCAGACGCGATCAAAAGCCTGTTTGACGTCTAGGAATACGGCTAAGCAGTATCCTTCCTCTCAAAAGACATAGTGATTGTCTCCAATAAGCGATGACATTGCCCAGGGGCGCCGTGTCTAGTCCTGAATCCGAATTGATGGTTAGGGCTTAGGCCGTCGTCTTCTAGAATTGGCAGTACTCTTCTTAAAATTACTCTTTCGAGTAATTTAGAGAGCACTGGCAAAAGGCTGATTGGGCGGTATGAGGTTACTAGGGTTTCAGGCTTATTTGGCTTGGGAATGAGGATAACCTCAGTATATTTCCACTGGCATGGGAAATGTCCAAGCAATAAGCATTTATTGAAAATACGGCCTATGAGCTTCCAGTCAACAGAAGGTAGTGCCTTCATCGGTGCTGCTCCTATGGTGTCATATCCAGGTGCTTTCGTGAGCTTAAGGTTGCTGGCTTACTCTATGAGTTCCTCTGGATCGACTTCATGAATGGGCAAGTCCATACTGTCGTGATCTTCCTGAGAGCTGGTCAGCACAGGGGTGAAGGTGGCGCTTAGGTGGTCGGCAAGTGCCTCTGCTTTTTCTTCGTCCGATCTGTACCAGATGTTGGTTGGACCTAGTATTGGGGCGATTCTCTTTATTGACCTTTTGAGGTATCGCGTGGCTCTCCATAGGTTGTTAGACGCGTCTCCTGGCTTGAGGTCTTTTATATACTCCGCAAATGCCTGGTTGCGGAGGGAGATCAGTAGCTCTTAAAGTTTCTTGGTTGCCCTGTTGAGTGCCCATTTGTCAAGCAGATTTCGGGATGTGTGGAAGACTCTTCGGAGCCTGCGTTTCTTACGCACTGCTGCAGCGATTTCGGGAGTCCATAGGTGACGTTCGAGTTGAGCAGTTTTTCTGGGGCCAGGCGGTGATGGCGGTGTTGCTTGGGAAGCTGCCTCGTGGATTAGCTTAGCTAGCTTCTCAACCTCGTTATCAATTTCCATTTCATTATTCAGTTGCCCGTTGATGCTGATGTTTCTCTCGATCCAATTTTGGTAGCGACTTATGTTGGTGCTTTTGCGGAAAATTCTAGCAGGGCCTTTTTCGAGATTGGCGGGCAAGTTTAGCAGCATCATGACTATGCAATGGTCCGAGCATAGGTCCATGGAGTTTTGGAGCACAATTTTATTCAGGTTGATTCCCTTGCTGATTGCGATGTCGAGTACATCAGGTATTGCCCCGGTGTTAGTAGGCCAGTATAAGGGTTCTCCGGATGAGTGGGCGCATAGATTTTTTTAAGCCTAGACAGCGTTGCAGCGCTCGGCCCTTGGGATTTGTTAGCCGCGAACCCTACCAAGGATTTTTCGCGTTGTAGTCGCCAGCTGCTATGAATCTTGGCGCCAGTTCGGAGAAGAACTGCTCGAACATCTGAGTGTCTACCGAGTTGGGTGGGGGTATGTAGACTGTTCCAATTGTCAGGTCTCGTGTTGGGCTTGATAGCGTTATTTGGGCACACTGGATCCAGGTTTGTTCAATTGGGGAGGTGCTGTGTTGATTCCACATTTCACCAAAATAGCTGATCCTCCTCGTGCGCGTCCACTTGGGTGATTTGCGATGACAAGCTCGTATCCTGGAATTTTAAAGTGTTGCATGGTGTTAAGGTGGGTCTCTGAAACTAGCAGAATGTCCACGTGTTGAGTTTTTATAAAAAGTTAGATTTCTGGCCTTAGTGCACAGAGACCGTTGGCATTGCTCTAAGACCTATTTGCATAGCTTTGCCACAACGGTGGTAAGCAGCTGTGTGAGCATGCTGAATTGGTCGAACATTTTTCCCATCACAGCTTCCATTTTGGCAAGGATGGATATCTCTTTCGCACTGGGAGTATTGCCTGAGTGCCTTCATTTGGAGTTTTGGCAGCATCTGCGTAGCTGACGCCAGGTTGGGTATGACTGTTGGTATGGTTAGCAGTTACATTTAACTCGTTGATATTAGCACGCTGCCGTCTGGGTGTTTTGGTGACGTTCCTCTGCTTTGCAAGCAACTATATTCTGCAACCTTCTTTAGGAAGCTGTGTGGGACTCGCCGCAGTGTGTGCATTTGGTGGGTCTTCCCTAGGTTTTGTGCACTCCATGGTTGCCGGACACACTTAACGCACTTGAACGGGAGATTGCAGTCACTCGCTTGGTGTGTCCAAAATCTTGGCAGCGGTGACATTGGACCAGGTCATCGAATTTTTTGGGTGGCTTTTCGTTCCTCAGTTATGTCATCGCAGAGGAGTTGATTGGTAAATTTCCTTGGTGAGAATACGATATGCCCTTTCTTTCTTTGGTTGATAAGTCCGATAATACATGTTGCGTTCGTCGAGGAATTTTGAAACTTTCTAAAAGTCGCTATGTCTTTGGCCATAACACGTACTTTGCCGTCACGACCCTCTTTTAGTGAAAGGTGCCCTCTCCTCCTTCTGTTTTGAGATCGTCGGTCATATCTTTTATATCTGATACCTCAGGAAGAATTATTGAGGGGCTTCGGTTCGGGTGGCTCTGCTTTGTTGTTGATGAGCTTGCAGCTTCCTTGGTTTCGCTTGTGATGTTGTCGTTGTCCAGGCTTGCAAGCAATGCAAACCGGTTGGCGCCATTGGAAGTACTTGCAAGTTCCCCACTTTCAATCAGTGCCTTGATCACTGTGGCCCTCCTTCCAGAATCAACCGCTATTCTCTTAAACTCGCCTGCTTCAAAGGAAGAGTCAGCTATTGACATGTCAGAGTCATCTGACGATTCTTCGGATGATTCCAGAGCTCTTTGATTTTTGGTCCTCACCTTTTTCTGAACAGACTTGGGAGAAGAGTCTCCTTTGCGTTTAGCAGTTTCTTTCGCACCAATTTTAGCTGCTTGACAAGTGGGTCTTTTTAAATTCCCAATTTCGGGTGAGCACGTGGCGCTATTGCCACCCATGCCGGCGGATAAGGGGGGAACAGGCTCCGTTATTTGATTGCACCAGTACTCAGTAGGAGTTTGGGAGATGACTTTATAAGCTCAACCAATCAGGTTAAGATAAATACGTGGCGTGATTACGCCAGCCAATCAAAGCGAAGAGAGTAAGAGGATTCCGTTATATCGGTAGTTGACGAAACGCGAGTTCTCCGCTAATTATTTTAGGCACGTCTGCTCTGCACGAGAGTAGGATTGCGACTGATCTTCGTATGATATGAGATATTCCATATGATATGGATGTCCCATACTATAAATGGGCGATATTAAATAAATTTCATTTCGTACGCTATGAGATATTCCATATAATATGGATGTTCCCATACGATAAATGGGCGATATTAAATAAATTTCATTTCATATGATGTGAGATATTCCATATAATATGGACGTCCCATACGATAAATGGGCGATATTTAATAAATTCCATTTCGTATGATATGAGATATTCCATGTTTTTTTTTTTGATATGAATATTCATCCATTACGACAAATGGACGATATTAAATTAATTTCATTTCTTATGATATGAGATATTCCATTCATATAAAAAAAGGTACATATAACATTTCAAAATTTGAAAATGAGGAGAATTGGATTAATAGGGGGTGAGAGTAAGCTGTTGTTTAGTCCACTCCATGCGGCAGGACAAGAACGTGGAGTTTTTCTTAGACATCTTGTGGTAGAACTGTTGTCTAGCAAATTGATGGCCAGAGGATTTAGGAGTCTGTCGAGTCGGATCTCTGCATTGGATGTAAAAATGTTGGCATCGGACATGACTCTCAGGACCTTGTTTTGAAACCTTTGTATTATTTAACGGCTGGACATGCAGGCTGTTCCCCAGAGTGGGGATATATTAGTATTTTTAAAGTATCCTTAGGGTAGAATTGCGTCCCATCAGCCAGAGGTATTTCTTCAATCTTTTGTCGAGCATTCTCCTCTTATCCATGATATGTGGTCACCAGGTTAATCTCATTAGCCAAAAGTAGGCCTCTCGCTTAAAGGCTTCCCAGAATTTAGTCCGATTGGCATTGTTCCGGCGTGCCGACATTCCCTGAAGCCAAACTGGTGATCGGGGATCAAAGTGGCCTCCTCAATTATTGGTTCGCAATTTACGAAAAAGTAGTCATTCAACTACTTTGGAGAATACGGCTAACAGACTTATCGGACGATAAGAGGCGAGACTTGGACTGTACTTTCAGTTTGGAGATTTTGTCCCAGCTGTTTATCCATTTTCGACTTGGATTGGCAAGCTCTGCCAGGAACTCCAGGAGTCGCCTTGTTTGCTCCCTAGCCGTGCACTTCCTGAACGGGGTAAACGCACAGAGAAGTCGTGTCGGCGAAGTGCATTTTGGGGGCCTTAGGGTTGGTGTTGCCTGGGTCACGGATTGCGGAATTCAATGTTAAGCAGTTTAAATAAATTTGTGGGGCGTGACAGTGACATAGGGGATAAATGATAGTTAAGTTAGTTAAGGGTTATGTGGGTGGTTGGGAGAGGGGTGTTGGTGGTGGGAGAACAATCCTCGCGGGCTGGTAGGTCCAAAGGATGTAGTCTTCCTAGACGGCGGGTGGTAGTGCTGTTGTCCAGAAGATTTATGGCCAGCTGGTTGGGGGTGCTTGTTCGCATTCGAAATTGCCCTAAGTACTTTGTTCTGGAAAGTCTGGATGATTTAACAGTTTACTTCCAGCAATAGCCTCCTGTACTTTAAGTGAGACTTCCAGGTCAGTCTCTTGTCCACAGTGCGACCCAGGTACAGGGCTCCTGAAACGCAGGGAGTTCCACATATTACAATCCTCTTTTAATGATAACTGCCGCTCCTCCGCGCGAAGTTCCATTCGGATGGTTGACGTGAATGACGTCTAAGCCGTTGATGTTAAAGAATGACTTGTTAGTGAAATATGTCTCTGACACGAGTAGGATGTCTACATGTTTCGTCTTGAGGACATGCTCAACCTCTGGCCTGTTCCTGCACAGACCGTTCGCGTTCCTATACGTATATGGAGACTTAGATACATAATTTCATTCCATAAGTGACATGATCAATTGCGCAAACTGGTCAAACGTCTTCATCATCATAGCCTCAAGTTGATCCACTCTTGGGTCAAGTCTGATGTTAGCATTGGGTGATTTGCTCTTGCTGCTCCTCTTGCGGCTGCTCTGGGGGCTGCTGTTGTTGACCTCTCAGAAAGAGGCAAAAGAGATGCCAGGCATGACGTTGTTAGCTACAAATGCTAGTGACCCTTGGCTTTTTGGTAGGCCTTGCATCCTTTGCAGAAGGCAGTGTGCTCTCCTTGACAATTAGCGCAGCGTGAGGGCCTCCTTAGGCTTGGGGCACTATAGTGGCATGCTCATGGCTTCCACATTTCACACAGGCGAAACGGAGTCCGCAGTTGGCTTTTGTATGACCGAAACCTTGGCAACAGTGGCATTGCAGGACATCTCTGGATTTCAGCGGAGCTCTATGGCCACAATGTGCTTGCAGAGGCGTTTAATGGCGAAAACATCACGATTGTTGCTGGCCGGTTCCAGATTGGCAAAGCAGAGCGACATTGGCTTCTTTTTGCCACGGCTGATGCCATTTTTTATTTGCATTCCTCTGATGAGGTGTCCTTGAGAGGCCAGGGCCACCTTGATGTCTTCGTGGTCAGTAGAGAAGAGTAGTCCCTTAATGACAATTCTGTAGGCCCGTTCATCCTTTGGCGTGTTCTTGAATCCTTCACTTGAAGAAACTTCCTTGGTGTCTGTCATAACCCGGATACGGTAGTCCCTTCCAAGATTTGTAGGTAAAATTATTATTGCCAATGGCTCCTACAATCCCATTGAGCAAAGACTTGATATTCTCCACGTCAGAAATGAAGATTGGTGGTGGCTTGATGAGTTTTTCAGGTGCCACAGCTGGGGCATCGTCTTGACCTTGATCCTGGTCCATGTCGTCGTCAGCGTCGTCATTATCTGACAGTGGTGCAAATCAATTGTTGCCGAGAAGGTTAAATCCAGCAACACTATCAACGTCAGGCCTGACACTGCTTAGACTTCCGATTAGGGGCCTTGCGACGGACCTCACCAGGCTCGGAACTAGATGAAGCATCGTCACTCTCACTGCCGCTTTTTCCTGCTGATAGCGACTTCTTCTTTGCCTTGGCCTGTTTGGCCGTTAAGGCACCTTTGACCTGCGAGTTCTGCATTTTAAGTTTCAGTGAAGCTATCTTTGACGTGAATCGCAAATCCATGTTGATTTTGGCTACAGGAGCGACGTCAGCCGGAAAGTATGCTATACTTTTTTAATTTTTAATTTTTGCCCAGCCTGTAGATATGCTACGCTTTTTAATACAAAATTACCGCTTGTAGTTTATTTGGCCCAGAAAACCAAGCAACGGTACTTGCCACTGCCGAGAAGCAAAAATCAAGATTTAAGGCACTTTTAGTGCAGTCTTTGTTTTAGTTTGTTTTGGTTTCGTTCACTCTGTCGTTGTTGTTTACTTCGTTTGGCACTTCACCG